>CM073142.1:4398188-4758188 GCA_037039145.1 Fundulus diaphanus
CTGAAAAGAACTTTGCACCAGGTGTGATCAGCAGACATAAATATGGTTGTGCCATCTGCTGGCAGCACCGCAGAACTATCAGAAAGCAACATGGCGACAACTGATGCAGCTACGGTAAGAGCCAGCAGACCGTCCTGCAATTCCTCACAGTAAAGCGACAAATCGGTGTGGTTGAAGACCAGCCTGATCTACAGGGTTAGGGTGACTTTCTGCTTTCTTTTCACTCCTCCGCTGGACGTTGCTGACTCGCTCGGCTCCATCACAGACATTTATATGTAGATGCCTCGTTGAGCAGGTAAATGCCCGCTCCCAGATTTTTTTCAGGAGACCGTGAGATTGATCACAGATTCACTGATGCTATAATGGATAAGTTGTGCACACCAAAACACTACTGCTAATAAAAAGGAAAACACGTGTATTTGAAGCTTCTTATATTGCTAACAGGTGTCACACCATTTTTGGTGACCTATCAGATTCTGTGACTCTAAAGGGTGCTGTTTTGCTGACCCCTCCATAACTCCTGAAAGAAAAGCGGCGGAGGGATGAAACTTTTTCAGGAGATGGGCTTTGCAAAACAACGTTTACCCTCATATCAGATTTTAACAGTGCCATTTATAATTAATATAAAGAATAGCATCTAAAACATATTGAAAATCAAGGCAGGATACTTGACATGAAACAAAATGACCTATTCATAATAAAAGATATCAAATGACATAACATTCTTTCCCTTGGGGTTCCAGGGCTTATGGTTTTTAGTTTTTCCTTTTGGGGCTGTGAGATTGGGTATCGAGTCTGTGCACTCGAGGGCCTCTACATTTGTTCTGGAGGAGTCAGTGAAACAGAGCCCTCTAGAGTCACAGAATCTGATAGGTCATGGTAAATGGTGCAATTCCAGACTTAATTGACAACACCTTCGCTTCTTCATCAGTCATTTATCTAATCCCCTTAACACATGCAAGAGTCAATTAAAGGCCTTTCTGTCAAACTCAGAATGTCAGTCGTCAAAAACACAATCGAAGACTAACAATGCCTACATGGGTAATTATAAAGTTAATAATGGTATAGGCTAGGATTATGTTAAAACAACACTACTACTTGACTGAATTCCAATATGCATCAGTGGTATTTTAATGCAGGCTGATAAAAAATACCAAAACCAACATAAGAAAAATACTGCTTTTGTGAAAACGAGTCGAGGCTTAATTCAACCAGGATATCTGGAAAATCCCGACTTAAATCACTATCTTGGTTTTGTGAGACAGCCCTCTGATCTACTGCCATTATCTTTCACAGGTAAGTATGAACACATACATATGATTGCATTTATTCATTACAATGTCTTTAATAACGCCATATATGTGTTTGTGGGCTCCATTGCCTCTCCTTGTTTCCTCATTGCGCACATGAGCAATATCGTACTTCTGGTAACATTTCTGGTCTTGTTATGGTAAATATACACAACAGGGCTTTGATTACTAACAAAGAGAGTAAAAATAAAGTGTAAAACACAGAAATAAAATATAATAAGACAACGGGGCGTATTAATTTAATTAGAAAACCTTTGTATGTAGACAAGGACAGCAACTGGTGTAGAAATTGGTCAAGTCCCAGAACATGACTAGACCCCTTTAAACGATTACTAACGATGTGTTTGCACTGCAGGAACCTTTTGAGGAACTCGGGTACTTTTTGAGCTACTTTATCTCCAATCTGCATTTCCACAGCAGGAAACAATTCAAACCACAGTGGATAAGAAGAACAACCCTGGTGGTGAGGGGAGATGTTTTGGAACAACCTGAACTAAAGGTGGAGCTTTAAATTAAGAAGATGCTAAACATTTTTCACTGGCTGAATGTCCCGAACAGTTGATTTCTCTCATCTCCTCCTCTGCCACTCATACTTTCTGACTACTTTGAATAATAACAGGAGCTGTGGATTTTTATTTGCATACATTGTTTAAACCCAGCTGCTCATCCTGAATAGCAGTTTGCATCAAAATATAATGGTAAAAATCTGTCTATTTTAGTTGAAATATTTATTTAAAGGAAGCACTTCCTTCAGCTTCCAGAGACTCCACAGAGAGAAAGACTAACGCTCTCATCAAATCTTTTTTACTAGATATGAACCATTAGGATTAAACTGTTTTACAATGTTTCTGTTCAGAGATACAGATAGAAATGATCCTAAGTACCCACGATGATTGTTGATTGTTCACTGATTCTAGGTATGAATGGAGCAGCATGCTGCAGCGTGTCTATGTGATTATTCTTCCTATCAGACACGTCTCTCAGACTTTAACTATCAAAGATCTGAGGATTATTAGCAGTCAAAACTGACTTGAGTTCAGCATCAGAGTCTAACCACTATGAAATTGTCAGATCATTTCTCCAGATAACAGGTAGTGATTTAGACTTGAGCTCTTTTTTTGCCTTCTTCTGTAGTCAGGAATCCAGATTGCTGCAGTTCATTAAAAATCCATTCAACTTATCCATATTCACGCGTTCTGGAGTAGCAGTTCGTGGCTTTTAAGCCCCAACTGCTCTGAAAAACTGCATTGCACTGATTTGATTACAGATTTGTTTACATAGTGGATCTGTGACCCCATGGAGCACTTCTGCAGGAGGATGAGCCGTTTTGCATCAGGGGAGGTACGCCATGTAAAAAGCCCAGTTTGAGACCCCACAGTGAACGTACCCAAGAAACGGTAGTAGTTACAATGTTCAGGGAAATTAATAAACACAAACCTTAAATGTTCTCCAATCAGAATTACAGAACAAACATCCCCACACGGGTATCAAACACAATTCCACCAGTCACATCAGCTGTGACTGAAGGTTCGACCAGCTGAAGTCCAAGTTTAAAGCAGCTACATACCCTCGAACCATGACATCACTGGTGAGTAGCTGTGAAACACAGGGACTCCAGTCCCACAGCATCCGAAACTTGGTGCAGTCACTCTGGAGGAAACGCAGGGTGGCAGCCATGAGGTCACGGAGCTTCATTCTCCTGGGGCCGTACTGGACAGCAGAGGCCTGTTCGCTGGTGAAAAACAGCCTCTGGAACACTGGTGGGGCACTGCTGAAGTACCTCGTGGCAAACCTTGTATAGAAGAGGAAAAAGGATACTGAGCTCTAGCTGTGATGTCGACTTAGTCGGGCGTTCACAGCAGCCTGTGTGAAGCGGGCAGAAGACGTGCAGAGACCACTTACGCGTGTGCATCAGGACTGATGCCGAGGAGTCTACTGAGAGCCACACACAGGCGCTCATGAAGGTCATGGTTGATGCTGCCGCCAGCTTGGACCCTCTCTGCGTTGCGCTCCAACAGGTCGAGGACCAGGAGCCGGACGTGACGCGCAATCAGCAGAGTGTAATCCTTCTCCAAGAGGAGCTGAGCCAAACACTCCAAAATGCTCTGCCTGTCCTGCTGGCTCCATATCTGCAGGGAGGGGGTAGGTTGGGGTGGGGCGCCAAACAGAGACAATCTGCCTTTAAGCTTTACTGAAATAATCAGACCCATGGCAATGTTGATGCTATCATCTATCAACATCAACTGTTCGGTTCCTTGTTAACACAAAAGGAAAATCAATCACAGTGCAAAGCATTTAGGCATCTGGGCTCGAAGAGGACTCGGTGAAGTTCACCGTCGGCATCAGAGTGAGGAAGAAAGGGGATCTGAGTGACTATGAATGCAGAAGGATTGTTGGTGCTGCAGAGGTTGTCTCAGTGTTTCAGAAACTGTGGCTCTGCTGGGGTTTTACCTTCCAACCATCCAATGGTTTCAGCCAATGGTCTGAAAAAGAGAAACTGTCCAGAACGGCAGGTGTCTGGATACATTAGCGTTGCTGATGTTAGAGGTCAGAGGAGAATGGGTACACTGGTTCGAGATGATAGAAAGGCAACCAGCACACCTTAAAAAACACACCGTTTCCAACCAAGACACTGAGTGGCAGGTGGACGACAGCAGCAAAAAGTGCCACTTCAGCAGCTAAGAACGGGAAACAGAAACTAAAATTTCCCTAGGCTGACCAGGCTTTGACAGTAACAAACTGCACAAACATTGTTTGGTGAGATGAGTCTTAATTTCAGCGGAGACAGTCCGATCGTAGGCTCAGAATCTGGGGCAAAAAACAAGAAACGTGGATCCCTCCTGCCTCATCTTGCGATACTTTCAGCTCTGGGTACCAGTGTACCCAACTTCTGATGGACACCACCTGCTGGAAGTATCCATCAAAATGATGCACCATGTAAGAAAACCCAAATGAAGATGACAATGACTTCAGTCTAGAACAATGCATTCAGTCACCAGAGCACATGCCAACGAAGCACCTTAACACAGTGGAGATGACGGTGGACTTCGGCTGCATCAAGTCTTTTCAGCTGCATCAAGTGGCAAGCAGCATTCACTCCTCCTGAAAGAGCGTAGAGCCACAGGGACAGTCGTCTGCATTGTCCATGGCTTTGCAGCAATCCCTCATACTGAGCAAGCATGAGGCGACAGTGGAGAG
Source organism: Fundulus diaphanus (assembly GCA_037039145.1). Classification (NCBI taxonomy): domain Eukaryota; kingdom Metazoa; phylum Chordata; class Actinopteri; order Cyprinodontiformes; family Fundulidae; genus Fundulus; species Fundulus diaphanus. The sequence continues at coordinate 4,402,697 of CM073142.1, forward strand.
GAAAACTCCCCTTTAACAGGGAGGAAAAGCTCCAGCAGAACCAGAACCAGGCTCAGTGTGAACAGCCATCTGCCTCGACCGACTGGGGGTTGGAGAAGACAGAGTGGAGACACAAAAGCACAGAAGCTCACATTGATGCAGGAATCCTTTATCTGTAATATGGGAATGGCAGTTGATCTGCCCCCCTGGATGGTGTCACAGCTAACAGAAAGTCAGACCAGGTGTACCTACTATGAAGAGAAAGAAAAATGTTAGAAGTTGAAATAACAACAAACAATAAAAAAATTGGGGAACAGTAGGAGAACTCAGCAGAGTGACAAAAATAGACCCTGATGGTCCTCCAGCAGCCTAAGCCTATAGCAGCATAACTATAGAGATAGCTCAGGGTAAGCTAAGGCTTAGGCTGAGTCTGTCTTGTGCTCATCCGTCTTTGTGTGGTTCAGCTCATCCACCAAACTTGACAGATCCAAACTGCAACAAACGATTAGAGCTGCAGAGGATCATCATGACCTTCCATCCATTCATGACCTGTACAGGTCCAGGACCAGAAAAAGGGGCCGCTAACATAGCTGTGGACCCAACTCATCCTGGCCACAGGTTATTCAGACTTCTGTCCTCAGGTTGGCGCAACAGAGCACTGATGGGTAAAACGAGCTAAGGATGGCTCTGATGAAAACAACAACCCTCCTGTACATTCTTCCCTTGTTCCAACATTCTTCCCCTAAATAATGTCTTTTGAGGCATAGATTGTAGTTGCTGTGCTTCTGCTCCTACTTGTTTTCCTGATTTTTGTTTTGTCAGATTAAATTCCTCGTTTCTACCCACAGACCTGGCAAATCAAGTTGATCCTGATCCCGACCTTGTGGATGCAATTTATTGGGAGATTCGCGTAAGGACTGAGCAGCCAATAAAAACACAGCAACAGCGTTATGCTGCTATGACAATATGGACCACAGGGATGTTTCTGACACCTTGTCTATGACATGCAGAATGAGGACAATTCCACTCATGTGTACCTAATAAAGTGGCCGGTGGGGCTGGATGACACATCTCTACACACGTGGTTCTGGACAAACTCCGCAAACAACAAACACAAACACCTGAGGCCATGGCTCACCTGCTTGGACAGATACTGGCCGATCTGGTTGTGACTCTTGTCCACATGCCTGGATATGATGGACAGAGATGACAGGCTCACTTCCAGATTTTCCATCACAGGGTCCCGAACCAGCTCTAACGGAACCGAGCCGGTACTGTTCAGGAGCAGCTGCTGAAACGTTTAGACGCGATTTGAAAGACCGCAGCGAGGCTCATCACGAGCTCCAGCAACACCGACACGTTCAGCCGCTGCTGTTAAAATCCACATGTGAGGTGAAGTTTGACTGTTTCCGGGTGGACTTCCGCCCCTCCGCCCCCTTGTCTCTGTCGCCCGTTGATGACGCGCCGGATGGAGCGTCTCCCGCAAGTTGAGCAGCTCTTTCGCCCCAGCAGCCAGCCTGCTCCACCTGCAGCCGTTCGCCGCTGCTTCGGTTCCGAGCGTTGGAGAGCTCCGCGGGCCTCCGTAGCGTTGGAGTCTGGAAAGCTCCGGACCGGGAAGTTTTATTCCGGCTCAAACCAGTTAGACCACGAGAACAACAGCGCAGCCCTGCACGGTGGCAGACCGCGGGAAACTGTCGATACTTCCTGTCTGATGAAGTCTTGGCGCGACTTTGGGCTTGGAAATATCAACAAGACCAAGGTAAGTCGGGCAGGTGAGCCAGACTGCTCGGTGGTAGTTCTGCTCTGGTACGTTTTGGGTCGAGGTTTAGACGGCCGGCCGGTTCTTTGGTGCTGAGCAGGCGGTAGGTAGGTGGAGGGCGCAGCTGATGGGGGGGGGGGGTTCTGGCCAAGGCTGAGGTTTAAACTGATGACTTCTCAGCTTTCCAGTGTTAACAGTAGGAGTATATGTTTATGTGAAGGGAAGGTCTGGACACGTTAGCAACACCGGGCCTGCGTCAGGTCAACAGAAGCCTGATCCTCAAGCATTTCACCTGGAGTCATGGTGGACAGAAAGTACACCCTCTGTTCTAGGTTAGACACATCAGGGTGTAATCTAACCAAGTGCTCTTTACAAGACTCTACGTTGATTTAGCTGTAACTACAACCGTGGGAAAACCAGATCCTGCGTTGTCACTGTTGACTGAAGCCAAGCAGTCAGAATGAAGCAGCTGTTTGTAAAATAAAAGCTCCCAGCAGAGGTTTCTGTTTTATTTTACTGTCTGACTCTATCTCCTGCAGCGATGGAGGAATGTTGGCAGGCCTCATGTTTCTGCTTTGTTCCAGGCTTTCTGCTGCTGCATTCAGACAGAATGAGCAGACCGAGGACCTACTTTTTCCTGGCAACCCTTCCAAACAAACCATAGTTGTTCAGTTCAAATTGTTGGATGTTCAGTTATGGCCTTGAAGCTATTTGGAATTGGGCTTAGAAACGTCTCCAGATCGACTGGCAGTAACAGCTCCTTCTCTAGGGTTATGGCCGATGTCTTTCCTCTCCTGCCTCGAAGGGATCAGACCAACAAACTGCCACACTATCCGCTGTTCCTTCCTCTATCCTGGGGAGGCTGCAAGGGATGAGCTTAGGTTGCCACATTGTGGCTTTGATTTTATTTCAGAGGAAATGACATTGTGAAATCAGTTTATGTTTGGCCACACCTAACGTCAGACTTCAATCATTTCTGACCTACAGCGTAGATCCCTTGTTTGAGTCTTGAGATGCAAACTCATAGAACTGATTGAAGATGTCCTCTCCTTGTACTTGAACTGGATGTGTCAGTGAGCCGGCGCCAAACTGGAGAGAAGTTCCTGCATCGGTTTCCTCTTGTTGCTGATTTGTTGCTAACTAGGTGACTCGCTCTGGCACAGTCCCCTCTTTGGACCGTTGAGCTCTTTATGGTTTATCTTTGACTTGTCCGCATGGAAATCTCATCCTCACTGCAATCTGAAACGCTCAGATTTACAGAGCAATAGAATACAATGAAACCTCAAATATGCTTTCTTTAGTTGTTTGGACATGTATTTGGCAGCAAATGATTGGTTTGACTACAAAACACCTAAACGCAGCTAGCTGTTTAAAAGCCGGTTCCTGTGAGTCTCTAAGATTCTTAATAAACTTGTAAATGAGCTGTTTTTGGTAAACTGCGTTTTTCTTTTCCCAGGTTATCACAAGCAGAGCAGCTTGGAAGGATGGAGACCTATGATGGATCTAGTTGTAAGTATATCTTTGTTTTCCACGGATTGTTATAATGTAGAACTAACTCACTGCTACTTAAAGGGAGATTTGAAAATGTGACGTACATTGGACCTTCAGCAGTTGGACACAAACAGCATTTAATGGATATAAGGTTCCGGCGCAGTCTGACAAAGGCTACGTTCACACAGCAGGGAAATGCGAACCTTTTCACGGCAGAATGAACCACCCAGTTCCCACCTTTTCATCCCCCAAAAAATCCAACCTGTGCCACTTCTATATGTGGTACTAATTTGGATACATATCAGATTTTTTTCAAAGCGTCCGCTGTCTGAACGGTCACGTCGCATTTTATCCTTCTTTCACGTCAGTCTCCTGTCTCTCACTAGTAGCAGTTAGCGCTCCATAAAAGACCATTAATAGCCGTGCTGCTTTCTTCTTACCTTACCTTGTCTTGCTATGATGTGGCCTTAATATTGTCGGCTTCCATTGCTCAACAGCTTTCTAATAATAACAAGGAGCGATCCCGGCCGCTATCCTTGTTTTTTTTTTTTTTTATTTATTTATTTATTTTTTTTGTTAACAAAACTTTATTGAACACTTATAGAAACAATTACATTCACCATTACTCCCGTAAACAGTGCACTGCTCTGTGACCTCTCCTTCTGCTTTGCGTTCTTGAACCGTTCAGACAGCAGTACGATGGCGGTCAGATTTAATAGTAATATGAACGACCAACTCAAAAAAAACTCAGAGCTATGAGTTTTATTAAAGCCGGTTTGCTGTTGCGATGATCCGGATAACAGAATTTGCACAGGCATGCTGTGAAAAATATTTCTGTGCCCCCTCCTGTCATGTAAAGGCTGCTCATGTCTTCCAGACATAGGGTTTTATGATCAGATCTAGCAGATGGTGGGTAATGATGTGGGCTTGGGCTGCACACTGAGAAAATTCTTGTTAAATGTTTCGATAACAAAATGAGTTGCGATAAACGCGTACGGGTTAACGTCTTCCTATTTTAGGCTCATAGCAAACCAGAGATTGAGTTCTCTGTCTGGATGATAAATGCGATTCATTTTCTCAGCAACAAGGTTTTATTGGAAAAGTTTTGTCCTGCATTAAACATCAAGTGTCATCAAATATGTTGGCTGTCTGGCTAACACTCGATGCAGGCAAGGCTCTTCTGTGTGATTATGCGTGTTGCGTTCAGAGGGCCGCTTCACGAAAGCAGAATTCAGAAATCCAGGATGAGACATAAAGCCGGGCTTGACCCAGTGTGATCAGAGCTTCCTTTGTCTGATTCACGAAGGCCAGGTTTAAGTTCTGCAGGTAAATGCTTTAATTCAACCAGGATATGTGGAAAATCCTGGCTTAGTCCGTTATCTTGGTTTGGTGGAACAGCCCTCTGGGCCATAATTTGTACCCAAACGTTCAGAACCTTCTAAACCAAAGAAACCGTTTTTAGTCTGAATAAGTGTGGAAAATTGAAAATGAAACGTGTAGAAGTGCTGACCTCGTGTGACTGTGCAGTTGCTGCCCCTGGTGCTGATGAAGATTCCGTGGATATCTACGAAGGCCTGGATGGTGGAATTGGCAGCAACACTGGTGAATAAAATCTTCTGCTTTATTCTGTTTTCTAATACATGAGTGGATGTTTGTGCTTTTATTTAGAGCATATTCTGCCGTTGCTTTACAGAAAAGTCCCCTCCTGTCAGCTCGCAGCTGAAAGACTCGATGGATCTGTATGAGGACATCGTGGCAGAGGAACAGCAGAACAGAGATTGCCAGTACTCTGAGGTGAGATGCTGCTCTCCTCTCACTGAACTCCAGGCTGATGCCTTCTCAGGACTAGAGACACCCTCTTTATGTTCCAAGGCCTTTTGGTTGTTAAAACCCCAGCTCTGCCGGTGATATAGTTATCGTAGAGCTGTGTTTATTGGCTCTTCTCTGTGCTTCTATTCGTCTAGTTTAAAATCATGGCTTTATTCATGGCTAGCTCAATTAAAGTGTTTAGATCAGGCTGAGACATGTACCTTGGGCCACTTTTTCCTCTCTCTATTGTTTTGGTGGAAATGTTCAGCCATGTTTGACACAATTCTCCTGATTTCTGGTCTAGTTTGGATCCAGACTAGGGAGAGTCAACATGGAGCACTCGGTTTTAACCTTTGAAGTTGTTGTTTTTTTGTCTGTAGTTAAAATCCAGATTTGAGGCGGCCCAGAAGCAGATCAAAGAGCTGCATAGAAGACTTGAGCAGATGGAGCTACAGGTTTGTTCCAGTTCCATGTTATTATGACTTCACTTTGACTCCGTCTCATTCTAGGTATTGATGGAAATTAAGGCTGAACGATTTTGGAGAATAATCTAATTGCGATTTTTTATTTTATTTTTTTTTATCTTAATATTGCAATTGCGATTTAATGTGATATTTTTTTTTCCAGTTTTATTTATCATGTCTTTTTAAACATATACAAACAACAAATCAATCTGTTTCATCGCTGTGCAGATAAGGTGCTAAAAGAGCCACTGCATTTCAACTCGGAGCAGAACGGATTGCGTTCTGACTACGATTTATTTCAACCAAAATTGCGATTTGATTTTGACTTTTCTCTGCATTAACCACAGGCAACGAAAAAGAATGACCTCTAGATAAAGATGTTTGTAAGCAAGGACTAATTTAAAACAAGAACTTTTAGTGATTTTATTAATCAGAATATTATTCAAGAGAATAGCTTTTAGTTCATTTGGACATCAATCCTTGTTGAACATAAAGTGCAACCAACAAGCAAGTCTATGTATTAAACTGATTGATCAGTACTTAATGCTGTGGTGAGATTCCTGAAAGTTTCTGGTAAAACAGTATGATTATATAAACTGTAAAACAAGTAATAAAATTTACCACACTGCTGCAACTGTCTTCCCTTCCATGTGGAGGCAAACCCACTTTAAACATAATTACCGACACCTAAAGGACGCGTCTTATTCACTAATTGTTACATAGCCAAAAATTGCAGACCTCTACGATTTGGAAATTGCGTTTTTTTAAATTGCGATTATATTGCAAATGCGATTAATTTTGCAGCCCTAATGGAAATACACATTTGCTTCAGCTGTGTAGTGACTCACTTCTTTATTCACATATTAGGAGCATGTCTGCAAAGAAGATTGGGCAAATCTTACTAAGTTAAATGTGTAATGTTGATTGAGTTCTGCTCAGAACACCTGAGTCGCTGTTTTTCAATTGGATTGCGGAGGTTAAAGGTCAGGTTAAAGTTCTGTCTTATATTCACTGTAGCTCTAGCCTCTTTCTGTGAACTGTTAAAGAATTAATACTGACATTTTGTTTCTCCCATGGATAGAATACCAGGTTGACGACCGAAAACAATCGTCTTAAGAAGAACATCTCGGCACTTTTACGAACAGCAAGGCAAGAAGTTGTTCGGAAGGATGCTGAGATTCAAAGGTTGACCCAGCGGTAAGTGTTGCCGTCAACCCCTGTAAACCAGTGTGCGCTCCACAGCGGCACACTGGGCTGGACCATTTTTACAAATATTCTCAGATCCATATGTCGTTGGCAATGATCAGTAGCATTTGTCTTTGTTTTATTGTCCTGTAGGGCTGGAAGGTTTCCTCATTACCATCCGTCTAAGACAAAAAGTATACAGGATCCGAACTGGGCTGGTCGGACCTCCACCCGCCCCTCAACTAGACCACTTTCACCACAATCTCCTCCAAATTCACAGTCTAAGGAGGAGCCCCCTTTAGTAGATGCTCCTCAAACTACCACCAAAGCACCTTGTGATTTCAGCAGATCTACAACCCCCCCACCTCATAACCACTCTCAAAGAGAACAGGAAGTAGCTGAGAAACAGACCGAACCAGGCAGGCACGAGTCCAGAGACGGAGAGGAGAGAAGTGAGAGTCAGAAACTGTCTGGTTCAACAGATCGGAGGCTTAGAAATGGTTCGCATCACGACAAGGACTCTGACCAAAAGCAGGTCCACAATGGGGATAAAGACACTGGACAAGGGTGCGGCTCTCGGTCGCACAAATACAGGAAATCCCAGAACGTAGAGAGACACTGCCGATCAGATGGAGCTAAAACTTCTTCACAAGAACGTCTGAGCACTGCAGCCTCCTCTGAACAGAAGGACGAAGGCAGTCAAGTCCAGAGAAGGGATGAAGCCAGAACAGCTTCTCTAGAGCACGATAAAGCTCAACATTACTCGTCAGGAGGAAACTGCCTCCATGAGTACAGAAAACCCCCCAAAAGTCACACATATGATAGGTGGTCCAGTTCAAAGGACAAGAAAGGCTCTTCTCCAGAGCAGTGTAAGCGCTGCGGTGAGGGCAGTAAAGAACGAGAAAGGGATCGACACAGAGATCATCAAAGACGCGCAGATAGAAGGTGTAGGGATGAAGTCGAGAGAAGGCTTCACAGGAGAAGCAGTCAGAAAGAGAACAGCAGAGAGCGCAGGAAGCACAGAGCTAAACAGCCAGAAAGAAGACGGGAAAAGAAAGCTAAAGATGTCAAAAGGTCAGCTGGAGAGCCAGATCCAGACGCAAGTATGTCTGTGGATGAAAATAATTCAAACAGGAAACTGTGCTTCATGGAAACATTGAATCTGACCCTCTCACCAATCAAAAAGCATGCGCTGCCCAGAGACAGCAGCACCCAACTCCCAAAAGTAGATGGTTCTGTTGAAGAGCAATCAGCGGAGGAACACTCCCAGCCCGACATGGACGACCTGTGCGTCATCGATGAGGTAGACGGCAGTGAGCTACAAGCAGAACCAGAACATGTTGCGGAGCAATCCACACAGGACCTCAAAGCCCCGAGTAACCAGACGATCAGTGACAGGTCTGATGTGGACGACGGGACGGAAAATGCCAAAAATGGGAATGAGTCAGCCGGCGAAACCCTTTCTATCCTGAGTAGTCCCCCCCAACGCCAATCCCAGGATGCAGCAGGGGGCGAAGGGCTGGCGCCCTGTACAGACCCGTCTTCAAAAAGCTGTTCTTCACCAGCAGCGGATGACTTGAAACATTGTGAGGAACAGCCGGGGCTGGTCCCAGACGGCCAGCTAGCTGGACATGGTCAACTGGAGGTCACAGAGAGCTCTCAGCCCAGCGACACGTCTCCATCCATCGGGGAGCAACAGAAAAGCACCCAGCCTGACCAGGCAGCTGATCTTCCTGCTGATGGGACAGAAGCTGCTGCTAATACAGATGAAACTCCTGTTCCAGCAAGTGTGTCGATAGATGCAGCCAACAACGCTGCAGCATCACCTCAGCCAAAGGACTCTGATGGTCCTGAACACAGGCTGGAGAAAGCCAGAACGACAGGCCAATGGTGCGTTCACGCTGTTTCACCAGCTCAGCCAGGTCTCTGCCTCCCATCTTCAACCAGCGTACCTCAGGGGAACGATCATCTCGGTCCACTGGAACGCTCCAAAGACCCAGATTCAGTGTCCAGTTCCATCTGTCTGGATTCACTTCCACAGGAAAGGCTGAGTCTCTCAGAGGCCATTTATGTTATGACGCAGACAGACGAGGACCCCGCTGATGACGGGGACGTCAGCAGCCAGTCCCACTCTTCTGTCGGCTGCATCGGAGTATCCAAGGTGAGCAGTACAACAGAGGAGGACATGTCCCTGGGGAAGTCCAGTGCCCTCACCGTCACACCTCAGAAGACCTGCAGCCAGGACCCCCACGCTGAGCCGTCCAGCTCTGTGTCATTGCCTCACGATGAAGACTCCATGATGCACACACTGAGCAATCTGAGGAGGATCCCCGAAGCCATCAGCCCCCTGAGGAGCCCCGTACAGACGGCTAAGAGAAGTCTCCTCCATGTGCAAAGCAAGCTTGCGCATGTGAAGAGTCTTCAAAAAGGTATGGCTTGCCTGATCACAGGTGCTTATTGTCTGTGGTTGCTGCTGTTCCCCTCAGACTTAATTTGATTCCTTTCCCCAGAGATTTGCCTCATTGAGACCTGGCACGAACATGTCAGGGTATCCAGGTGTGAAAGAAGGTCTGATCTGGCATATTTTTATCCGCAGTAGTTCAGACGTGTAAAAGTCAACCCTTATAACAGAGCGTGGGGCCAACCCCCAGACGTGACGGGACTCCTTCACCCTGCAGCGTTATCACCTGTGTTGTTAAAATGGTTCATTTAAAACAAGCAGCTGTCTGAGGGAAGATTTCAAAGATCCTTTACAGGAACCAACCAAGAAAGGATGATGGGTGGACGTAAAGGTGTCTAATGTTGGGTTTTGAGGCACCCCGTGCTTACATGGTTCCTAAGCAGCCGTGGAAAGAAGGGAGTTTGATTTGCTTTCTGGGTACGTTTGGAAAAAGTTTCCAGACTAAATTCCTTTTTCTGTTACATAAAAGATAAACATTTCTGAGATAAAGGCTTTCTAATAATGATTTAAATTTAGAAAAGGACCTTTTATCCATGACTTCCAACATCGTGTTTTTAGGTTTTAGTTTTCCATTTGTTAAATGCTGCTTTTTGAGTTCTTAACGGCTAGAAACATACTCTTTCAAAAATAAAAAAGCCTTTTCCTTTTAGATCCTTCTAGTTCTGGACTGAAGGTTCTTCAACTGGGTTGGATTTAGATGCCAGATTTCAACTTTTTGTGTTGTTTTCTGGATGTTTAATTCAATTCAATTTTATTTATATAGCGCCAATTCATGAAACATGTCATCTCAAGGCACTTTACAAAGTCAAGTTCAAGCATATTACACAGATTGGTAAAAAAAATGGAGTGAATGCAAGCAGCATTCACTCCTGGACAAGCGTAGAGCCACAGGGAGAGTCGTCTGCATTGTCCATGGCTTTGCAGCAATCCCTCATACTGAGCAAGCATAAAGCGACGGTGGAAAGAAAAACCTCCAGCAGAACCGGGCTCAGTATGAACAGTCATCTGCCTCGACCGTCTGGGGGTTACAGAAGACAGAGCAGAGACACACCAAGACAGACAAAAAAGCACAGAAGCACACATTGATCCAGTAATCTGTTCTACATTAGATGGTAATAGTGGTGATCTGTCTTCCCTGGATGATGTCACAGTTAACAGAACGCCAGACCAGGTGTACCTACTATGAAGAAAAAAGAGAGAGAGCAAAAAGTTAAAAGGTGAAATGATGACAAGCAATGCTTAATTGAAGAACAGTAGAACTCAATAGAGTGAGAAAAATAAATCAAATCAAATAAATTAGTGATTGGATGATTTAAGTGGTGGTCAGTCTGCCCGCAGGTTGCCAGGTTTTCCACCGTGGAGGAGTTCTAAGTCCTTTAGTGTCTTTGTAGTGACACTGACCTCTCATATTGTTCTGTCACAAGGAGCCTGTTAGATTATGATGATCTAGATTTCTCTAGTGAACGCCCTCACAGGAAAAATGATCTGGCTCACTCTTAACCTTGCTAAACTGAATGTATAGACAAAGACAAATTCATTCCAACCCCTTTAAATATATTGAAGTTTAATTGTAGGAGGACAATCTGATGCTGAGAAATGTGGAAAATGTGAACATTGAAAGCATTTAAATGACATCAGTGGTCGTTAAAATATTGAAATGCAACATAGGTTAACATTACTATATGAAATAATGGATTGATTTGTATACATTGCTTGAATCTAGACTATATACAGCTAATAAGACCAAAAACATAATAATCAGAGGAACACACATTGAACGAGGTGAATAAGCGACTCAAGGTGTGTGTAAATCAGGTAATTAGTGCAACAGTTTCAGAGAAAAAACAAGACTGGATTAAAAACAACATTTCTTATATTTATATCCATCTTTGTAATCCAGGGTGGAAACATCAGCTGCTGTGTGTTTGCATTTGCAGTGTGAAAACAGAGCAGGTCTCCTCGCTGCTCTCTGTGCTCTGACTGCATGCAGAGCTTTCAGGACAGGCAGCTGCCTGTGTCTGTGAGACAGCGCTGAGGGAATAGGGACACGGTAACGGTAGATAGCTGCTAAGTCGCCAAAAACACAGAGAATACTCACTAGACTTCTTTCTAGTCGCTTTTTATTGGCTAAAAGTTGCTTGAGGGGCCTGAAAGTTCCCCAAACATAATGACAAAGTTGCTAAGTTGGAAACACTGGACTGTCGTCTCTAGTTTTCCTTCACCACCGAGGGCAGCCCAGCGTCAGACACTAGCAGCTTCACAGCAAGACACAGAGGAGTCGTAGGGGTTTGCTTTTCAAAATAAAGTAACTTTTAACATTTCATGATATTTAAACTCTGATTATGATTAGAATAAGTCCCCAAATATATAGTAGCTATAATATTGCTATATAATATAGCAATGTTATATGCTTTACATTGTTTTAAATACATCTTTGAATTTATTGTGAAGGTGTGGTGGTGTGCCACGGTTAAATACAAGCCCTGAACGGTGATGCTTATTGTAATGAATTATATAGAGCCAGAGGCTCACCTAGTCTTGAATGTCTTATATACATTGGTTTTGGACTCTCAAAATGTCTCTCTTCTCTATCCAGATTTTTCCACCAATGCTGTTGAGAACAACTCGAAGAAGTTGGACGTTAACAAGGAGAACAAATATCCAGGTTCTCCTGCTAATCGAGAGGCACAGAACATGGCGTCTGACCAGACTTCAAGCCGTTTTGACATGGAACTGGAAGAAGGAGAGATTTTAAGCGAGAGTGATGAGGCAGCTTCAAGTCCTCCTGTTCCTGCTACCAAGAAGGCAAAGTTAACAGAACCGGTCACGAATAAACCAAGCATCACATCTTTAAGAAAACCACCCGAAGAAGGCCGGGTTGCTTCTAAGGAGCCTCATGATTCAGCTGCCGTCTCCACACACAGTCCTAGAAGTCGTTTTAAGAGCGTTTGCCCAGCAGCTAGCAAAACATCGTTTTCAACTGTAGAGGAAATCATGGAGACGTTCAAGCTGGTTCGCACAGAGATGCGAAAGAAATACATGAAGCTTCACAAAACATTCCCTAAGAAAAGCTTTTATGGTGTGATGGACAATTTTCAGAAGTCCTTTGTAGAGTTTGTGGATGGTGCTCAGTTTGGCCAAATGTGCAGTGAGCCTGAGGAGCTGAAGTCCAAGTTGAGGATGCTGATTGCATCTGTGTTTACCAAGGTGTTCAATAATGGCATTGTCAAACGCATTTTTGAACAGCAAGCGGCCAATCTAAAGCAAAAGCTGTGGGACTTTGTAGATAACCAAGTGGACTACTTGTTTTTGGAAATCCGCACAACACTGAAGAGGCTCTGCCAACCTGTGAGGGCTCCTGCTAAAGTCAAGAGGTCCAATGGAGAGGAAACCGACATTCAGCAGGCTCCTGTCAAAAAGCCACTGTCTAAACAGAACGAGTCCAATTCCCATAACTCCAGCCCTAATAGGACCAAGTCATGTGCTGTGGTCCCTTACAAAACCGGCCTTGGAAGCAGAGGTAAAGATATCCGGATGTCACACACAGAAGAAGACTGCGCCTCTCGTGTTCATCCTCCAGAACGGGAAAATAAACAAGATACGGTTGATTTCCTTTCCTGCAGCAATCTCCTCCCGTCTCCAGAGAAGAATACAATACCTCCTTTGGTGAGCTCTCAGAACGGCTCCTTGCTGGATAAAACTGACTTTGAGCTTCTCACAGAACAACAAGCTTCCAGTTTGACATTCAATTTAGTCAGAGATTCTCAGATGGGAGAAATATTCAAATGTCTTCTTCAAGGATCTGACTTGTTGGAGAGCACGGGGATGCCTGGAGACAGCACTACGTGGTCAGTTGGTACTCCAAGGAAGGATGGAGAAAGATTTTTTGGCTTCACCACACCATCGAAATTCCTATCGCCATCCAAGTCTGAAGCTTCGTCCAGACTCATTTCTACCTGGTCTAGCATTTCCCCCCGAAAGAGGTCATCCCCGTGTGCCAAAGATAAGATCCCCATTAACCCAGCCGTGTTTGATGAAAGTTGCCTCTTAGAGGTTCCATCTGGAAACGCAGCGCTGCTGCAGGGCTGCCTGGCAGCCGAGAAATCATATTCTATTTTAGCCGAAGACCTGGCAGTCTCTCTAACAATACCATCTCCTCTGAAGTCTGACGGCAGCCTCAGTTTCCTACAGTCAGCAGGCACTGGCATACAAGTGGTGTCCACTCCAGACAGCGTCATCAGTGCTCACATAAGTGAGGATGCCCTGCTGGATGGGGAAGATGCCACAGAGCAGGACATTCACCTGGCTCTGGACAACTCCAGCTGCAGCTCTAAAGACAGCACCGCCTCAGAAACACCTGCCAGTGGTTTAGTCTTCAAGCCCGATGTTCCCATGCAGGCGCTGGTGATGGAGAAGTCCAATGATCACTTTGTCGTAAGGATTCGCCAGATGAGCGTAGCTGCAGAACCCACACTGATTGCCCAGGAGAGCTTAAGCCAGACGCTGGTAAAACGAGATCGGCTACATAAAGAAGATTATGCGTCTGCCCAGGAATGTCAAAACAATACCAGTCACTGCACGGTTCTATCTTCAGAGAACAAGCTCTGTCTTCCTGAAAGCCCAAGAATCTGTCAGCCAGACCTTAAATCAGACACCCAGGAACAAAGAGGTATTCTTACAAACAATTCACCCAAGCAAAGACAAGCCGTTTCCTCTCAGTCTGAGAAAACCTCGCCTCAAACTGCTCCCTCAGATGCCAGTTTAAACACCAGTTCTCCAAGTTCCCACCGTGTAACAGTCACAGATGGTAGAAGGACACAGCCCAGGGTAGAAAGAGCATTTTCATCTGAGTCACAGAAGCCAAGTGTTTCCTCTAAAAGAGCTGCTTCCAGCAACTGTGTTCTAAGCGCCCCTTTAAGCCCAGCCTCAAATAAAGAGAGCCGAGTGGCACAGGCAGATTTGTATGACTCCAATGTATCAGAGTCAGAAAAGAGTCTCACCATTGACACGAGCAGCTCATCTGAGAAAACCCAGCGGGGCTGCGGACAGCTCAGGAAACGCAAAAAACGGCAGGAGAAACTGAAAGCCAAGAGGTCTAAAAAGGAGGAGAATGGCCTGCAGGAGGCGTCCCCGTCCAAGAGTCTTTCACCTGCAGCTCTGTCCCCCAGCAGTCTGTCTGCCAAGAACATCGTCAGAAAGAAGGGCGAGGTGGTGATGGCATGGACCAGGTCTGTAAGCAGTGATTGGAGGTTGGAGCATTGTTTAATGTAGTGAAATGATCACAATGGAGTAAAGCCATTTCTAAAGTTGTCTTCAGATATTTTATAGTTGTAGATTAGATCAAATATTAATAGACTTTAAAACGGCTTCTTTCCCAAAGCTGTGAGGGCTATCGCCCCCTGCTGAGAATCACTACACCATGGTCTGTTACATGTTCTAATCACACTGCTGGTTCCACAGGAGCTTGACACAATGACAATTATTTCTCTCACGTGTAAATGTGTAGTCGCTTGGTGTTGTAGTAACTTGAAGTTCTACATTTTTTGCACAGTATTTCCTTTGGGCATGAGTGTATCAAACGATGGATCATTACTCTGATACACCTTGCAGCTGCACAGTACTCTAGATAATCAGTAAATGGACGGCTGTCTGATTTCTGACTCGGAAATGAGTCTATCAGATGCTGAGGACTATTTGCACACTTTGAGCCTCTCAGGGAGTGTTGTTGGTCAGTGCAATCAACTGATTTCAGGAAACAAACTTGGACATGTCTTGTTGTGTAGGCTTGTTAGCTGTAATGTGTTGTAAGTTGTAAATGAACTTATATGGCGCTTTTCCAGTCTTACTCACCACTCATAGCCCTTCATTCTGAGCCGGTGTCTGTCTCATCATAAATGTTGGTGTGGTAAGAAATCATGACAATAAAGCTTCTTGATTTTTAATACAGCTAATGGCATCTCCGACAAAAACTCCTACATTGAGATATTTTTGGCTTGGCTAATTTCCTCTCAATGTTTTGTCATTTATAAGGTTGTTTCTAACAGCTCAAAAGCCCATCAAGGATTTGGACATACAGAAATGTCAAAAGCAAAGTAAAACAGTCTGATTAAGAGGATGCTCGGGTTTATTTTGTTGCTGGATGGACTTGTGAAGTATAAGGGTGTGATGCTCAGCCTCTCTGTCGTGCTCTCCTCAGAGATGAAGATCGAGCTATTCTGATGTACCTGAAGACCAAAGGAGCTTCACGGGAGACGTTCTCTACACTGTCGGAGAAACTAAATAAGCCATCAAGCCAGGTGAGTGAATCTTAACTCTTCAATTTAGTTATTTATATTCTGCTAATTTATGGCTGCTGTTGTTTCAAGGTACTCTACAAAGAAATGTCAATTAGACTAAGTCAATTACATACATTGCAATTGAACCTGGTCATCAAACAATCCAGTCAACTTCGTATTTTTTTTAGTTGGTAAAGAAAATAGGGTTGTGCGATTTAGCCAAACATCTAAACTGCAATATATTTCAACCATAATTACGATTGCAATTTAAGTTAGACTTTTCTCTGCATTAACCACAAGCAACAAAAATGCCCTGTAGATAAAGATGTTTTAAAAAGGGACTATTTAAAACAAGAAATTAACCAGTTTTTTATTAATCAGAATATCCTTATTCAATAGAATAGCTTGTTGAATTGGACATCAATCAATTCTTATAGAACATAAAATGCAACCTGCAAACAAGTCTATGTATTAAACAGTTTGACTGGTACTTAATGCTATGGTGATATTCTTGAAAGTTTTTGGTAAAAAAATTATTTATTATATAAACTCTAAAAATTTTATAAAATTGCATTTTATCCTTCTTTCACGTCACTCTTCTGTCTCTCGCTACACATCCACACACAGTAGTAGCAGTTAGTGCGCCATAAAAGACCGTTGTTGATAGCTGTGCTGCTTTCTTCTTACCTTATTTTGTCTTGCTATGATGTGGTCTTAATATTGTCGGCTCCCATTGCTCAGCAGCTTTCTAATAATAACAAGCAGAGATGTTGGCTGGTATCCGCGGGTTCTTTTTAAACAAAATTTATTGAACACTTCTAGAAACCATTACATTCCCCATTACTTCCGCAAACAGTGCGCTGCCCCTTGTCTCCTTCCGTTATCTGCGCGTGTGGGTCGCTTTGCGTTCTTGAACCCTTCAGACAGAAGTCGTATTTAATAGTATTATGAACGGCCACCTCAAAAAAAAAAATCAGATTTCAGCAAAAAATCTTAATTGAGCATCAAGATCAAGAGTGAACATAGCCTTTGACTTGCAGCATTCATTCCTCCTGAATCAGCATGGAGCCACAGTGGACAGTCGCCTGCATTGTGTCATTTACTTTGCAGCAATCCCTCATACTGATAAGTATGCATGAAGTGACAGTGGAAAGGGAAACTCCCCTTTAACGGGAAAGAAAAGCCTCCAGCAGAATCAGGCTCTGTGTGAACGGTCATCTGCCCCGACCGACTGAGGGTTAGAGAAGACAGAGCAGAGACACAAAAAGCACAGAACCACACATTGATCCAGGAATACTTTGTATGTGAGAGACTGTAATGGGAGAGCCTGCTTATATAGCTGAGTGTCATCAGCAGAACAGTGGAAATTAATCTGATGCTGTCTGATAATTTTACCAATCGGAAGCATATATATAGTAAATAGAATTGGCCCAAAGACTGAACCCTGTGGTACTCCACAAGTGACCCTAGAATTTATCATTAACATGAACAAACTGGAATCTGTCCAACAGATAATATTTAAACCAGCCTAATGCTTTCCTCTTAATCCCTACAGTATGTTAAAGTCTTTCTAGGAGAATATTGTGATCCACTGTATCAAATGCAGCACTGAGATCTAACGGGACAAGTACTGACACAAGTCCATTATCTGAGGCCATGATAATATCATTAGTGACTTTCACCAGAGCTGTGCTATGATGAGCTCTGATGCCTGAATGAAACTCTTCCAACAGTCATTACTGTGTAAATGTTCACATACTTGATTAACAACTATTTTCTCAAAATGTTTAGATAAGAAGATTAGATATAGGTCTGTAATTAATTCAGTCATCTAGATCAAGAGAGGGTTGCTTAAGTAAAGATTTGATGACATCTACTTTCGTACTAATTACTTGTTTATTTCTTTCAGGTTGCTCACAGGTTTTACCAGCTCATGAAGCTTTTTAAGAAGCAAGAGGAAATGGATACTTGATTTTTCCCTTTGATTTTTATTTCAATGGAAAAATATCTCAACCAGACCTGTGTAATGTGATCCACTGCACTACAGCAAAACTCAAGTGGCTCATTCGTTGGAGGTTCTGGAGAGTCCTGATGTGTTGGTTCCAACATTGGTGCTGCTCTCCGTAAACATCTCAACGCTTAACAGGAAGCACAATTGCTTCCTTTTAATGGATTCTTTCCTGTTTATTGAACTAACACATGGCTTTAATAAAAAAAAAAAAAAGAAACTTCAAGAGGAATGTCTGAGTATTGACACATTGAAATGGGTTTTATTTTTGTGTTCATTTTTTAAGCAACTGGGATTGTGTTTTTTTTTTTATGATCACCTTTTACTGAAAACCCATGGCAGGATCTACAGATTCCTTTTTCAATATTAGCACTTTGTACAATTTTCAACAATGTCCTAGTCTTCCTCAAAACCAGTTGGAAAATGTCTTAAAAACCACGTTCCAGCTCAGGACATCCTCATATTTTTCTTGTAGTTGGCAAACTTTGTGGATTCCCTCTGGTAACGACTTGAAGGATAATCCAGCAATACATTACCTGCTGTCAAATCGACAACTCTGGTCTTTTTTGCAACCGATCTTTGTGTGACATTAGTCTCGCTAACTAATGTTGGTGTTTCTGGGTTAAAAGGCAGCATTTTCTATGCTGATAACGTAAACTGTTTACATGTCCAACAATGTCAGCAGACTTTCTTCATACAGGTTGTTTCTCTGTGCCTTAATGGCATTAAGTTGAAATCTTGTCATTGTATAAATCAAAACTGAATGCATTATTCTTCGTACTGTACATAACATTTTCTTGAAAATAAAGTTGTATTTATTTATGCAGCTATCAGATATCCAGGCTTTTGATTATGTTGTCTTTTCTCTTTATAATGAGCCATTATAGAAAAAGAGTAAAGTGGATTTCAAAAGTGCTTTTTTTTGTGGTGTAAAATTAGACCCTGTAACTTTTTCCACAAACACCATCAGCAAACAGGCTTAAATCGGAAACAGCCGCACTTTCAGTTTCTCTGTAATCATTTCTACACCTATCCAGGAGTCTTTGTCAAGTCACATACACCATATTGCAAGTATCGTGTCAGTCCACCCTTCACGACTGAAGCAGCTTAAAATCTTCTAAACTGTTTAAGACTGTTTTGTCTAGAAATTTTGAATGAATCTTTCTGGAAACATGAGATCAAACACAGGTCAGGACTTGGACCAGGCCAGTAAAGTTCTGCCACACCAGATTTGCTCACCCATGTCTTTATGGACCTTGTTTTGGGTATGAAATCTCCAAAGTGTCCTGGTAGGCTGTGCTTTAATACTGAGTGAGCCCCATACAATAATCCCCTCTGCACTAAACTAAACACATGACAAGGTGAAATCAGGCAGGTGTCGTTCTGTCGACTCATACGCAGCTGGCTTGCTAGGCAGGGTGGGTATTTCGCCATTTCAGAGAACACATCGCCACTGCTCTAGAGTCCAGTAGCAGCTTACTTTAAATCAGCATTCAAAGCTTTGCAGCTGTTTGGCCAGGGAAGCTGTTCAGTATATTATAGAGATGTATTTTCATTAAAAACTGAATAGATAATAGAGACAGGTCAGAGAGTGCCTGAAGGTCAATAGAAACATTATGGGAGATGCAGAAATTTCCAGAAAGTTCTACTTGTAACAGTCATCTCCTGTATTCTCCATATGCCAAGGGTCTAAGTGGAAAAACTGTATAAATCTTAGTGCTAGTTGAAAAAAAATTGAAAGTACAAGAGGCAGAAAAATACCTCAATACCCTGCTAAGAGAGAGAACTTTCTGTTCTCTCTCTTTTATCTTCATAGTAGGTACACCTGGTCTGGCGTTCTGTTAACTGTGACATCATCCAGTGAAGACGGCTCACCCGCTATTACCATATAATGTAGAACAGATTACTGGATCAATGTGTGCTTCTGTGCTTGTTTGTCTCTCTTGTTGTGTCTCTGCTCTGTCTTCTGTAACCCCCAGTCGGTCGAGGCAGATGACCGTTTATACTGAGCCCGGTTCTGCCGGAAGTTTTCCTTCCCGTTAATGGGGAGTTTTTCTTCCCACTGTCGCTTCATGCTTGCTCAGTATGAGGGATTGCAGCAAAGCCATGGACAATGCAGACGACTCTCCCTGTAGCTCTACGCTTCCCCAGGAGTGAATGCTGCTTGTCGGGACTTTGATGCAATCAACTGGTTTTCTTATATAGGAACATTTTTGACCAATCTGTATAATCTGACCCAATCTGTATAATATGATTGAATTTGACTTTGTAAAGTGCCTTGAGATGACATGTTTCATGAATTGGCGCTATATAAATAAAATTGAATTGAATTGAATTGCTAACTACTACTACCATGCATTGCTAGTAGTTTATCTATCTATCCTTTTGTGAAGAGTGGCCTTCGCTGACAGTACTCGGGCTTTGGTCCTTGACCCAGCTGTCAGGGACCCGATTACCACATTTCTGTTCTTCTTTGTCCCTATCCCTTCTGCTCTGTGTGCATTGAGTTCCTACTGTGTGTAGAAACTCCTACAACCTCCAACTTGTTCTTCTTACATTCAAGATCCAACGAAATAGACAAATTGCGGTTGTTTCTGTATTGTTTTAGTCATGTTGGGGTGACCCGGAAATATCATTAAGGAAGGCTGAAAGCTTTGGACAAAGCTATGTATTGACACCTTAGTCAGCAGTGTTTCCAGTTTAGTGTCCTGATAAAAGTGTGGCAAACTGACCTCGGGGTATTATAGGCTCATGAGGTGGATCAATAGGTTCAAACTGGAGTCCTAGTTAGCAGCAGCATTGAAACAGTGGGAGTCATAGCGCACAGTGGGCTTTCAGCAGTCTTCAAGGGACTGCCAATGAGCCCGGACGTCGCGGCAGATGGATCATCTTTTCTATAACAACGTTATGATAAAATACAAGAAGCAAGGGCGCTAGAAGACCTGTAAGTGCATTTTTTTATTCAATGTTTAAAACATTTAGATAAAAATCTTACAAACTGCATTATTTTCCTAATTCACCCACAGCTACTAACAATGTGAGAGAAGATGGGGGACTGGAACTTGTTGGGCAGCATCTTAGAAGAAGTCCACATTCATTCTACCATTGTGGGGAAGATCTGGCTCACCATCCTCTTTATTTTCCGGATGCTTGTCCTTGGCGTTGCCGCTGAAGACGTCTGGGATGACGAGCAAAGCGAGTTCGTCTGCAACACGGAGCAGCCCGGCTGCAAGAACGTCTGCTACGACCAGGCTTTCCCTATCTCCATGATACGTTACTGGGTCCTGCAGATCATCTTTGTATCCTCTCCCTCACTGGTCTACATGGGCCACGCTTTGTACCGTCTGAGAACCCTTGATAAAGAGCGGCATAAAAAGAAGGCCTGTCTGAAGGCTGAGCTGGAGGGGACCGACCCTGACCAGGAGGACCACAAAAGGATCGAGCGGGAGCTCAGGAAATTAGATGAGCAGAAGAAAGTGAGGAAAGCACCGCTAAGAGGATCTTTGCTTCGCACATATGTCTTTCATATCCTGACCAGATCTGTGGTGGAGGTGGGCTTCATCATTGGCCAGTGTGCTCTTTATGGCATTGGACTGTCCCCTCTGTACAAGTGTGAGAGGCTGCCTTGCCCCAACAGCGTTGACTGTTTTGTTTCAAGGCCTACAGAGAAAAACATTTTCATGGTTTTCATGCTCGTCATTGCTGGAGTGTCTTTGTTCCTCAACCTTCTGGAGATTTTCCATCTGGGGGTGAAAAAGATCAAGCAAAGCTTGTATGGATACAAATATGGAGACGATGACAGTGTTTGCAGGTCAAAGAAAAATTCGATAGTGCAACAAATTTGTGTTCTCACTAACTCCTCGCCGCAAAGGCTGTTTGAGCTGACGCAGATCTCATCAGATCCTCGCAAGGATTCTCATGGAGATGTTCACCCTCATAGTTTGGTTTCGGCGGCTTGTCAGAATCCAGGGGGCTTGGATGTCTCACAGCAGCATCGTGCGCAGACGTACCGGCCCAGCCAAGGTGACATCCAGCGTTTGCAGCAACTTGGGGCTGTGGAGCGGCGGCACACACTGGAAAACAGGAAACCCTCGTTCAGCAGTGATGAGTCAAATGGACCTCAGAGTTCGGGCAAGCCTCGCTATTCAGGACCTCGAGCTACGCTAGTGGCCAGCCACATGGAGATCCCAGCTGCCCTGAGGATCCCTCAGAGGAAGCAGAGCAAAGTCAATATGAGCAAGGAGCTCAGCGACATGAGTGATTCTCCAGAGAGTGACCACTATCCCACAGCCAGGAAGTGCAGCTTTATGTCCCGAGGACTGTCGGAGGCCAAGCTTGCCAGTCCATCTGATAGTGGTGCCTCTCAGAGTGGAACAGATACTGAGGGCCAGCACTTCAACCAGGGAGAAAGCCCAGTGATGACCCCACCTCCCCCAGCGTCTGGTAGGAGGATGTCCATGGTAAGAACATTATACCTTCTAGATCAAATCACAGCATCCCATGCTAGGCTTAACATTCCTGTCCACCAAACACATTTCAATACTAGACTCAGTGGAACAGGAGATAGGGTTACAGGGTCGGAGTGTTTTCAGGGTTGTGCTGCTCTCTGCTGGATCACCATAGGATGGGCTGGTTGGGTCCGATCAGGGTTAACACTTTCCATTCTTCGTTCCCAGCCAATGCCAAAGTCCCGGCTTTTAAATCAGGACATTTCCTGTTAGAAACATCATTATCAAGACAAGTTTAACTACAGATATTCCTGCTAAAAAGAAAGGTTTTATGTGGCAGGTGAAAATGCTAAAAAAAAACTTTACTCAAGGTCTTATTGAATGCAGCTGTAGATAAACAGCAGCACAGAAGCAAAGACCTGCCATTAAAACTAACTGTAACAAACCAAGCAGTACAAGCAATTAGTCCAAAACTGCACTGCTATGTGTAATTTTATAAAGAGGGTATAACTGCTCATAAAACAGGACAACCTCCATGGGTGACCCCAAGACTAAGGAAAACAGGCTGTTTCTAGTGAGAGCTGTGTGAAACGTGTGATCCATAAAGAAAACAGTAATTTAGCCAAAAAAGCCTCCTGCCAGAGCTGATCAGCATCAGGGTTGGTTCAGCTGTCACATGCACAGCATGGGGTGTTGTCACAGGAACAATATTCATTTGAGAAAATAGGGACAAGTGTGCAGAAATTTAAACTAGAATCTGCTTGAACTGACAGGGATTTTTTGGAGTCTCAGTTTTTAGTTATAAATGGTGGGTATTCCCCGTTGAGTAGTCCCTGGACTGGTTACATCTCAGCTGGCTTTCCAGTATGGCTTTCCACCTGGATTCTGGAAAATTAGTTTAGAAATACGGCATCTCTCATCCTAATTCTATAAGTCAAATGATTTTTCTTTTTTAGTCATTCTGCTATATTTAGGTTCACTGGTGATGTTTTAAGTATTGGACAAATGATCTTACGCTGCCTGGACTCTGGAATATTTTGGTATATCCATCCATTCCATCCATTTTCCAAACCGCTTAATCCCTCATGGGGTCGCGGGGGTGCTGGTGCCTATCTCCAGCGTTCACCGGGCGAGAGGCGGGGTACACCCTGGACAGGTCGCCAGTCTGTGCCAAAAGGCACAAACATTGACCAAATAAGGAGCTGTGGATTGTGACTAAACGTCTCTACTATGGTCTTAACTTGAAAAAATTTAATTGTACAGTAACCATGACCAAGCATTCATAGCTTTAAGGTTTAAATAAAAGAAAAAAAATGATTTGAAGACAAATATCCTGGGTGGTCCAGAGAACAGAGTAATGTCTCCTTTGTGGATAACAATGGACTTCCCCTTTTTCTTTCAGAGCATGATTCTGGAGTTGTCTTCGATCATGAAGAAGTGAACCAAAAATCCCCACTTTGAGGCCCAGGCCAGAGGCACAGCGGACTTCTGTACCCATAAGCACACACCTCACCTTTCACTTCATTTATAGTTTAAATGTAATTTGCAGCATCTGATTGGATTCCTTCATGCACGTAGTTTTTTTTTTTAGGTCTGCGGATCAAATCACTGCTTTATTTGTGTCAATTCATGCATGGTTGGACATAAAGTGATCCTCTACAACTCATGTAGCAAAGATGTAGGACAGCAGGATGTAACACATGACTGTGGACAATGACAATGGAATTCAATAAATCATTAATATGCAATAATAAATTACCTGAATAGAAAAAAAATCAGATTTGTTTTTTTCATGTGTAATCACTTTAATCATTTTAATTAATATAATTTTGGTTATTTCTGCTGAGATGGCATTTTACCATCAGCTACTGATTCTTAGCAGTAGTGGACCAGTGTCTGTATTCTCAGATTCTCAGACTCCTCTCAGAGAGCTCCTACACAAATTCCTACCTAGGAGTCTTAGCTTCAGGGTGATTTAGATGCTGCTGAGAGCAACTCTGAGTAAGGAGACGCCAGAAATTTTTATCATAGTGAGGAGGTGTGGTTGACCCTGTTGCTGGGTGTGATGCTGTCTTCTGAGAGCTGTGATTGGTTAATAGTACAAAGGAAAAAAACAACCAAATGCAGTCCTATAATCAAAGGAGAGAAGTTAACTGATGAGACCGGATAAAGAAATGTGTCTCAAGATGATGAAACTTAACAAATCAATTTGATTTCCTTGCTATTTTTACTCGCCACACTGGTCATTTATCTGTTTGATATTAATGCACACTCAGCTGTCAACATTATACTGGGATTGTTTGATTGTATAAACTCGTCGGATTTGTGAAAACAGCCGACATAAAATGATGAAAAATGGTTGAAAAATCTGAGAGGCACAGTGCCCCTGTCCCCACAGCTCTGGGGGGATAATAGAGGAGTGTTGAAAGGTAAATTGGTCCCTGGATCACGGCACAAAAAGGTGGACTTTAAAGTGCACATTGCAGCAGATCAATGTATCTTTCTCTAAGCATCTTGATGCTTTTATGCACCAGCCTGGAAATAGAAGTGGTCTGTTTCTCACCGCTTACATCTTGTCTAGAGGGTGTATTTAACTTTTCCCAATTTTTCTAAAATCTTTATTATTAAGAGCATTTTCTGAAAATAATATTAAGATCCCTTTGTGTTGCATTCTTTGTAAATTTCTCCACTTTCTATGCATGATTATTTAATATTTTTCCTATCATTTATTTATCCTCAATAAAATTACGTTACTAGAGCTGCAGCTTAACCCGTCAGGCCGTTGAAACAAATTAATTTCGCTCTATGGGGATGATGAAGTTTATATTTTCTCAGTATTAATAAGTGAATGATTGTTCTAGAAGTTTACGTACACATTACTCCACTGTTTAGGCGGTGGATCAGCCAATCAGTTCTCTCAGTTTCCACTATCTTCCCTGCTAAGGCACTCTTAGTTTCCATCCGAACTCTTATTGGGTAATGACTCTTTAGTTAAAGTGGTTGCCTTTATAGGTGCTGACCGAGTGATGTCTGAATGGATCCCCAGGCGTCTCTCTCCCTGGCGACATGCTCCAGCTCAATCCTGAGGCTTTCCCATGCAGGATATATAGTCTCTCCTGCAAGTTCTGGGTCTTACCTGGGGTCTCCTCCAGGTGTGACGACGGGCCTGTAAATCCTCCAAAGGTGGTGCCCAGGGGGCATCCTGATCAAATACCTGAAGCAGCGACTTTACTTTGAGCTCAAGATGGAGCTCCTCACCTTATCTCTAAGGCTGAGTCCAGCCCCCTTACAGAGGATGCTCCATTCAGCTGCTCCATTCTCCCTTTTTTTTTTCTGGGAAGATCCATATCTCATTGGAACATAGATGGACCTGACATCTCTTTCTTCGTCACAACAGACCAGATCAGTGCCTGCATTACTGCAGGCGAAGCCCCAATCCCTCTGTCCATCTACCGTTCAATTTTACCATCACTTGGCAATAAGACTTGAAATTTTAGATACTTAAAGTCCTCCTTTAGGCTAAGACTGACCCCCAACCCAAAAGGAGCAGTTCACCTTTTTCCTGTTGAGAACCATGTGAGGCCATGGTTCTGAACTTAAAGGCGCTGACTCTAATCCCAACCGCTTTTTGCACTCTTTTTCCTCCATTCTCCATGACTATGCCTTGAGATCCTTTCCATGAACACCACACAAAGAATCAGTAACAAGGGGCAGAGTCCAAGGTGCACTGGGAACAGGCTCAATTTTGTGCCGAAAATGCAGACACAGCTCTTGGTTTGGGCATGCAAAGATTACACAGTCCTTAAAAGCCACCCCGTATTCTTGTAGCACATTGCACTAAACACATTGGGAGACATGGTTGTAGGCCTTCATCAGATCCACAAAACTGGAGAAGCATACTCCCATGGCCACACTCAACAATTTCTCGAGGCTAAAGATCTGGTCCACTGTTGCTTGGCTAGGATAAAAATCGCATTGCTCCTCCTGCATCTGAGGTTTTGACTATCAGTCAGATCCTCAGAGTAAGATTTCCCAGAGATTGCTGAGAAGTGTGATCCCCGGTTACTGGAACACACTCTCCAGTCCCCTTTCTTAAAATCTGCGACCATCACTCCAGTCTGCCACTCCAATGATGTGGTCCCCAAAAACCAGATTATGCCACCGGGAATTGGCATGGTAAGACCCTCTGTAATATGTGAATTTTGACATAAGCAGCAATATTGTTTGTTCTTCTTAAGTAATTTTAAGACAGCTTTTACTCCCACAGACTTGATCTATTTTGTGCCAGAGCAAAATAGAAAAGATTCCCAATAAACACTGGCAACACAACTTTTACCGTGCAAAACAAATTTAGCAAAACAAACAGGATTTAGTTTGAGTTCACACCAACAAAATGTACACAACATGATATGCTTGTTTCTTTATTTCATAAAGAGAAATGGTGTCTAGACAAAAAGTCATTTATATAACACTAGCAATTGAAATGAATGAAACTGGGGTTGCACAACAAGGTATTTACAATGGTTATCAAGTCTTTAATAATTAGGGTCATGTAGCTTTAAAAATTTAGGTAAGAACTCTTAGTCGATAATAAGCAAATAACAACTATTTCAAGTGGACAATATTAACACAAAACAGTCGTCTAGAAAAAAAACAAAAAAAAACAACAACTTGAACTACAAGCTTAGGAGCTATTACATTAAAAATGATGCACCAAATCTACTAATACAATAATCCATTTAATCTGTGTAAAAGCATGTAGAAAAACACCTGATGCAGTTTGCTGATACAGTCATTGACCAGTTATGAGAGGTATGAAGGATTTCACAGGTAGATAAGTGTGAGAAAAGTCCGCACTGGTTACTCAGAGATGGGGGCTCAGGCCCCTGCATACACTCACTTCACTTGGATGTGAACTATGGCCTCTGCAAGTTCTAAGGCAAATATCGGAGGTGCACTTGTATCCATGTAACACTGAGCCATCCCAAAAGTTGGCTGAGACACAAGGTAAGAGGACTCATTCTCTGCCTCTTCCAGCCCGTTCAGCTGAACTGAGCGGCTCTTGCATGGCAAAGAATTGATCACACACGACATGACACCTATCTGTAAACATTTTACATTTCGATTTTACTCAATGACCTTAATCTGTGCATTCGAATTATAAACATTTTCTTTCTTTTGAAAAAAACTGAAGTTGAGTCATCGGTGAAAAGGCATGTTTCTGTTCATATTCTCTCAGAACAACCTTTGGAGTTGCAAAAGCCAGTGTTTGTGTCAGAGAAGCAGCGACAAAAAAAAAAGAAAGAAAGAAAAACTCTAAACAGAGAGGTGAGCGATTATATTTCCTCCAGCAATGTTCAAATAAATCCTGCTGTTGTAACAATGTTTGACCTATCTGCACAAAGCAGCTTACTCATGTCAACATGTCTTTCTTTCACTTCATGTGTATAATGGGAAATACAGTTGAGAAATCTGTCTGCATGCTGATAATCAGATGATTAGTTCGCAACTCATTTAACATAAAGGATTCTCACCAAATCTGCCTCTGCTTTTCTTCTGCATAGCTTGTCAGCACCTTTGAGCTCATAGTTTTGGTTTAACAGTAACCAAACTGAATTTGTTGACGCCCCCCCCCCCCCCCCCCCCCCCAACAAAAGGAGAAGGGCTTGTTTTCTGCTGCTTGCACACAGTCATAGGAGATCAAAAACAGGTTGAAAAGAATGAATATCAAGCCTCAACATTCATCAGGTGGGCAAATCCAGGACTTATTTCTGGTGGCAACATTGTCACCTGAAGAAAACAAAATTCTCCAACATTATGACCAAGAAAATCAAAATCATTTCAGCTCCAAACTCTTCAACTCTTTTACGGAGCTTAATCCAGAGCATGTTTAAGTATTCGCCACCCTGAGATTTATATGGTCTGTTTGATTGAATTAACAATAAAACACACTTTGCTGACCTACATCTATGCGCACCAGACCATGCCAACAGCTTTGGTATGTCCTTGTCACTGGTTTTAGTGATGCAACAATGAGCATGGATTGAAACTTGGCAACACAAATTTACGTAGCTAGATGCCACCAGTGGTAAGAGACATTTTACTATCAATCAAGCCTGTAAATAAATGAAAGATTTCTCTCTGTGATTTAATCCCAAACGTTCTAAGGTTCATTTAATATCATTTACATATTTTGGCGCTAAAGCTTGGAGGGGCCCCTTTAGTATAAAGAGAGCATATGAGCCGATGCCAAAAGACATCTAGGTCTGGATGAAAAGTAGAGACTAAAACTCCAAAATCTTAGTTTGGCCAGATTGTATAAGCAAATTCAGAAGAATTAGCAAAACACGGTAAGATGGAGGCCCGTGTTTTCTGTGGAAGTGTTAGAACATCTGATAAACTTTGGCTACATTTCAAATGTCATTACATTTTTCTCTCACAACGGAAAACATAAAAACAAGAATGTGCCTTACCATTCATCGTTAGCCCTCGGCTAGCAGAAAAATATCCAATGTAGATCATTTGACTTTAATTGTTTTTTTTTCTTCTGGATTCTAAAATATCAATTTGGGATTATTTTTGCAGTGTTTTCAGGATAGAAAACAGCACAGATAAATCAAAAGGGGTGAAAACTATAGAATCACTACTGCTCCAAACCTAAACTGAGCTGCACTGTGTGTGTGTGCGTGTGTGTCTTGAATATGAGCATGTGTGTATCCTACAAAAGGGACCAATCCTAACAGTTTAATTAAAGACAGGGCAATAACGTACATATAACAGACTGTATCCTGCTGTAAAACAGAGAACATTTCACCCAATGAGATCTTAATATAAACTATACTTCTAAAATTGATATCAGCGAAAGTCATGAGGGACAACCTCCAAAAAGCTCATCCAGTCTCTAAAGTCCCAATCCTACATGGGCAAGAACAGAAAAAAACACATTAACATCCAGAGGGGTTGGCAGAGGATGATGAAAACCCACGAGGACACGCATCTGCCTCTGATTCCTCACATCTTGCGTTTCTATAAAGATCAGGGTTTCCATGGAGATATTGGTGATTTTATTTTATGTCCTTTTTCAAAAGTTAAGCTTTACGAAGTTCTTAACTATGTTTTCAGTTTTATTAAGCTCACAGTGCATTTGTTTCTATTGTAAGGCCATATTGCCTGAATTTACACAAAGAAAATCTATAATGATGATAAACCAGTTCTGAATTAAGTAGAATTTGTTAACTTACAGAATATAGCACATATAATAAGTTTAGATAGAAGTATTTAAAATTCAAATTAGACATGGAAGGCAGAATTGGGCACAAGTGAGCGCTAGATGGCAGCAGAGTGCTTTCAATATGAACTTTGGTGTGTGTACGACTGGCATTAGGGCGATACATCAACCAGCTTGGCTGCGTGAAGATCAGAAGCACTTTGACCCAGAAGGGTAATGAAACGTATAAAATCAGTGAGAGAGTGAAGCTGAAAGCAGAACAGGAGTTAGAGGTTGATGAGTTTAGGTACCTGGGCTCAACTGCCCAAAGCAGCAGCCGGAACAAATCAAAAGGTGAAGAAGAAAGATACTGTGACAAAAGAACAGCTGCAAGAATGGAAAGGAAGGCGTCCAAGATGGTAGAGAGACCTGCTGTGATGAATGGTTTAGAGATGGAGATAGAGCCAGCAGAGCTGACCTTTTAAAATTTGCACTAGGACAGACTGAAATAGACAGGATCAGGAATGAATACATCAGAGGGACAGCTCAGGTGGCGCAATCTGGAATTAAAGGTGGAGAGGCAAGGCTAAGGAGAATGTAGAGGAGGTAGAGGGCTCGTACTGGACAACAGGAGCTGACTGGGGAGCTGCCAGGGAAGAGGAAAAGAAGAAGAACACAGTGAGGGTTCATGGATGTAGTGAAGGAGGGCTGTAGTGACAGAGAAGAAGGCCAGGGATAGAGACGGAGGCAGACTTTGAAGACTGACTATGATTGTTAAAACAGCAAAGGCCAATAGTTAGTTAAACCTTAGAAGAAAAGCTCTGCCGAACAGAGGTGAGACTATCCTCTCCTCTGGTCTGCCAACAGGTAATACCATGAGGATTGGGACTTTAAAGAGAAAAAAAAGCAGCAAAACTCCACGCTGAACTCCACCCTGCTTGTAATCGCTTCTAGCTTACCTCGAGCGAGGATTGATACAGTTAAGCCTCTTTATACATCACATTTTGAAAAATTTTTTTTAAAAAGCCTTTCAAAAGAAGAGCGAGCTTACAAGGCAAAACAAAAGCTTGACCAACTAACTAGACTTGTAGTTCTAGGCAGCATGCATGCACATCACAGAGAAGGATGCTCAAACACGATCTGGGAACAACTTTCTACCTTAGATGACTGCTACGCCGTTATTTGGGCAACACGTATTACGCTTCCACGTCAAATTATTCAGGCATTAGCTTATTTCGTTACTAAAGAAATACAAAAGAACA
Source organism: Fundulus diaphanus (assembly GCA_037039145.1). Lineage (NCBI taxonomy): Eukaryota > Metazoa > Chordata > Actinopteri > Cyprinodontiformes > Fundulidae > Fundulus > Fundulus diaphanus. Next base: position 4,433,045 of record CM073142.1, read on the forward strand.
TTGTAAATAATTCCATACTAAATCATTAGCTTCTTTTAGATGTTTCTAAATCTTCATAGACATTTCTTCCGTCAGCTTATATAATGATATTGAAAAGCATTTCCTCTTGCAGGGCCAATTTAAGTGCTCCAGTTTCAGACTTAGAAGAAAATCAAGACAAACACCCTAATTGAAGTGCTAATGGCTCTGAGCGCTTGGGGCTGGAAACAAAGTGCCTGAATTCATTCATTCATTCATTCATTCTTTCCTTTTTTTTTTACTTTCTTGGATGAATTTGAGAAAGTCAATAGCAACACAAACGTGTTTGTGAGAGCTTGCACAAACAAACATCTGTAAATACTGGTATGAAAGGAAGTCTCCTTAAACAAGGTAGGGAGGACTAACATGAGGAGACGTTTTTCACATTTAAAAAGGAGTGAAAGGTGAAGAGGGGCTGGCCTGGGCCAAACATAAAAAAAAATAAAAAATCTTGAATGTGTAACTTCTAAACATGCAAGGGGCTCATGATCGTATGTGTGTTTGGATGCATGCTGTGTGTGTGTACTTGTGTAATGAGCTGATTTCCTGAGTATAAGAACACCCACCAGGATGGAAAGTATTCATTAGGCAGGACAGGAAACAGCAAAGCAAAAGTTTTCCCTTAGCAAAAAGGTGCTTGATATAACCCGAGAAAAAAAAAAAAAAACACACCTACGCCTCTACACATACAAAAATCACTGTTACAGTCATCATGCTCCATACTATATACACATCTGCCAAACAAGCACTTGAAAAATCACTGTTACAACATCCAAATACAATGGTATTGCTGATGAGTGGGAAATAAAAAATAACCATCTAACCACCTTTTTCTCCTTGCGATTCAGTGCTGTGGAAGGCATAGAAGGAATGTTCTCAGTTACAGGCTGTACAAAGTTCTCCTGTACAGAAATACAAATAAAAGACGCTTGAAAACATTTTTTTTTTTTTTTTTTTTTTTTGCATATGAACATTTTACAGTCTCACTGCATTGTAACTTCCCGCTGTACAGAAGCTCTGATCTAATTTTCAATGAATTAGGTTGAACATTCAGAAGATTTTTTTTTCCTGAGTTTGAATTCTTGTGACGAAAAGGGCCACTGAGATATAATCATAGAAGAAACAGAGCGGGACAGAGAGGTAGACAGAGGTAGAGAGAGACCAACAAGCTGTTTTCACATACAAACGTCCGACAGGTTTAGACGGATGTGTGCAGAATTCAATCAGAACTTTCTCCAAAGTTGCTGCCCAATCTCATCTTAGCACTAAATATTTTTTATTTGTTAATGAGATCCTGTAAGTATTTTTTGGGTCTGAAAGACAGCAAGTAAATGGATACAACTTATTGAGATAAAGAAAAAAGAAGTCATCTACAAAGTGAGTCCCTTCCAAGCAATAATTTCTCCCAAATCATGATGGACTCCATTTGTAGTTGGAAGTCACAAGTTTCCAAGTTTAAAAGTGGTTAGTTGTAGCTCCCTCACCAGTGACGACAGTTGAGCTGGAGGAAAATCCTCTTTTGCTTCTTAGTTTTTTAGTTTTCTCAGGAAAGCTCTTTTCATGGACAACAAGGTACTGTTTACTATTGTCAACACTCACCGACAAATCTAACATGGGCGCTACAGCCTGCTGACAACTTAATAACTTCTTCGCATCTGTGACAGTTTTTTTTTCTCAATAAGTAATTGACATGATACTGTCGATGAACAGGTCGCCCTACCATCCCAACTTTATTCAGAAAGCCCTTTATAACAGCCATAGCTGAAATAAAGTGCTGCATAAAACTGCAAATTCAAGACATAGTTATTAGTAAAATCTAAAAATATGATATATAAAAGGATAAAATATAAAAGATTAAACACAATAAAACCATTTTAAACTAAACAAGAGCAAAACAAAGTTTCTCAGGTGTTAGAAGAACAGAAAATGGTTTTAAGACGAGTTCTAGGTTGCTGAAGGCATAAAATGCAGATGAGTGCGTTGTTATGAGCTTGCTGCTAATAGAGGTACTGAGCACAATTCCCAAAATCCGTTGGGTTTTAGACTGAAACAGTGTTAAACTGGGTATGATGTCGGTTCCAGCTGCTGCGTTGAATGGAACTGAGCCTTACTGAGCTAATGACCGACACCAGAAGCCCAGATCTGCGCCGTAATCTCTGATCAATGCAAGCGATCACCTTTTTGCTGCTATCTGGTGGCCAACTGAGGATGTTCCAGATCAATTTATGCCGAGTTTAAATTTCAGTAGAATACTGTGTAGCAACCCAGGATGTAATAGTGGCCCGTAATACCAGATCTGACAATAATGTAATATTCTCACAATCTTAGAGCCAATACACGATGCCAGCAGAGCTGTAACTCACGACCACTGTTCTCTTCTTCAATTCTAGCACATTCCTATTCCACATCCATTTCAAAGCAATTAATTCAATATTTCTCCATACATGCTCTCATGACTTTATTATCCAAGCAAATAACATCGCAAATAGGGACTTTTTACAGACAATTGTCAAGTTGGCTACAACCGACAGAGAGCGCTGCATATCCTTATTGAAATAATGCACTATATGAACTATACCAACCATTATACTTAGTTCTGTTGAGCATCTTGGACGACAACTGCAAAAAAACTTTTATTTACAAGAAAAAGTAATTTTAAATGCTACACAAATATAATAACGTATTAAGGCATTGGCTTTATTCCATTAAAAATGGCAAAAATATTAGATTATGGGCTGCTATCAAGATTATTTGTTGCAACATACAAGCTTGGAAAATATCCACTAATTACCCAATAGTTTTTTTTTCTTCAGCCATGCTGGTGTTTTCACCTCGTCTCTGGTTGGTATTCTGTGAGATTTTAGTCTCATGTACAGTATGAATTTGTTAGTCTTAATCTACAGCTGTTACGTATATCAATCTTCAAATAAGGACCAAAGAATTTGGGCTAAATTTATCAGGAGATTTTGAGCCCTTACTAACACTTAGGAGAAGAAATAACATCTCACAGGGAACTTTCCTTGTGTGGTCCTCACTGCTGGATGGCAGGTAAAACATGAAATGTGGAAGAACTGAGGTACCATCAGGAGGAGGTACTGGGTAGTTGATAATCTGGCGAAGTAGTTCAGAGGTAATTCTGCACACATTTGTGTCTTAACATCTCTAGAGCTGTGTGTGAGCACAGCTACTGAAGACAGAGTGGTAGAAGGAGAAAAGGACGAGAGGAAGGCAGAAACAGAGATTCTGTTTGTACAAAAAGAGAGCTTCTGCTTAGGTCCAATGAGGTTCAGCTTGAAATTGTGATGTGTGACACGTGAACGACAGGCTGTCCTGCAGAGGCTCCTGCCGGCCGGGTATAGCACCATTGGAAGAGTTTGGTGAGAGGTTCCCACTCTGTCAGGGTTAGAGGAACAAGCCTGTAGAACAATATTGCTGCTGTTAAGACAATTTTAGTGTCAACCGTTTCAACAAAACATAAGGAAAAATAAACAACACAAAAAGACATAAATACAAAGCTTGTTTTTTTCAGTGAACACTGGCAGAGGCTGACCATCTCACAACCCAGAGAAAGGGTTTGTCGGAGGAGTAAAATTAAATAATACAAAAACATTCAAAACAAAAGAATAAAAAGCCACCTCTACTTGGTACTGTCCTTCCTTGGCTGCTCGTCAGTTGTACATTTCTCAGTCATTTCCTGGCAAAAATCCACCGTTACTGTTTGGTTGGATTTTTCCATTGGCTCTGATGTTGTGTACAAGCTGGTGTCACGGCCATCCGTATCCTGGTCCGCCCCGTTTCTGACGGTGGATTCGGGCTCATTCTCTGAGGGTCCCGGTGACCCATGGAAGCTGGGTTCTGGCGTGGCTGAGCCGGAGTGGCTAGTGAGGTCAATGCTGGTGGTGGCTGGGGTGCTGAGGGTGGGGGGCCGGGGCTCATGGCCTGTGTTGTTGCTGGCAGTAGAGTTGGCGGGTCGCAGCACAGGGCAGTAGTGGTGTAAGGACTGGGCCTGCTCTGGGCTCAGTTGGACATCCCGGCACACCTCCTGGGACAGGCAGGAGAAGTTCTCCCACAGTTCACCCATACATGCCTTCAGCTGGTTCCTCTCAGTCAGCAACTTCTCCTTCTCACACACCTGTGCGCACACACACACACACACACACACACACACACACACACACACACACACACACACACACACACACACACACACACACACACACACACACACACACACACACACACACACACACAGCGAAACAATACAGAGGTCAGCAAAACATTTATATCGCCTTGTCAAAGTATTCGCACCTCTTCAACTTTTCCTCATTTTGTCACAAACTTCATTGTATTTTATGTGATAGACCAAGTTGTGATTAACTGTGAAGTGGAAGGGAAATGATAGATGGGTTTAAAACGTTTCCACACAAAGAAAAATCTAAACATTGAGGTGTACATTTGTATCTGTAATTTTATCTCAGTATAACTCCAGCTGTTCTGTTTCTGGCCTCTGAGGTTCCTCAGCAAACATTAGAGAACAACCAGCTTCATGGAAACCCAGGAACCCAGCAGACAGGGCAGTTGTGGATAAGTTTAAAGCTGGGTTGGGTTCTTAAAAATATCCCCAGCAGTGAACATCTTGTAAAGCACTGAAAATGGAAAGAGTAGGGCGCCACTGACCACGATCATGATAAACCGACCACGACTGGTGAGCTGGGCACAGCTTCCTGCTGGGGTCAGCGGAGTATGGTTAAAACACTTTTGTGTTATCAGCAGTGAAGATGTAGCTGACTCGTGTGAAAATCAACAACAGAACTGCCCCTGTTGTAGTAAGACAGGTGAGGAGAAGCAACAAGTGACAGAGAATCGTGAGAAGATTCTGTGATCCAAAAAGCAGCCCGGGGCTTGAGGGGCAGCATAGTTTCTCTGCCCTGTTTCCTTGGCCAGAAACAGTTCGATACACATCCTGTCTTTACTGGCTGTGCAAGCTTGTGTCACAACACACTCTGGTCAAAGTTGAAGAAACTTCTACTTGGCCCATGCTCTACTGGGCTGTACTCCCAGTCTATGATGGGCGCTGCGCTCCACTTGCGATTTGTTCAGCACAGTGCAAAACTGTGGGTTTGTGGAGCATGTAGGACAAATAAATGGGCCTCTGACGACAGCATTGCAGGGTCAGCCAGCCAAAATGAAGAAACACAAACTGTGACAGCTTGTGCAATATGGCTGCAAAGGAAGAGTGGCAAGAAGAAGGCGATTGTTAAAGAAAGCCATCACCCTAAACACACCATCTTCACAGTGAGATCATGATGGCAGCATCATGCTGTGGGGATGCTTTTCTTCAGCAAGGAAGCTGCTTGGAGTTGACGGGAGGATGGGTTTATTTAAATACAGGCCCATCCTGGAAGAAAACCTCCAAAAGTATTAAGACAAATGTTAAGCTTTACCTTTCAACAAGACAGCCATGACTTCAATGGAAAGCTTTTAGACTAAAAATGTTCATGTTGTAGAATGGCCTGGGCTTAAAGGTGCATAGCCACATTATTTGACTTTTTTTTTATACCTCAGTAGCTCACTCTGGTTGCATACAAAGTTTTTATGAAAGATTATCATGTCCTGCTGGCTTATTAGTTATTATTTTGGCCTTTTACGAATTGTTTTTGCTCAGTTCATTAGTAAATAAAGCCTTTTGTGTTTATTTTTAATTACAGAGGAAGTACAACACTGCACATGCGCAGCAGGGGATAAAACAAAGAAGAGGCTAACGGCTATTAGCATCTCCCCGCAAAACACTGAAGAAATGTCCAAGATCCAGTGAAAGAAACGCCAAAAAATATATGATTCCTAGAGAGAAAACACTGGAATGTAGCTGGGATTGAACATTGATGTTCATTGAAGCGGACATTAAACCTGCCGAGGCTCAGATGTGACGCAGAGTTGATTGATGTGAGTAAATGCTCTGATGTGAGGCTGTTAAAGTTGCTGTTAGATCGGTTTATTTAATTAACAACAGTTGGTCTTTAATTACGCCGAGCTGCCGCTTTGCTGTGACGCACTGCAAAGGGTCAGGCTTGGTCTGTCATTAATAAATACTGTTTTATTAATTAAGCAAACCGGCATTATGATAGTTCTGTGATACTGCCGGTAGATGCCGCCACGTGTGTTTATATCAGGTCATCACGCTCCGTGCTGGGGCTATTTTTATCCACAAAAAGGACCATCAAAAAGGATGGAGGCTTGGTGTATATAACTTCATTTTATCATGATCAAACGGTTTTTGGTCTTTTTTATAAGCATATAACGTGGCAATATACCTTTAAATCTATTAAAATTCATAGACGTTTGTGGTTATAAAGAGACAAGATGTGGAAAAGTTCAAGGGATGTGAACTTTTGTAGATACTGTATTTTTATAGCATTTTTCGTGGGCGACAGTGGCACAGAGGTTAGGGGGTTCGTCTTGCAATTGGCGGGTTACCGGCAACCCGCATTGCCTGGTGGCGGTGGTCAGAGGGCCTGGTGGCACTGGTGCATGGCAGCCTCGCCTCTGTCAGTCTGCCCCAGGGCAGCTGTAGCTACTTACATAGCTCACCACCGTCAGGGGTGAATGAATAAAACTGTAGTGTAAAGCGCTTTGGAGGTCGTCAAGACTAGTTAAAGCGCTATACAAGTACAAACCATTTACCATTTTTCCTGTGCATTAACCCTGTTTAGTGCACTGATGAGAAAATCTCACACATTTCGTATTCAAGCAAACTGAAATTCCATTCAGATAATTACAAGATGATCCAACTAACTTTCTGGGGAAAATTTATCCATGCAAATGTTCTGGAGATGGGAACCTAAAGCCAACAGTCTGCTCACCAGTTTCCTGATCTCACACTCCAGGTTCAGAATGCAGTCAAGCTTCCTTTTGCGACAACGCTGCGCCGCGATGCGGTTTTTGCTCCGCCGCCGCACGTCATGGATGAACTCAAGCTGCTCCGACGTTAATTTGTGCATTTTTACCAACATCTGGAAGTCATTCCGTGGAAGATTTGTGATTTGATCAATAGGAAAAGGAAGCTTTACCTAGAAAAGAAAGAAAAAAGAAAAGGTTATTCTGGTGGATACAATATTTTTCTTATTTTATATCCAAATGAGAGCATTGAGCTTTTTGAATATGGGATTGTTGATCACATCTTTACCACAAGATGGCAGTATATTACCACTGCTCATGGCGCATAGTAAAGCTCTCAGCTTTTCCAGTTCATCTTAAACATGCAGCACAAAAGGTGATCTAAGAAAAGAGTCCGCCTCCATCTGCTTCTTAGCACCTGGAAGTGTGCCATCATGACAGACTTGGTGCGGTGGGGGGTGGGGTTAGTGAGTCAATGACCTGTCAACCCGACCCAAATCAGGAGCAGGTGATTTTTGGGGGTACGTATTTCTGCAGCATGACTATCAGCAATCCTCTCATGCTTAAGAACAAAAAGAATTAGTGGAGTAAATGCTGCAGCAATTTGGCAGCCCTTAACAGAATCAGAAAGCCATGAGATATCCACCCCCAATATGACAACTTATCAGGCCTGCATGTGCATACTCTCTTTCTCCTTGTCTGGAGCGCAGCAATAAGTCGGCCACTCTCCCTCAGGTGATGGCAGCCCTTCCTATAAGCACATCACAGGCAGATCCACCCCAGCTGTATCTGCCTGCACCAGAGAACTGTAGCTTCAGGCACCAAGGGAAGTGGTGGAGGCATAACAAAGAGCCAGAGGAAGACAGCCGTAGAGCTTGGCACAGATGACAAGAGCTGTCTCTCTCTGTTCTCCTTCCCTCCCTGTGGCTACCTCAGCGGAGTGCAGGAAGAACAAAGTCAAACAAAGGAGGAAAGGAGCAGAACATGCTCCCACTGTACCTTGCTGCTCAAGCTGTGCTGGATGCTCCCCGGGGACCAGACTGTGCTCTGATGGCAACAGCCAGAGGTGGCAGAGGAGCCAGACCAGCTCCGTTTCACCAGCACATGGGATCCAGTAGGAGACGGGGCCTCACACTGTGTAGGTGCTGCACTCAGGGGACCGCTAGAAGGCGCCTCATCAAGATAGGAATGAGCTAAGTAATTACTGAAGAGAAAATGCCAACTTGTTTCCTAGAGAAAAATCTTAGGTTTCCTCTTTAGGGACACAGCCATCTGAGCTGCCAGGAGCCTTATTTCTCAATTCAGCTCAACATCTGTATATGTGGACACACAATAAATAATAGATGGGGCTTTCAAGGCAACTCTTGCTTATAGATTTGCAATCACAATGTGAAGCAGTTAGAGAAAAATGGCTTTTTACCACTAAATGATGCTTACGTCTTTGGCTTCAGTAGGCTGAGGGAAACCAGGGGGAAAGAGACATTACGACCTTGTGAAGGTCCCCCCCCCATCCACCAGTCACTGGTACACAGGGGAGGGCTAAATTTAAGCACCACCACGAAAACCAGTTCAGCAGCACAGTTAGGATGACAGAGTATGCTTCAACAGTGGTCATAAATTCCCACAAAAGCGCTCTGGATTTACATTTGTTTCAAGTTTCTCCTCCCAAGACTCACTCTTTCACTTTCCCTCCCTGGGTCACTGTGTTGCAAATGGGGTACAGAGTGAAAAGTAGGGCTCATCTGTTATAAGCAATAAATGCTGTTCACTTCCCAGCTCTGATTCTGTGCGTTGCTCAAAATTATGGATGTACATGTCTCAAATTTGAGCCTAATATATTAACTATGTGTCATACTCCGTGGTCTAGGTACAGGCCTGTTTTCCTTGCTCTATCTTCTCTGCAGGGTTGGACGGGCAGGTGTGTTTCATCAGAGCTGATTGCCACCCTTTATAAGGAGCTGGAACCAGGAGGAGGGCGTCAGTTCGTTTGCGCTCTTGCGTGGTACAGACCTACCCTATGTTCTCTCGTGATTTCCTGAAACCAGTTACTAACCTTGTTCTTGTTGCCTCCTTGCTCCAGAAACCCGTTCATCTGACCTCAGCCTGGAAACCTCGTCACATTGTCAGAAGCCATTCTGGATCAGTCCACAAGAACCGAACTGAACCCACGGAACCCTGTTTGCCCTCCTGCCTGCGCTCACCTGCCTGTCCACCCTCCAGCCAGCCACAACACCGAGAAGGAACCAGGACTTGCACCGACAACCCGGACGTATGCTCAGTACCTCTCCTCTGCACCAAACCCAAGCTACCGCCTAAAACCCGTGAGACCTTCAAACCTCAGAAAGAACCATCCATCTCCAACCATACAATAAACCTTTTAAAATCTACCTTTTCGTCAGTCATTGCGTTCTTCAGAGTCACATTTACATTGACATGACACTATGTAGGACAAGTTTTCATTTCAATCAAAACGGTGAAACAGTAGCACCTTTGAGGCTGCTGTCCATGGCGCCATTCCGCTTGTTTATTGGTTCCCAGTAGCATATTTTACCCTCTCTGAGCAGGGACATGACCATTATAAACAGCAAGATGGAGTTCAGTTCAATTTTTTATATAGTGCCAATTCATGATACATGTCATCTCAGTTCTGATAAAACTATATAAAACAACTGTCGACCTGTCCAGGCTGCTTTGGAAGAAAGCAAATGACCTTATTACAATGTTTTAATAAAAGTGAGTTAATAATGCTGCTCCAAAGGATAAATGAAAATGTATCATTCATATGGTGGATTAAGACCACCATATGAATGGATTAGCGGGGTAGTTGAACTCAAGATGGCAGCAAGCGGGGGTGGAGGATGGGAGTGGGTGTGGGCGGTGCAGGGCTCACTGCTTCTTCACCTGGCAGACGTTTTCCAGTTTGGATAACTCTTCCACATGTCTGCTCAAAATTGACGCATTCCCTGCATCTTCCTGTAGTGAGGATGTTTTTCTCACTCTATCTCAATTGTCAATGTCAAGTCATGCTATTGGAAATAGTCCTATAAAGTTATATCTCACATAATTAAGTTATGCTACATGAATTTAACCAGTGTCTAACCTCCAAATAACCTGTCCATTCTGTGTCCAACCTGAAAATAACATGTATCTAACCTGTTTATAACCAGTATATAACCTGCAGTATATAATCTAGTATATGACATGCTTATAATCTACATATAAGCTATATACAACCTGCATGCAACCTTTTTGTAACCTACATGTGACCTTTGTATAACCTACATATAACTTGTGTGTAATTATGTAATCTGTATCTAACCTGAAAATAACCTGTGTACAACTTTTATATATACTATATATGTTTACAACTAGTATGTAATATGTCTACATTGCATATAAACTGTGTATAACCTATATATAACTTGCATTAACCCATTTATGATCTGCATATAAACTATGTCTAACCTGCATAGATGTATAACCTATGTATGATCTATTTCTAACCTGTTTATAGCCAGTATATTATTAACCTATTAACAACCTGCATGTAACCTGTATATAAGGTGCATATAACCTGCATATAACATGCATAATCTATGTATAACCTATAACCTACCTGCATACAACCTGTTTATAACCTGTGCATGAATTGTATATAACCAACCCCAAAAATCTGATTGTGACAGCCGCATCATTTCTAAACTTCATAAAGTTTATTTGGCGTTGTAAAGTGTTAGTGGAACTGAAATTGAGGTCTTTACACCAACTGTCACACATTCTATTTATTGTGCTGCTTGATTGAAACAGCACCAATAATTCACTGATATATTAGGGCTGCTTCCTCATTCTTTCACTTGCTCAGAGATGCATGTTTGGTTACATGCATCTCTGAGATGTTTGCACCTCTCTGGCCAAACTTTGCACAAGAACCAGCTCACCACCCACACTGCAAAAGAAACAATAGCTCTGACAGATTCAAAGAGAGCAAGCATAGTGAGGCACCAACGCTGCCTCGAATAGATGTGACTGGTGTTTGTATTGGATAGAATTATGTCAACAGTCAGGTTTACCAATTCCAATCCTTTCATGTAGGATTGGAATTGGTATAGCGCACTCTATAGCTGCCAAACTGGCTGGAGATCTGCCACCCAATTCTGCAGAAAGGTTATTCAAAAGAAACACAACAATCCTGCTATCTTTGCTCATTTGAGTTTTAAATGTGACCTATTATGCTTCCCTTTAAAGCATAAAAGATTGCTTGTATGGGCAATACAAAATGTATTCATTACAATTTATGCCCAAAATCATTATCAGATAATGAGCTTCCGCCTCCCCAGTTTCACCTATTTTGAGCTCCTTTCAGAATGAGCTGTTTTTAGGACTCTGTCACTTTGTTGTAAATAAGCTGTAGGTGGTCGCGCCCCCAACTCAACGTTTACACTCGTAAATTTTTCACCTGTTGTGGCTCGCTTGACATTTCACCAGCAATTTGTGAGGCCAATGGGGAGAACGCTCCACTGGCTGCACCACGTCATCAAATAGGAGGAACTTCTATCCGCTTGCCTGTTGTTTGTTAAACTCAACATGGATTTTACCCAGCGGGTCACTGTGTTTCATGTGGAAAACGGCGTCAGCGTCCCTGGGTCTACCAGATCCTCCAGAGATGCTCACAGTTTGCGGGAACCCAGAAGCTATGGCTGGGTTAGGGTTTGTTCCCGCGACACTTCCGTCTGTCCAGGAAACAAAACTGTTCCCGCTTCGGGACAGAGCACCCATACAACAGAGGTAAGGTGAGGAGGCGCTCTGGAGCTTAGGGAGGACAGCGGGAGATCAGACCAAGAGGCCAGGCAGAGAGTGTAGAGAGTGTAGCCAGAGGTGGGCGGCTCTGGCTACCTCAGGTAGATGACACATAAAAGTTGCTATGTGTCCATCGCGGGTTTCGCTTTGCGCTATTCACCCTAATCGTCCCGTTCTTATCGCTAGAAAAACATCCTTCGCATTGCTTCGCTCCTGAATGAGCCTCTACATAGGGATAACACATAAATCCCTCGCTCTGGTCACGTCATCCACATTTGTTGGAAACGCATCTTAACGTATGGACTGCGCCACCGGCGCTTTCATTGGGGGCAACCCTTAACAATATCATCATCTGTCAACTCGACCCCAAAGGCAGGGCACCTATCGCAATCATTTTTATCGCTTTGCAACAGGGCCAGATTACAACGCGCTGCCCCCGTTGGAATGCGATACAATGAACTGCGATGAGTGAAAACCTCTTCGGCATCGCAAAGTCTTCCGTGTGCAGGATTGTACACAAAGTTTGCACAGCCGTGCATTACGTCCCTCATCCAAATGGTTCCTATACGAGCCGTCCTGAGTTAAATTTTGCTCAGGTCTAAAATCTTGCTGTTACCCCGCTGAACAGTGCTGTGGCAGGCAGCTGCCACCTGTCTTGCTAATGCTAACAGCTATCACCTCCAGCTGCTGCTGCCACATTTGCCTGCAGTGGAAATGGGCCATAACAAAACATTTACATATTGCCAAAAAACAGCTGGGTGTTTTTATTTAGTGATGGGACCCTCTCTAGAAGCAGTAAAGACCCAAATGGAAGTACCAAAATGCACAAAAAGTGATTTTTTTCATGATAGGTCACCTTTAAAGAAAATAAGACATCCAAAAATTATTGTGTCAAACCATGGTTTTAAATGAGAACAACATAAGCCAATGTACAACATATCAGTCTATCTCTTGTCTGAAAGATGTAGACCCTAAACCAGGCAAAGTTCAACTGCAGCTAAGGCATCATATCCAAGAACAATAATAATAATAATAACAATAATCAGATGCAAACGTACACAGACACATATCTAACTAACAGCAACCAAAATACTGAGAATAAACAATGAGAGAGACTAAAACGAAAGGAATGTATGTGTGGGCATCAGAGGACTGAAATCTGGCGTGACAGAAACAGAAAGTACAACAAAAATAATCATAAATAACATGGAAACAAGAGCAAAGAGCAAAATAAATAAATAACATGGCGTTAGATTTTAACATAACAGGATAATAAAACCCACAGACTGTGATAAAAGTCTCACCTAACAAGGTGGTGCTAAAGTGCTACAATGTATTTCTTATGAGCTCTACACTTTTCCACTGTGGATCACAAAGAACAAAGAACCCGCCTCCCCCATGACAAAGAACGCAAAATGCCCCAACAGACAATGTTTTTGACAAGAATTCTAATTTACAACAAATAATGCAACAAATCTCATCTGATTTAAAGCCTTGATAATAATGAGTGCAGATTTTAGGTATTATTTCCAAACTATGTACATCTTTTTGAGGCTTTTTCAGGTCGGTCAGTCATAGTCCTATTAAGGCAGAAATATAAGTTGAGAATGCGACCTTTTTTATATCTTTTATAAATTTAGCCCCCAAAAACATTTCTACCTTGTAGAGAAGTTAATCAATATGAGTAAAGTACCATGTAATGCGCTTATAACAAAACCTTAAAATGCAGTTTATGTATTCTATCCATTTCCAAAGAGAGTCATATGTGGCAACTAAAGAACACATTAACCTTTCTCGAACAATTTCTGTCATCCTCTATTGAATGTACTCTACTGTTTGCTTTCTGAAGCCACTGACATTTATAAAACAAATGTACAGCACCAAATGACATGGGACACATTTACAACAAAACCCCCCCTGTAGACCTGGAGTGATGTATTTTTAAACAAAGCTAACAGTTAAGAGTTATCTATAGTTATGTTGCTTTAAACTGAGGCTGCAGGAGCATTTACTGTGCAGTTATCCTCACTTTGGTGTCTTTACTCTCTTTTATTTCTAAGATTTTTGCTTCCAGTAATTGCTGCTACTTTATTATGAATTATTAACGTGGCTTGAAGTGGGACTTTACAGTAAAACTAGGTATCAGATAGACAGGCTCACCCCTCCTTCTGTCGCACCACCACTAATCAAAATGCAGGGAATAATCTAAATTCTTGGGGTGGAATAAAATGCAGTGCAGTCACACACATAGCGCGTAGCCTCCCTATACTCAGCAGCAAGCAGGAGGCGCCGATTGTACTCTGACTGCAAGAAAGCACAACTGACAGGTTATTGTTAAGATTATTTTCTATCTGTTGTGTTCACCCTCCATCCTTATGCTGCCCTGGGCAACTGCCCATATGGCCCATTTCGAAAACTGCCACTGGGCCTGGACAATAACAACTTATTTCTCTCCTGGGATCTGTTGCATATGCTTAACATACCCTGAGCAGCAGCTATTTTCAGTCTCCTAAGCCCTCCTCTCCTAGCTGTAAAAATCCAGTTAAGAACAAATCAAAGAGAAGGCCAACATTAGAAATCAATTTGCAGGATTAGTCGTAAAAAGCTTTTTTTTTCTCCGGCTGTACGCGGCACATGTAGTTTTTCCATTAAAAGAAAAATATAAATGGTTATTGCATTTGTTTAGATACCAATGTGTCTCAGATAGCATGGTATTTAACATACCGTATACGAGCCAAAAACAAGACTCTTAGTCCCCTTTCAGTTACTATAAAGTAACACCTCACATAATAAGCAGATCTGAGACATAGTCATTCATAAAGAGAGACTTATCTACTGTCTGTGAAAGGGAGTGGAAAACTGGAAGATAACCCTGTGTGACTCAATAGAGATTGACAGAAGATAATGTGCGGAGTAAGCTGGCATGTGCAGCGGCTCACATACATAATCAACCGTGTGCCCACATGGAAAAATGAGTAGAGGGATTGAAATGTCTCCTTGTCATTTTTGGCCTGTTCTTCCAGATAACAGCACAGTCTTAATAATCATTTTCATTTCATTTACACTGCCGCATTCATCTGGCCCTTCAGCGCTCTGCGAATCTGATAGCGATGGATGTTTTAGGCCATACAGTGAGAAAAATAATCACACATTACGCCTGGTGCAGCAGAACTGTTGCACACTCCTTTCATGTTGCGCAAACATACCAACTTGTTCTGTGAATTTCATTGCCATGGAAACGCACCACTTTCTCACTCTCTTTCTCACTTGATCCTCCCGCTCTCTCTGTGCACTCAGAGGAGCCCTCTTCACAAGCCTAATCAGAAATTATTTTGCTCACACCTCCAGCAAATATCTCTGAGTGTAATGTCAAAAGAATAAAGAAGGCAGGAACGTAAAGTATGGAGACCAAAAGTCAAAAGTTCACACAGCTTATCACAGCGTTGAACAGTGCGGCATAAAAACCCCAAATTTATCATTCATAAGTGATGGTTTTTATATTACATACAATGAAATAGAAACCCATTTTTGAATCTTAAGGGTCCTGAGAGGGAAGCTTGGAAATGTTTGCTCACCTGACACCAAACGAACAGAACAGCAAACAAAGTTACCGTTTATACACTGCAACTAGATTTTCAATTATGAACTAAATCTACAAAACTTAGTGCTATTAGAACTGAGTTATTTTTATGTGACATTTAGAGTCCCTCACTGATCTTTACCACACAAACAACAACAGTCGTCTAGTCTGAGGCTTGGAGGATGTCTGTTCAGGTGGATTACGTTAGGATGATCAGAGGATTTTCTATTTATTCTTGTCAGCACAGCTGAGCTGTGTTTTAGCTCCATCATGACACTGAGCTGAAACCTTCCTCCTCTATTCTCCCTGCATTCTTAGCTGGCTAAAACTCTGTGATCATAACACATTACTGTAAAAGACTGGCTGCAGTCCATAAATGACTCAACGCGCTCACAACAGCATATAGTCCAAAACAGAGAGGCATATCTGTGGAGGCACGCTGCTAGGAGTTTCATTGCTTGGAAGAAACAGGTTGTGGTGAGTTGTAATGAAAGGGGAACCGAAGCAATCACTTCCCATGTAATTCTACTCGGGGATAATTTAACCTGAGCCACGCCACTTATCCAAGCATTCAAGGTAGTGGTGCGAACCTTAAGCCCTCATACAGAAATGAGGGCTCTGAACCCATTTCTGGGTAGCATAAGGGATTTGGGGCATGGTTTAGGCTGCAAAAACACATGATGTGGTGTGGTTTGTAATACATGGTAATTAGCTTCATTGGTTAATCAGAGTTAATTCTAAATAAAATGTTTAAGATCTGTTCTGTTGCATAGTGGTGAAGAGTTAGCTGGTACTGAACCAAAAAGAACCAAACGTTCCTGCATATAGACTGTCCTGGAGAATTGCAGCTCTAATATTCAGACTCATTAAAGCAATTTAAAGCGCTGCATGTAGAAAATCAATATTATCAAAGCCCATCAGTACAAGTAACTCTTGTACTGACCAGCCCTGTTTGAATTAAACATTGCCTTAACGACTGCTGATGCAGACTACTAATGCTTAGAAAGACTGGCACTGTAAGGTCATTAGCCATGAAGGGACAACAATCCAACTACATGTGGCAGACAGTGTTTTCTCACTCACCTCTGGCCCCCGCTCTTGGACATGGCAGGACTCACTGTCTCCTTCTGAGAAGGAGCCGGACTCATCACTCGAGTTGGTTCCGTAGGATTGCTCACATTTAATTTTGGGTCGCACCTGGTTGAAACGAGCATCTCCTCCTACACTTTGCTCCTGCTGGTCCACATTGAGGCATCGTGCCACGTTGGAGCATGGTGAGGAGGAGAACTCAAATTGGGGCAGGCTGCAGGGAGAGCCTCCACTACCATCCTCTGCATAGGAGTAAGAGGAGCAGGAGCTGGAAGTTCTGGTGCGTGTCTCACAAGGCGGCGAGCGTGGGCATACTTTGATTGGCACTGGGCAGCTGGTGTTGGGCCGTGGACGGGACAGGACAGGGGTCTCAGAGGAAGTGGTGCTGGGAGAATAAGTCTGGGAGTTTGGGAGGGACTGGCAAGCTCCAGCCCACAGTCCTTTAGTCACTTGCTCAGAGAGCTCCATCTCCAAAGAGTTTCCACCAGGGTAGGAATGTGCTGGCGCTCCCAGGCGGTTGGATGCCCCTGAGGAGAAGATGACACTGCGGCGGTCCAACTCAACTTCCTGTTTGCAGACGCCATCACAGGAAGCAGACTTGAGGGACAACCCTGCAGGTAAACCATCTACCTCCTTTGGGGATGTAATAGACAGATCCAGCTCCCCAGTAAAAGGCCTTAAGTCTTTTTTATGATCTCCCTGAGAGTTTCCTTTGTCCTGGGGGCAGACAAGTGTGTTGGGCAACAGCTGCTGTGATGTGTTGGACAGACTAGGAAGGTCTACTCCTTTCTTAAAGAAGGCTTGGAGGCAAGATGGGGACTTGGTTCTCTTGGTTCTTTCCAGAGATAGAGGGTTATCCATTTCCATGGCTGTCACACTTTCCTTATCCATGACATCCTGTTCATCCCCTGACAGGCACAATGAAATGGCCTCTTCCTCTGCCTGTGGTTCAACTTTTATTTGCATCACAGGCAGCCTGCCCTGACCCTGCACGACCCCACTAATGCTGCTCTCCTTAATTGTGCTTGGAAAACCTGAGGTACTGGTGTGTGAGGAGGTGTCATTATTGTGCTTGTTACAAGCCCACTGATATTTTCGGTACTTTGGGCATCGTGGTAGATCTGATGCTGCGTGTCGCTCAAAGTCCAGGTTGCCGTCTGTCAAGTTACTGGACACAGTCATTGCTAACCTGTCATCGTCAGGGTTTTGAAAGGAGGTGAGGGCGTCTCCACAATGCCGGGTCATGGGGGAGGCGGGTCTTTCACTCTCTGACTGCATGCTTTCATCCTCTGAGTTGATTGCCTCCGGTGCCCCCCTGTGGCAAAGCATGAGGCTGTCTTCCTCTCTGCGTAGCTGAGCTTCTAGGAAGCGAAAGCACGAGTCCTCCAGGTTGTGCATGCGCAGGAATTCTGCACAGCGGATGACCTCCTGAATGTTTTCTCTGCTGAGTAACAGCTTAGCAGTGTAGGCGAACTGCAACAATGGGGCGAACCCCCTGGCAGTGACCTGCAAAGGAGAAGAAGATAAAAAAGAAAATTGACAACATTACCATCAGCAGAGCCATTGTTTAAAGCAACTGGAGGGTGGTGAGATAGCTCCAACAAACATATACATTTCACATTCGATGCTGCACTATTTAAGCTCTATAGACAGGCTTTAGTTTTGCCTCATACCTATGGGATGTTCTTACAATCTACAAATTCTTTCCTATGATTTGATCAGTTTTGCATACACCCATTGCTGTCATACTTTGCTATCTTTGTGTTCTTAGTGGCTGCTGGTTGGATATTTTGATAACTAAAGCCTAGAATAAAGTAGGCCTAAATCTGCAAAGCTGAATGAAAAAGCCGGAAAACCAGCCAGCAAAGTCAGGAATCTGACTTTAGCCCCAGCTCACTTTCTGTGTCAGTGCCCCCTGTGTTCTAAGAGCAAGTGGTTCAGAATCAGAATCAGCTTTATTTGTCAGGTACATGTACATATACAAGGAATTTGACTCTGGATTGTACAATGCTCATCGTGGACTTGCAATAACATAATAAAGCAATAACAAAATCAAACCCAGTCAGCAGTATAGGAAACACACTATAAACAGACTGGACAGATTGAGACAATAATGCAATGGTGCAATGAGCAGAGTGTAAAGGATGCTGGAGTGAATTATTAAACCCTTGTCAGAGGTGGAAGGGATGTACAGGTGCACATACAGTCATACATGTCCACAGTGTGATGAGTGCAGAGAATGCTGGAATATTATATACAGTGTTATGTACATGAAGTAGGTTAAATTGGTATATAGTATATACCATATGAACAATATGAACAATATAAACAATAAAAATGAACAGTCGAAATGAACAGCACATTTTCGTCATAGTCAGCTGTTCATTAGAGTGATAGCTTGTGGGAAGAAACTGCTCCTAGGTCTGTTGGTTTTGGTGTACAGTTCTCTGTAGCGCCTACCAGAGGGGAGAAGTTGGAACATGTGAGAACATGTTATAACCAGGGTGAGATGGATCTGCAGTGATGTTTCTATCACGTTTCCTGACTTTGAAAATGTACAGGTCCTGAATGGAAGGCAGGTTGGCACCGATGATCTTTTCTGCAGTCCTGACTGTCCATTGCAGTCTGGCCCAAGCCCTGTCCATTTTGGGGGCAGATCCAAACCAGACAGTGATGGATGAGCAGAGGACAGACTGGATGATGGCTGTGTAGAAGTGGATCAGCAGCTCCTGAGGTAGGGTGAGCTTCCTGAGCTGGTACAGCAAGTACATCTTCTGCTGGGCCTTCTTGATGATGGTGAACGTGTTGGGCTCCTTTAGGCAAGGCAAGTTTATTTATAAAGCATTTATAGATAAACTTTTATTCACAAGACAATTCAAAGTGCTATACATGAATAAAAAACAGAGGAAAGAAAAGCAGTACAGAGAAAGAGGGAATACATTACAGAGGCAAGCACATTGCATTGGAATAGTAGCAATAGTAGCAGCAGGTTCTGGGTGTGCTTGAGCCAGAAGACCTTAGTGGTCTGGAGGGTTGATACAGGTTCTGGGATTAACAGAATCCCAGAAACCTGAAGGTTTCCACAGCAGACACAGAGCTGTTGAGCATAGTGATGGGGAGCAGAGTGGGGGGGCACCTCCTGAAGTCCATGATCATCTCCACAGTTTTGAGCATGTTAAGCTCAAGGTTGTTTTGGCTACAGATGATCTGCAGGCCGACTCATCAGTGTCCCGGATGAGGCTGGTGACTGTTGTGTCCTCAGCAAACTTCAAGTGTTTGACAGATGGGTCTCCTGAGGTGCAGTCATTGGTGTAGAGGGAGAAGAGCAGTGAGAAGTGCACACACCTCTAGGGCCGCCAGTGCTAATAGTCCGGGTGCTGGATGTAAAGTTCTCCAGTCTAACCTGCTGACTCCTGTTTGTCAGGAAGTTTGTGATTCACTGACAGGTGGAGGCTGGCACAGTGAGCTGTTTGAGTTTGGTGCTGAGGATGTCCAGGATGTTTATGTTAAATGCAGTGCTGAAGTACATGAATAGGATCCTTTCAAATGTCCCTGAAGCATTGAGGTGTTGGTGGATGTAGTGCAGTCCCAAGTTGACAGCATCATCCACTGACCTTTTAGCGGTGAAGTGGTTGTGAGTTTGTAAGAACACAGCTTATCCCCATAGTGGCCATGTGGCATGGGATGTAAGAGGGAAGTCTTCTGTTTGGAGTTAATGCCTGATAATTAGGTAATAGTGTAGGCCTGTAGAGTTACAGGCCTCTCTCTGCTCCTGTTTTCACTGAACATAAGAGATGAGAGAAAGGAGTCTAAGAAGTTCATTTGTCTGCTGGGAGGGATCAGGTTGTATACTCCACTTCAGGGTCAACTAATCCCTCCAGTGTTATCCTGGGTCAGTCTGTGGTGACAGTTCCAAACCTGTTAAATGTAATCATTGTGGGTTCACTTTGGAGCTAGTACAGTATAATTTGTCTACCAAACACCCTCTCAGAGGTCCAGTGCTGCAGCTTGCCTTACAAACTTTAACAGAGACATCATCTGGGGATGACATGCAGAATGGGGTTTTAATGAGCCATGTTTACTGACTGTTTGTGAGCACAGCAGAAGTGGTGCAGACATCCCATAGGTAAAAAGGTATTCAGCCCTTTTGATATCATTGAGCTTCAAAAACAACTCAGCTGGCAGAGAAAACCAACATTATGTATCCTGTATCCACCAAAAAAGAAATCACTAAAGGAATTGTTTGCTGTCATGTAGTGAGAATAGAAGAATAGCATTTACTGTGCATTGTACATTTTTAAGATGTTTTTTTAAGTTAACATTTTAATTTGAACATTTAGGCCTTGTATGATAACTTGGAAGGACCCTAATCCCAAAACAGATAGGGACTGTGTGGCTGAACAATATTAATAATAAGACTATAATCAATATTCCTCTAACTATTAAAGCCACCTGATTACATCTCATCTATGTATACCTGACTGAAGCACACACAGAGAAAAACAGTACGTACTTCTAATGTTAAAACAAAGATGGTTACTGTGTTTACGTTGTCAGTCGTTATGCAACTAAATGAAAGATCTTAATTTGTTGATATGTAAATGCCCTGCTGACCACTGCTATAGGTAGAAATGTAAAGTACATTTGCTGTTTTAGTGTTTAAGCTTAAAGAGTACCATTTTAGGTTTAAGATTCTTGTTTCAACAACTCATAAAGACTGAACTGTCTTCATGGCCTGAAGGGTACATAGACTACATAGAATCAGAAGAATCTGAATTAGTTATTTGGCAAATCATGAAATTTGACTTTTGTTACACTGCTCACAAGGTCCACACATTTGCCACTGTATAGAGTATAAAAACACTTAGTTCTTTTTTGTTCGTGTTTGTTTTTATGTAGAGAAAAGGAAAAAGGGGAGGTTGGGAGTTGTGAGGCACCATGTCTTGTGTCAACTATACAGACATCCGGCTGGTGATTTAAATCCCTTTGCCGTGTATTCTAGCCAACAGATACACAGGCAGCATAGCATATAACAGACATTGTTAAGGCTCAGTTAGCAGAAGCTGCTGACTCTGTATCTGTGAGGGGGGATGGTGTGGGTGTGTGTTCTGAGTGAGGTGGATTAGGGGCTAGTTGAAGCTTTGACTGGACAATCTGCTACCAGTGGTGAGCGTAGCAGAATTCTACACACTGCAGGACCAATCAGGCACACCTACATGCTCTCTCTCTTTCTTTCAGCAATCATGATAAAAAATGAAAGACACCATAATTGATCCATAATTGACATCAGAATAGAGATTCTTGAACTAGTGTTTACAGAAACTATTATGAAATGATGGAAATTGTGACTGTTTTAGAGAGGCAGACATCCGTGTAGGAATCCGAAGTCTGATTGCTGGAGTGTCCAGTGAGGATATCCTGCTGGTTTCTCAATTTGATGGGACTCTGACTGCTGTCCAGTAGGTGAGATACTTTTGGTAGCAGCGCAACAAAACTCATTAAAACCTACTTACCTATCTTTCTTAAGCTTTCTTAGCTATCATAATACTCATACCGGATTAAAAAACAGCATCACTTCAGTCACATCTGTCTTATGTCAATAACCATTTTAAATTATTTGACCTCTGCATGCAATTTGTTTTTACTGTGGTTGATCCACTGCAGTGTCTTTTTTTTTTTTACCATGATATCCTGTGCACTGTCACAGTCACAGTGAGCTGCTAATGTACGATCAAAAACCAGCCAGCACATAGCTTCACTTCAGGCACACACACTCCCAGAAACAGAATGAGCAGTTGTGCTGATGGTGTGGCAGCAGCAGCTTGAAAGAGTTGCATCCAGGGCTGCTGATAAACAGCAAAGCTGCTGGAGGAAAATTGCTGAGCATACCAAAGATCTGTTTTCAGCTAGTATCAGCAGCTGCTACCAGTGGGAGCACATCTTTATGTGTGCCCAGCACCATATGTGATTGCTCCGCTGTTTCAAGTATCACCGCAGCCTATTAAACAAAAGTATAAAGAGAGGGAAAAGGGATGAAGGGAGGGAGGAGGGTAAATTCGTGAGTGGGGTGGATGGAGAAAAATGAGAGGAAGGGAGAAAGGCACAGTGTTGGAACCTAACTATTAACAGAGGAGGAATAGATGTGACCAACAACTCTGCTCTGGGTCTGAATTGAACAAATGGTACCATTACAAAGCAGGAAATTACAGGTAGTAACCAGTCTGCAGAATATACTTTCATAAAAAACCTGAGCATTACTGTATGGCTTTCCTTGCTCAGTAAACTCTCTGTGCCCTCATCAAGCACAGTTCCCTTACTTCAGCCTTTTTTCCTTCCAAGATGAGAGGACTAATTTATGCAAATGTACTTCAGTGAATTCCTGCATGTCATGCATGCTAATGACGTAGAAGGCATGACAATAGACTACTTCACTATGCAAGGCAAAGTATTCTGTTTCACCAGTGCTCTATGAGATCTGCTGAATAAACGTATAACCCTGTGCCTGAGCAGCCAAACAGTAACGGTTCTGATGGTTATGAAAGAGATGATGAACTTTATATTGTAAGTGGAGATTTAGGCTGATGCATGCTTCAGAGAAAAAACAGTTCACCTCAGTAACTTGCCTAACCATAGGACATACAGATGTTTATCTGCACCGCAACTTGCCTTATTGTCTTCTACTCATATTCTAAGTATTGTTAATCTAAAAATAAAATTTAGTTGACTGGCTACACCTGGCATGTATAGATTCTTCACAAGCACAATATTTCATTAGTATGCTGGGGCTCTAATAGCATTGCTGGCTGTTATGTCCTTACATCTATATAAGGTATGGGCTGGTTACTGGTTTCAAGATACACGCAATGTTGCAAGAAATCACGGTTTCAAAACCACTAAAAATCTGTAACATACCGTTGCTGCTGTATAAGTGTTTTTTTATTTGTCTTGTCAGAATGAAAAAGGAGGTAAAATCGTCAGGTCATGTGCAACCGCAGAATCACGACCCCTCCCCCCGTGCACATTTGTATACAAGCAGCTCTATGATGGCTGAAGGAGGTGAGCGTCCCAAACTTTTCCCCCGTCTGAAATTACACTTTGGCTACCGTAAGAAGACGGATGACAACGGCTTGGAGGAAGAAGTTTACCCTACGTATAAAAGATGCTTGCTGACTGTGGCAGCCAGAGGACGAATCAGACTTAAAGGTATAGTGGACGATCTTTTTCGGCTTCAAGTTTCAGGGGGATCATCTTATCAATTGGTTGTCCCATTGCTGTCCCATCATTGTGACGTGCGTGCTACTTGCTAGTTTCCTCTCACTTCTAGTGTTTATTTATGCAGTTAGCTTCAGTTTCAGCCATTCATTGTAGCTCCGCTGCTCTCACCGTATACTTTGAAAATGACTGAGAGTCGCAAGAAACAAACTGTCAAGAAGCATTTATGAGAAGAAGAGGAAGAAGAAAGACCAGAGAGGACTTGGGAGATTGTTTCACACGATCCCCCTGAACAGCAGGTAAGATGGTCTTGCGCATGGGCAGTTATTCAAAAAGTGACCTTAAATTCTGGAAAAATTGTCCATCCTACCTTTAATAGTAGACTCACTGATGTTTCTGTAAGATTCAAGCAAGACCATCCACAGGACCACCACCCATCACTATTTGCTAACCGTCCAAGGTAAAGTTAATGAAAATCTTGAAATGAACAAGCAACCTTTAGCGTCCGGCGTTAGTGAAACTGTTAAATTCCTGTTAAATCAAGAATAGAATTTAAAATTCTTCTTCTAACGTATAAAGCCCTTAATAATCAAGCTCCATCATATATCAGAGCTCTGATTACCCCGTATGTTCCTAACAGAGCACTTCGCTCTCAGACTGCAGGTCTGCTGATGGTTCCTAGAGTCTCTAAAAGTAGAATGGGAGGCAGATCCTTTAGCTATCAGGCTCCTCTCCTGTGGAACCAACTCCCAGTTTTGGTCCGTGAGGCAGACACCCTGTCTACTTTTAAGACTAAGCTTAAAACTTTCCTTTTTGACAAAGCTTGTAGTTAGAGTGGCTCATGTTACCCTGAGCTACCTCTATAGTTATGCTGCTATAGGCTTAGGCTACTGGAGGACATCAGGGCCTATTTTTCTCACTCTACTGATTTCTACTGTTCTCCAGTTTTGCATTGTATTACATTGAAATGACTGTTGTCATTTCAGCTTTTAACTTTTTGTTCTCTCTCTTTTATCTTCATAGTAGGTACACCTGGTCTGGCGTTCTGTTAACTGTGACATCATCCAGGGAAGACAGATCACCACTATTACCATCTAATGTAGAACAGATTACTGGATCAATGTGTGCTTCTGTGCTTTTTTGTCTGTCTTGTTGTGTCTCTGCTCTGTCTTCTCTAACCCCCAGTCGGTCGAGGCAGATGACCGTTCATACTGAGCCCGGTTCTGCTGGAGGTTTTTCCTTCCCGTTAATGGGGAGTTTTTCTTTCCGCTGTCGCTTCATGCTTGCTCAGTATGAGGGATTGCTGCAAAGCCATGGACAATGCAGACGACTCTCCCTGTGGCTCTACGCTTCTCCAGGAGTGAATGCTGCTTGTCGGGACTTTGATGCAATCAACTGGTTCCCTTACATAGGAAAACTTTGACCAATCTGTATAATCTGACCCAATCTGTATGATATGATTGAATTTGACTTTGTAAAGTGCCTTGAGATGACATGTTTCATGAATTGGCACTATATAAATAAAATTGAATTGAATTGAATTGAAACAAACACTATCACCGTGTTACTGAGGCAGACAGCTCGGTGATGGTCGTGTTTTGGAGATGATGGATTGTGTATTTGATTAGCTTTGAGTGAAAGCTAAAGGACCGAGCGCCTCCATAGCTTCAGCTGAGCAGCTCTTTAGCTGAACGTGTAGGACGTATACACACGTTCATACCTGTAATTTCTGTTGTTTCTGTGTGCACGGAACACTTTATATACAATCTTTCTTAAATTGAACACCACATTGGAATCTAAAACTCTATAAAAACTCCCAGTGTGATACATTACTTCAATACAAAGATGACTGTTGTTGGACAGTATACCCTAATTTGTCTTAGCGATTAAAGCAGTGGAAACAGAGTTATCCTATCAGTTGTTTGTTAATGTTTTAGATTTATAAATGTTTTATTTTATCGATATAGCTTAATAGAGTGAAATTTTGCCATGACATCTGTGATCTAACAACAACTTCCCCTGACAACTAAAGTTGACCATGACAACACATTAATGACTGTATTTATTTTAATATATATTTTATAGGAAGGATTGTTCTCATTATTTATTTTAAATACATCTTCATTATGTTCTGTGTTTTATATATTGTTTAAAAATAAACTATTCTCTTTTTTTGTTTTTAAATGCAGACATTTCTAAAAGACTAATTCTGAATTAAAATCATAATACAATGATACCATAAAATCATGATATTTTTGCCTAAAGTTATCATGCCATCAGAATCTAATACTGGCCCATGCCTAGGCTGTTTAGGTCTATAACTATAGCGTTATATAAGGTTTACAACTATAACTACATTGTTTTGATTTTCTTTGACATTTTGTCACCTTATAACTAAGTCATTGTATTTGTTTGAGATTTATGTGACAAACCAAGATAAAGCAGATACTAATTGTAAAGTGAAGGGAAAATGAATGTGTTTTTTGAAATGTTCTGTATTTGCATAGTGCTTTATCAAATCCTCATGACCTAAAGCGCTTTACACTACATTCAGTCAGTCAGTCATTCAGATGCCGACCCTGGTGGGCTACATTGTAGCTGTGCAGCGGGGCTGCTATACAATCAGCATCACCAGGTCCTCTGAACCCCGGCAGCAGTCAAAGTAGGTGAAACGTCTTGCTCAAGGACACAACTGAGGTGGTCAGTCATTGGGGGTTCAAACTGGCAGCCTGCCAGCTACAGACTGGCTACTCTGAGGTGTTTGCTTGTACAATAGTTTCCTCACATTATCCTGTAAACCGGCTGTTGTCTTTCCTCTATTAACATTAATATCATGTTTCTTTTTTTACGAAATGTATACTTTTTCACCTGAACATGCCATCTTATCAATTGATAACTGCACACTGTTCCCTTTATGATAAATTCATTCTTTTTTGCTGTAGGTCTTTTGCTGTAGGTCTTCACTTTAAGCTTCCTTTTCATTCAATTACCGGTACCTAATCTAGTGACTGGTAATATTCTGAATAAAGCCAGGTGCATATACACACACATTATGATTGGATTAATAGATTGTGTGCCCATATAAACAGTACAATCCGATTATTTAAACCGAATACATTTTAATCCGATCGTGAAATTTTGTGCATGTAAACATAGGTAGTGAAGGTATTTCTATTCTATTTTAGTGGCAAAAAAATAGTAAAATAGTAAAATGTCTAGTAATTATGACACCCATGAGCTTTTCTGTGTAGCTTACCAGAGCAAAAGCTGGGCATACAGGTAAGTACTCAGGTTTAAGTGTGCCTGAACAGAACACGTTTCAGGTCAGATTGATGAACTCTTTAAATTCTCTTCATAAAGTGTGACACTCACTGTTAGTCATGCAAGGATTTGCAGGTTAAACAGAGAAAGGTTAAATGAGAGGATCACACCTCAGTCTGTCACCTGGAAGGCAGGCTGCTTAAAATTCTCTTCTACCCCACCTTGCGCCATCAGACAAAGAGGCTACATCATCTCTGCTAGCATGCCACATGAGATGCGTGTCCTAGTATTGGTTGAGAAACACTGTCTGCTGGACCAGAGGGGGTGGGTAGAAGTCTAAGCTCAGCTCCGCCCATGGTTCTGCAGCGAGCACCCTCTCCTTCATCGCCTACCAATGAACCAACCCCCATCTGTAGAGGGAAAGTGAGTGCTGTTCCTGGCTCCTTACTACCACCATCTGTCTAACAGGCTGCATGTGTGTGATTGTTTGAGCCAAGCACTTGGTATGAGACAAGTCTGTGTGAGGCGCCTTAAGATTAGAAGGGATTGTGCAGGTTAGGTCTACCCAACCTTAGTTAGTGGATAGATGTCGATTATCAGCCTGTCTAAAGCTCCTGAAGATCATTATGTCTGGGATATGTCAGTCTATTTCTAGACAGTGAGACTATTTTGTTTACTTGCTCCTAGGGACCTTCTGGTTTAAAACAGACAGGATCATAAGTGGCCAATATGGATAATGAGAACATAACAATACTTTTTTTAAATTAAAAAAAATTCATTTTCTAAGAAACATCAGTTTCAGTACATTTACGTCTCTTTCTACACATATTAAAAGCTCAGCTGGACAGAAAGACAAAAACAAAGATTGTCCTGAACACAAGTTGACATAAATGTGTCTTGAGTGATCTGCACATCCCAGCAGAAAATATGGTTTGGAATAAAAAATAGATTTTTGAATTTCCAGTTTTTAACTTCTTTATCAACATGACCATATGATTATTTCAGCAACTTGGCTTGAAATGCTTATGGCAGATTTTTTTTTAATAATGAAATCTGTTTTTCCCTGACATCCATGAACGTTGCTTACACAATTATCAGATGTTGTGCAGAAGAAATATTTAATATAAATAAACCCCATTAACGGAAACATTTGGTTAAAAACACAGAGAACACCATGTAAAAAATCTTTTTGCCTATTAATATTGCAACTTAACCAAACAAAACGATCAATTGTTGTCTTGTCTACTGTTTTGCTTTACAGGAAATCAACACATTTAAATTATTCTTATTTTTCTTTGTGGCTGCTGTATTACTTACTATACTACCATTTGCCTTTGATGTAATTAAGACAATGAAAGTATTGTAACACTACTTGGCTGTAATTTTTCAGATTTCTTTTTGCCTGACAGAACAAAAACTCAGTAAATCAGTAAATTCAAACACATTATCGTGACATTGTATGTGACAATTCATACCAAACCAACTTATTTTAAAGTGTAAGATTACATAGAAGCATATCTATTAAGACAATGTTTTTTTTTTTGAAGAAGAAGAACTTTGAATGTTCTGGTTGAAAACTTCTAAGATCTGGTTGCTGAATCCCAGTCCTGCTAATTTTTTTTGTGGCTGATGGTTTGCAATGTACTAGTCCTTAATCAATGGAATGCTGATTGTCATGACTCCAGATCCAATGAAAACTAAGCTGAAATGATGCAATTATGAGGTAAACAGTGAGCTCTTCCCTGTCGTCCCCCAACAATGTCATAGAGTGAAAGCAGGATTATACTGGCCCCATGAGGTGATGACCAACAAAGCCCTTTGAAACAACTGGCTGCCTCTGTGCAAGCCCACAATCACATTAGACAGAGATGATGTCACCAGCTGTGCCAGCCCCTGCAACTCCTAGGGGCTTAGAGGCTACAAGAGAGGGGTGATGGCAAAATGGATGGAGCTATTGCAGGAGGTGTTCTTTATTTCACATTTTCTGACCTAACATCGTCCTTTATCTCAGCCAGACACAAGGCTGATAAACACCATTTGTTACCCATAGATGGCAGGCTTCTGTAGCTGCTGCACAGTCAGACATCCGAGTGTCAGTCAAGTGCTGGTTCAGCACAAGCAGCAAAGCTGAAAGATGCAGTTCTGAGCTGACATGGTAAAGTGGCAACAGAACAGACCCTCCCCTCGCGTCAAAGACAAGACAGAGTTCAGGCTGGAGGCAGGGATGCGTCAGCAGACTGAAGTGACTGACCGGAAAGCATAGTGTCTCACACACACGCACGCACGCACACACACACACACACACACACACACACACACACACACACACACACACACACACACACACACACACACACACACATATATATATATATATATATATATATATATATATATATATATATATATATATATATATATATATATATATATATATATATAATTGGTCTGTTGTAATATTCACATCTTGAATGTTGTGTTTTCATTTGTCTGCAAGTGGAAAATCATCATAATTCCAAAAATAAAATCTTGAAAAAAACCGCTTGCATCTAATTAATCTATATAAAGTGTTTCCATTGAATTGAGTGAAATATATAGAGTGAAATAAATAAACTTTTTCAATAATAGTCTGAGATAATGGCTCTTAGCTTTAACATTTGTTGACAACATGTGTTGACATTTTTTTAATTGCACGAGACAGTGTCATGGTGCGGTTTTGGCCTGGCTGTTTCCCCTGTTATTTTCCAGCACCTTCTCCTCTCACACAGCTCAGGAATCAGTCACACCTGTCAGGCACCAATCAGTCAGTACTCATTCCACCTGCCAGCCTCTCTACAAAAGTCTTCTCTTCCCCGACGAATCGTCATCAGTCACCACTCAAAAATCGTCTACTGATAGAGATTTTTCCCACGTCTGTCAGTCTGAGCTCCTCTCTCCTGCTAGTCTGAGTTTCCCTCGACTGCAGCCACGCGTTCTATGGACCTGCTGCTCTCCTAGTCCTTCTGCAGCCCCCTGCGTCCAAAGAACTCTCTTGCTGCACCTCTGGTTCTACAGCAGCCCTGCACCTCCAAGAACTCTCTCTCTTCTGCGCTGCTGAATCTACTGCAGCCCCCCTGCGTTCTAAGGACTCTCTCTTTGCTGCTCTCCTGGTCGTACTGCAGCCCCTGTGTCCAAAGAGCTTTCTCAGCTGTGCTGCTGGTCTCCTGCTACCCCAGCGCTCCTAGTCACTTCTCTGCTGAGCAGCTGGTTCTCGGCGCAGCTCCCCAGCTCACTCCGGTCCTCCAGCTCCTGCTTCCATCTACATCCTCCAGCTCCAGTCTGGTACAGCCTCTCTGGTCTCCTTCTTCCACAACTCATCCTTCATTCAATAAACTCTCAGAAATAAGCTCCGTGTGTGTGTGATCAGTTCATCTCGACAAATCATGACAGACAGGATTTATTGTAAATTGGGGCTTTATTGTAAAAACTTTTTTAAAATAAATAAAACAAATTAAGATATTTACCTAGTTTGCAAGTTTCTGCAACGTTAAACAATTGTATTGATTCACCAAAAATGTATTTTTGCTGTGCTTTGATAATGTATTTATATGTATTGAACTGGTTCAGTATCTTTTATTGCAACTTTTTGTTATAGACCAACACAAAGCAGTGCATACTTGTGAAGTCGGGATGTTTTCAAAATATTTTACAAAGAAATAGAAAAATACTTTTTAGGGAGAATGGGGGACCAAATGGCATTGTGAAGGCCAAGGAAAAGAGATGGGTCAGGGAGAAAGTTATGGAGAAGTTTAAAGTGGGGTTGGATTATAAAACAATATCCCAAGCTTTGGGTATCTTTCAAACATGTTATCGTGACATTGTACTTGAGAATTCATACCAAACCACTCTTATTTTAAAGAGTTACATTAAATAGCTAAATCCATTAAATAGCTCAATACATTACTTGCACATACAAAGAGTATGGTTCAAAGCAATAATCAGAGAAGCAGTCAAGAGGCTTACGGTAAATCTAGAGGAGCTCCACACCTAGGGGCACACTATGGTGTGTAAAACTTACACCCTGAACATCTAAAAATGGTAGCGATAACATCATGCAGTGGTAATTCTTTTCTATAGCAGGGAAAGGGAATCTGGTTAGAATTGACAGCTGGATGGAGCTAAAAACAGGGCAATTGTGGGTAAATAACCTGTTAGAGGCAGCCAAAAACTCAAGACTAGGTTACAATGGAATAGTTCTGCTCAAAGCACATGCCGGTGTTAGAATGATGCTAATGTAGTAGCAAATTTTGGCAACAACTGAAATATCCTGTCCACACTCACTAGTCATTCAATTTGACAGAATGCAAATTATTATTAAAAAATGCACCAAAATTTTAGTCTGTAGATGGGTAAAGCTGGCGAAGACAGAACCCAATAGACCTGCAGCTGTAAATGCAGCAAGAGGTGGTGTGACACAATTCAGGAGGCGGAATACATATGCGAGCCACAGTTTACAGATTTTTACTTGTAAAGACATTTGAAAACCCATGCATATTTATTCTCCCACTTCACCATTGACATGACACCGCCTGTCATTCAATCTTGGAGAATCGTCAGCAACTGACCAATCAGGGATCCCAATTTGTCCCAAAATTAAACACCCCTTACCTGCTGAAGTTGCATGCCCTTTACCTGCGACAACATTGCAAGGATGTTACATTATGAACACATTGCGATCAGAGGGATTTCATTAAGAACATCAGTAAAAATGGTTAAATGTTGTCAGTGGGAAGAGTACAAGTCTGACACACTTATCCTGAATTTTTGGAGTGTGGAATACAGTTTATCCCTTTCCCAAAACCTAAAAATAGTCTAGAAAAATTTAAATGTTGGATAAAGGCATGTGGCCGACCTGAGCAGCTGAATACAACAGTGATTGATGGGGAACTACTCCATGTTCGTCTGTACAAAGGTAATTAAATTAAATTAAAGGGTAATGCTTGATGGTAGCTCTGCTGTGTTTTATGTGTTCTCGATAGATGAATGTTGCAACTTCTGGTTGCATAAGTTAAGTTTTTGTTAGCTAGGATCAGTTAACAGGACCAATGTTGCACAAAGCGTTTAATAGGTAGTCTAATGAAAAATATGTAGTCCTAATATAGAATTTCACAGTAAATTTTTGCTTTGGATAGCTTGCTGGCAGCATGAAAACATCTACTGCAGTCTGCAGTAACAATCTAAATAACTAATAGATATTTAAGGCGGGTATTTAAACTTGAGCTTTAACTTCGGTTTGTCCGTGGTTCCCTTGAAATAACTTCACTGACTTGATGTATGACTCGTATTCTTTGCTTTAATCCTGGTAGATAAGGCAAAAATGCCTGTGGTAACACTGCAAGCTTCACCATCATCGGCATTGACAAAGTCTTTGTTGTGGGGGATTAGATTGGTCTGGGTGTTATGCCATCACACCATGGCTAAATTGTGTGAACTGTGACATGGGGAAGGATTAAAATTGGGTTTTGAGAAAGAGAGTTCCAGGCAAAGGATCTGCCTCTCAGCAGGGGTTCCTGCTGCTGTAAAACCAAACCACTCCCCCCACAGAAAAAAGCTCAGAGCACTCCTGAAAAGCCTCTTCTTCAGTCTACCCCTGGCCAGAGACGACAACCACTTTTCTCCTGGGGCTCCCGAGGAGAGGGGGGGCTAGCAGTCTCCTTCCTCAGCAACCATGAGGCCTCACGGCCCAAAAGCCCAAAAGCTGCACGGAAAGTGCTGCGAAACTCATTTGCCTGCTTCGATGGAGTGACCAGAGGGGAATTCTCATCCTCCTGGAGATTCATCCCCCAGATCGAAGCTAAGTTGCATTCTGACGTCTGCGCAAACCAGCCGCAAAGTACAGAATGCCAAAAACAGCTTTGTTTATTTCTCCTCAGCCTTTACAGGAATGCGGACTCCAGACGGAGCTGAAAAGCCAGGAAAAGGCCCGCTTTCGCATGCTGAGGAAAACCTGCTAAAATCGTGACTGCAACCGGGTCAGAGGACGCCGCAGAGACCAGGCCGATCCCGACCACGTGTCAGCTCATGGCCGGGTCTGCAGAGCTAAGCCACTAGCCGCTGCTGAAGGAACAATGGTCCCCTTTTCACTGCCTTCCTTGGGTGACCAAAGTGGACAGAACTCACACGAGGCATTGGGAAATGTTGTGTGATGCGTTACACATGGTCGCTTTAAAACAAAGGGCTCACGGAATAGCTCATTGCTAGCATTCGGTACCATGTCATTGTCGAGTGTGCTTTTATGGTTATAACAAAGGTTATCTCCACAAGGGTTTCATACGTTGATGGGACATTAATGTTTACGTTATCCAGCCCACTCATTATGACTAAAATAAAACCGAAGCTTTTATTTGTTAGCGCCAAAAGTCCGCTAGCCAAAATGCTATTAGCTTCTGGTAATTTCCGGTTCCGTTTTTTCTACAAAAGCCCGTTCCAAGCATAAACCTTGTTTATTCTGCTCCGCCATCAATCGATAGAGCTATGAGCCTTATTCCCGCATTAATATTGAATATTAATGTCGATTTAAAGGCAATTCTGATAACGTTAGGCTTTAACCGATTTAGCGACAGATCGCTACAGCGACCCCTAGCTCCCGGAGGTATCATTGCATTGATAAATTCAAGCGCTCCTAAGGTAATCATTTTACTGAGCAAATCAGTCTTTAGAATGTCATTTACTCAAAATAATGTTCTGGTTAACTTGGGATTTGCATTGTAAATGGGTTGAAACACATGTCAAATGTTGTTCTGAATTAGTCAAGCTAATTTAACCTCAATTCACATTCTTTGTTAAAGAACTTTGGTTCTTTAACTTAAACAAAATATTATTTCATCAAATAATGTTTTGCTTAACTCAGGATTCGCATTGTGAATGGATTGAAACACATGCCAAATGTTTTTCTAAATTAGTTAAGCTAATTTAGCTCCATTCCAGGCATTTTGGAATCAGATCTGCAGTGAACGGGATTCACTGAATTATTCTGATTATGATCAACCACTTTTGTTTTGTCTTTTGTTTACCTTTGCATGTAAATAGTTCCTTAGCTTAGTTTCTTTTATCTTCATTTTGCTTAGTGGTTTAGTTAAAGGAGAAGTCCAGTCAACAAGGAAAAATCAGTGGATCATTAGCTATACCTAAAACTAATACATCCGTGGTGATTTAATGAATTTAGCATTAATCAATAAGTAAATAAAAGCATAAATTGTCGTCTCAATCACTGTGTATGGGGGCGGCCATTTTTGCCCAAATATGGGCAATAACGGCTGCCCGACATCACATCCTGTGACGTAATGTCGCGGTAAGGCACTGCGCTCTACAAGCTAATTCGATAGGAACTGTTGTACACAGCTGTGATCAACAACAATTATTTCGAGAGGACTTCACCATTGAAATTCGCGAGAGCTATTGTTGAAGCAACAATGCCCACATGCATGGTAGTTGGATGTTGCAATACATCGGGTAAAAGTGGAAAAAACATTAGTTTTTTCACCTTTCCAATTCATGATCCACCACAAATTCTTTTGTTGGATTACCTACTTGAAGAGGGAGGATTTGCCATCGTACTTCTGGCCAGAGAGAAAACACACACATTTCGAGGGAGAATGTCTTCAAGAGAGCGAGACTTTTCGGTAGGTTTTTCTTTTTTATAATGTAGAATTTTCCGGGACATTTGTTTACCCGACCAGAGGGGCGGAGGGATACGACACACTTGGAAAGAATGCTCACTGTTGCGAAGCCCACTTATTTTATGCAACTTTGGTCTTATTTTTTCTAAAGTCGCTTGTAAATTTCATGAGTTGCAGGGTGCAGTTTTTTTTGGGCTTGTTTCTGAAAGTGAAGTGGCTTGTTTTGGCTCTAAACTCAGTGACGCCGAAATATCCCTCCGCACTGCAGCTCATCCTGACAGGAGCAGAGTAAAGGCAGAAGGAGTTTACTCTGCCCGTATTTTCTGCAGTTTACGGCTGCAATAACTGATGATAACTGCTGAAAG
Source organism: Fundulus diaphanus (assembly GCA_037039145.1). Lineage (NCBI taxonomy): Eukaryota > Metazoa > Chordata > Actinopteri > Cyprinodontiformes > Fundulidae > Fundulus > Fundulus diaphanus. Next base: position 4,467,919 of record CM073142.1, read on the forward strand.
TAGATTAGGCGGTGCAGATCACCATTTTGAGCAGAGATTGGTTCTAAAGATGAGTTTTATACCCATCTTATAACATTGCAGAACCCAACCCATAAACCATACTTTAATGCTTATTTGTTGTCTTTTTATGTCTCTAAAATGTAAAATTAGTGCTAATTTAAATTTAAATGCTTAATACCATGTCTATCTTTGTTTAAGGGGTTAAAAAAATATTTTGGCATGAAAACTGATATTTATTTACAAGGGGACAGATGGGGCATTGGGACTTGCTCTACAGTCGATACCGCGACCTGACGTCACAAACTGGGAGGTGGCAGTACTGTTCTTCACCAAGATGGCGGCCCTCATAAAAGGACCTTCATATGAAAATTACTCTTAATTAAAAAATCTTATAATTTATTGAACAGTATGTAATACTTTTATATTTAAAGTATTTCAGCAGTTTGAATTCTGATTTTGACCGGACTTCTCCTTTAAGTTTCACTAGCCTAGTAGAGAGGATTTGTTAATCCAAATATAGTGTTAATTCAGATAAACAGCATTACATAGTGATGTTCTCTGGATGTTCATTTTATTTCTGTTATTAAATTCTTGAACTTGAAAAGAAGTTGTCACTCCTTTATTCTATGTGTGTGCAGAGTTTGCTGTTAAAAGATCGCTAGTGCTCGAATTCATCCCTGTCAACCATTGTCTTGATATCAGCTTAAGAGCTGATTATCACCAGACAATACTTAATAGACAGAGAGTTATTTATGAAACATTAAATTACTTTAAACAGTGTATAATTGCACAACATGGGGTACCCTTCCCGATGAGCGTAGCAATCTTACATTTAGTGTCACGTCAATTGTATACTCCTTTGTGTTAGCTTATCACAAAAAAAATTAGCAAATCAAAAAAAATATTTTGTGGTTGTAATGTGACAAAATGTGAAAAAATTCAAAGGGTATAAATACTTTTAAACACTACATGCTGTATAGTTCTTCTGGCCCAGAGAAGGAATGAAGGATAAGCACAACGATAGCATCGGGTAATTCATCTCTGGATCTTTTTAACCTTGTAACCTGACTCTTAGGAGTCTATTTTTCTTAGTGTATCCATTATTAAGATTTACAATTACTTTTTAAAAACCCTTACTAATCAAGCACTACACCACTACAATTGAATAAATCCAGGGTAAACATTTTGTATTATGCAGTCATTAAATAAAAAGTTAAACTGTCACATTGTATAGAAATAGACCAAATGAATGTGGTTTAGTGAAAACGCCAGCAGAAGTAACTCTCCCCACAACATTAAAGAATTTTCATTTTCATTGAACATTTTTACTTTCAACACTCCATGTCATATGTGAAAGACACAGCAGCTCATGAATTATTTATATTAGCAACCATTGAATGAAAGGGATGATGCTTTGAGCACAGAAAAGTCCCTTCTTGCAGTAATTTGACTTAGTGAAAATACACATTTATTCTATATCAGATGACAATCTGATGCTATCAATCTGTGGTGCAAAAAAAAAAAAAGAAGCGGTGAGACAGGCGTTACTTTATTAATGCATGCTGGTCCCACTGAGGATCCACAGTTCAGCAGCACATGTGGGATGTGCCCCAGTTTTCACAGCAGCATGTTTGGAGATGTGTATGTGTGTGTGTGTGTGTGTGTTTGACATCAATATGTCAAGGGGATGCTTTTAATCTGTATTTATTCCAATGCGACCAGTATTTGCTTTGGCCTCGGGTAGTGAATCAGGCCATTCCTTCATATGGTTTCAATCGGGGCTTGAAAACAGATGATCAATTATCTTAAGTTCTAAAATACACAAACATAAACATGTAAAAATGTGAATGAGAGTTTTGCATTCTGTGGAGAAGTTCTTACTCTGATCAGTAAAAAGTAACACAGATGAGGTGAGCATTGAGAATGAGGTAGTGTTAATCTAGCCGTTAAGTGCTATATGTCACAGACACTGTGGGTGGTGATGGATAACAGGTGCTAATTGGCAATCAAAGTGCTACAGACTAAATAATCCTCCCTTCTGTCACACCTTTATCTTTATCTGACAATGGATGACAAATCTAATTTAACTTGATTTTAACTGCCATCCGCTCTTAAAACAATATGATCTCTAGTTCCCTTTCAGCTAAATCATCCTCTGCCAACCCATATATAGGTCGTTGTCACAGTTATGCCTCAGTTCTAAGCCTCTCCACCTTGCTAAGAACGTCTCCCAAACATTACTGCTATTTAGCGTGTTTGTCATTGCACTGGCTTGGGTTTAGCCTACTTTTTCCTGTTGTTGTTAGTAACTGGTACCTGCTGGGTAGTATAACTAACTATAAGCTTCCATGTGCGCTTTGAAACTCTGTGTTTCTGAGTAAGCATCAAGCTAAAAAACATAAAGTAGAAGTGTTCAATCTGTCCTGCTTCCAGACTTCAAGAGAAGGACTAGCATAGAGCTAACTTTTGTCATGGAGCAAACCATTGTCTACCCACTACACAGTGCCCCGCCTATGGACAGTATCCAGATTTGGAAAATTTTAGAAGGCCAGGCTGGTTTATCTTCCAGCAATAGAATGATTTCTGACTGCTTATTCGATCCACTCCCGTAACCACGGTGTGTCCCACTACACTTCCCTTTAAGCACTGTGGCTTTTCCATGGGATGTCTTAAGAAAATTTACCAAGCACAAGCTACCACAGCCCAGGTCCTGATCCTTGTTACAATGCTTTAAACTTCTCATCTGTTTGGCTGAGCTTGATGGCAATTTTCCTCCAGGGAATCCACTTGTGTCTCTCTTAACTGAGGCTAGTGTTGCCATGGTTTATTCACACCATGCCTCCTGGTATGTAGATACCTCCCTGGGCAGAGGAATGAAATCAATTGTGACTGTGACTAGCCAGTGTCTGCTGATGGACTGTTTGTTCAATCACTCAAAACAAATAAATAAAATCTGTATTTTGAGCTGAACCATGAGCTCTCAGGCACTCTGCTCGGAACAAAGGCCTTGCTCTTGGTCCTCAGAGAGACACCGTGGAGTAAAAAACTGTAGTCATTGTAGCTGCAAGACAGCCACTGGAGGGGAGTAACCCTGGTTCTTCTGCTGCTAAACAGGCACCATGCCGTGTTCTGTTCCATGTTCCAGTCCCAAATGCAGTTTTACCCTCACACAGACTCCTAAGCACAATTTCCCCCCAACATAAGTTCACTGACATTTGTTTATTGTGCCCCTAGTTTGGGTGTTTTTCTAGAAACTATTGTGGGTGTTATTGTGTTTACATCTTTCAATAAAGAGTCCAAGGAATGCTCTCTGTTGAAATATGTAAAATCAAACAAACCAACACCAAATGATTGCTTGCCAATAGACACTTGTCAGTCAGACAGCGCAATGCCTTTCACACTATCTATAAACCAGACCAGCAACCTCTCAGCAAACCTGTCTCTCTGGCGCACATGCATACCCACTCCATATGCAAGGGGTTACCAGCTGTAGCACCGTGTCAGACCCCTCTCTTTGCGTCAGTTGTAAACACAGTTGTGGGACCTAAAGTGGCTGGGACTCTGTGAGAAGAAATAAGAACACTGTTGGTGAAAGGAGCAAAAGGAGTTGCCCCACATAGGAAAATGGGCAGAGATTGGTAAAACCATTATTTTGTAGTTCCAAAATGAGGGAGCTGATTGTTTCAAATTGTAGACTTCAGGGTTAAACAAATACTTACTGATGTACAAAAATAAAAGCATTAACACACAAACAGCTTGACGATTCTGTCAGTCCAGGAGGTTATTTTGTAACAATCAGTGAGGCAGACGCCTGCTTTCATGTGGTAATAGAGCCAGACCGCAGAAGATTTCTGAACTCTGAGCATTGGATGTTTGGCCTGTTGCTCTCCCCCCACACCTGCACCTTATGTGTTGAGATGGCTCTCCTCAGGAAGAAAGGTGGTGTATGTGCTTATCTGGATGACTGGACTCTGACAGTAAACTCTAGAGAGCTGGAACACAACCCAGCTTTCAGTTATGACATACATATTTAGGCTATGACTTTCTTAATGAATATCCAGAAATATATCATGTCAGCAGTTCTCATTCCTAGGGCTAGAAATTTGCTTATTTTAGGGCTGAAAGAGCTTGTAAGAGCACAGTGGCTGCTGCCTCACTTAGTGTTCGCTGGGAACAGTGTTTCCAGGTAATTTTACAACTTATGGGCATGAAGGCCTCAAAAAATAGTCGTGATTCCCCTCAGCTTATGAAAAATTAGGGCTTCTTAGCATTGGACTCATTAATTGTACAACACTACTTTGCCAGTAAGGTAACAAGAACCATTGCCTACATATCAGCTCTCCTTCCATTGAAGGAACCCAGCTTACTGTGCTGAGGTTCACCAATCATGGAGGGTGTCCTTTCATGAGATGGTTTTCACTTATTTTGAGGCAAACTATGAAACTTCCCATCCTGCCAAGGAATCTGACTATGGTGCTCAAAGCTCTCTATGGTCCTCCATTTGAACCTATCGAGATAATTGCTGAGAAGTTTGTTTCATACAACAGGGTTCTCCCCAGAGGTTGGAATAAGGGCGCAGCACCGCTATACCCATAGCTCAGCGCTGCTATACTGATTTTCATCTAGGGTGTTTCTTTCCTATTTTCCCCAATCATTTTCCTTGGCCTGCATGTTACTTTCCATGGCCGGCATCGTTTTCCAGTGAAATCTCAGAGTACTGTCATCTTGCGATACTTTAGCGCGAGACTTGCTTCTCATTGGTCGGTTTTTCTGTGACGAGTTCAAATTAAGCGCTGTTATTGGTGGAAATCTCACCGCACGCAAACCATTAAAACATCTCTACATTTTTTGTTGCGTCCTTGGCGGTGACCACCGGCCATGTAGCTGAGGAGGTCCCATGGCATGTCTGGGGAGGGGGGGTGCGCCCATGCTGAACGTCACGGACAGAGCTGGTGGGACTGGTCACCCCATATGGATATGTTTGTGTAAGAATAAAGTTTTTTTAGGCTGGACCATACGAAGGTAAATATTATGTATTTGCTTGCACATGTTACCTTTCTACTAGTATTTGTACATATTGTTAGAAATAAACAACATTTCATTTGACCTTAAAAAGAACTTGGTGTTGGATATTTTCTTATATATCTTAAGTTGGATATTTAGAGTGGACTGAAAGCTTAAGATGCAGGAAATGAGCTCCATTTGTACTTGAAACAGATTAAAAGCTAGAAGTGCCTTCTCTGGATGGATCCCCGCTTCGGGTGAAATTTGGCAGCCCCTCCACTACACTCTAAATTTCTGGGAAGAACCCTGTACAAGACTTCCTTATTTCTTGCAATGACCTCGCCATAAAGGATTGGCGACCCCCATGCTCTCACTCTCTCTGCATCCATCTTGTGCACAGTTAATGGCAGAAGGGTCAAAGGTTGTTCTGCATCCAAATTCAGCATATTTAGCAAGATTATTTTAAACTATAACTCGATGAAGCTCAAATTCTGCAGTTTTATCCCCCATGTATTTTTGATGAGGAGGTTAATTCCCTGTGTCTACATTGAGCATACACGGTGGTTATGCTGTCTGATCAACTGTTTGCTTTCTTTGTCAAAACAGAATCTCTGGATTGTAGAAGCTATCTCCCCAAAGGCAGAAACATACTCCGTGAGAATCGAGAAATTTATTCTTGCTCTTTATACAAATGACGTGATTTTTTTATTGTAGCACTGCTCTGGGAGTTCTCGCCGCTTGTTCTTGGCACATCTGGGCAGAACCTTTTGATTGGGAAGGATGTGGATGGGCACGTTTAAGTAAGAAAAGCGGAAATGTCTCACGCATCTGTCAAACTAAACAATTAGTCAATTCTGGCGGTTAAGCGGTCGAACATGCCACTTCTGCTCACTTGCAGCGTTTCCTCTATACCGCATGCCCTGGGTGTTCACAGTCTGTGTAAATAGCGTCAGAGGACACTGTCAGCTGTTTCTGTCTTCTCCTCTACTTTCAGCACTCCACCTGCTCTGTGCTCGGCTCAGTCTCTGTGCCCCCTCGCCTGCCAGTAATGGATCTTTAGCTAATGCAAATATTAAATAGCCTGTACTTGTATAGCACTTTATTAAGTCTTGAGGAATCCAAAGAGCTTCACACTACAGTCAGTCATTCATCCATTCATTCACACATTCACATGGTGGTAAGTTACATTGTAGCCACTGCTGCCCTGACAAAAGGGGGACTGCCCTACAATCGGCGCCATCTGGCCCTCTATCCACCACCAGCAGCCAATGTTGGGTGAAGGGGCTTGCCTAAGCACACAATGACTGAGACAGTTGGAGCAACTTCACGTTCAAAAACAACCCCAAAAAATGCAACCGCTGAGTCACGAAGATTGCAAGTGACTTTAGAGAAAGACAAGCCCAAAGTCGCTTACAATAAGCGGACTAGGCAACACTGAAGCTCACATACACACATAAACACCCATTATGGATTGTATGATGATGTTCTCATCCTAGTGAGAAAAAGCCAAATAAACTACCTGCACAGATGATACAGTCACTGGTATTAGGTCTGGACATTCAAGTTTTGGCTCCTTACCACAAACGGAAAGAAGAGAGCTGTCTTTGGTCAGATTCCATAGTAAACTCCTCTCGGTTACAAGATCGTATCCAACACTGACATTTCTCGCCAATCCTTCGGGGTTTCGGAAAATCAATTGAAAAAACTCCCTTTATATGATTATACGATCATCATATCATGAGTAACTCCTACCAGCAGATACCACCGCAGCAGTGTTTTATTGTTACTGTAATACGTCTGTTGAGGTGATATTCAGGACAAATCTTTTCACTATTTGACTCAAAAACGTAAACAATCAAATGTTGCCACTACACGTTTGTCCGAAACTAATATGGCTAGAGTGCATGTGCACTGGGCTGTTCTAAATTTAGCAATTTGACGTCATATGAGAAAAGCCCCATTCAGAGGGACTGAATTTATTTAGCAAGTTATATAGCAGTTAAATAAATCTTAACATGTTAAGTAAACATCCAACAGCTAGATGTGATTGTGATATTGATTTGGAAACAGTAGAACATATTATAATTCAGTGTGAAAAATATAGGCTGAGTAAAGAAAAATCAAAAACAAGACTTATGGTGTGGAAACATAAAATATGACTAAGGTTTTAGCTAAACATGAAATGATAAATAAAGCATTTTATTTTTACATTTTTAAGAGAAACAGAATTAACTACAAAAATATAAAGTAATTAGGTGAGTAAAATACTCTGGTCCACACTCCAGGACAGTAGATGGCGATAATGCATCTTAACATTTGATGCGACTCACCTAAAATTCCAAGATGATGCTAACATCACTTCAAAATAAAAGCACAAAATATACTTATATACCTAACTTCGACAAACTTGGATATGTAATTTCAAACATGAAATGTACAATTTTTGGCAAAGGATCACACCCATGGATAACTAGCCACTAGCAGCAAGAGCTATTGCCAGGTGCTGAAGCTTACCGGAATATTGTTGTTTTTAAAAGAAAGGCAGAGGTGGAGAGGATGTCGCTACAGAGGAACAGATGAAAAAAGGAGCATAGCAATATTTTACCCTACGTGTGTTAATTTTTAAGATCGATCCTGTATATTTAAGGGTGATTATTGTGTGGATCATCACCAAAGATAGCAAGCCGGGCTTACCAGACTATTTTTATTTTTAACAGAAAGGCAGATGGAGAGGAGGATGTCGCCACAGAGAATCTGATGAAAAATCAAGGAGCATGCATCTTACAGGTATAAACACAACTGTGGTGTCTCTGCATTTGGGGCCAGTTGGGCCAGGCCCCACCAGATGTCACTGTGGAGCTCTATGTTCACAATAATCAGTGGGACAGGATCGTTGTTTGTAGATCCATCCATCCATTATCTAACACGTCTATCCCTTGTGGGGTTGCGAGGGGTGCTGGTGCCTATCTCCAGCTGTCAATGGGCGAAAGACGGGGTACACCATGGACAGGTTGCCAGTCTATCGCAGTCTTTATAGATCAATATTGTAAAAAAGACAGATTCCCTTACCAAATAAAATTCTGTTCGAAACATTTGTGTCTATATATTTAAGTTTGCCAGAATACTGACAAGCTCAGTAGGGTAAACCTACTTGAAGCCTCTTGATATTGGGTCCGGCCCACCAACTTTTGTTTAAGTAATGGACATTTGAAATCGCAGTGCACATACCCAACACGCTCTCAGTAGACAGCCGTGTGGCACACATTAGGTTTACGTTCTGCCGGATAGTGTGCGACCATCTGAGTAAGGCAAATTTATTTGTATAGCCAGTTTTAGTAGAAGGATAATGCAAAGTGCTTTACATGACTTTGGAAAATAAAAATAGAATAAAAGCAAGTAAGAAACAGTTGGAATAAAATGTAGGAAAATTTAATCAAAATAAAACATAGGAAAATGTAAACCAAACCAAATATTAATCTAGTGTTGGTTGTCCTTGCAAGCTCATGGAAGGATTGATGTAAATCTTCTCTGTTCAATAAATGAACAATATGAGTGGGCCTTTATTTGTTATTTTATGTATAAAAATTAAATTACATTTAGCTTATATAAAAATGGATTTTCTAGTGTGTTGGTTTATGCTAATTTCAAAGTCAGGCGGTATGCATAACAAAAAAAAAAAAAAAATAGTTGCTGCTATAGGTGTTGAGTTTTTGTGGCCCACTTATTATGCATTGAAGAGCAGAATATAGCTGGTCTGGTAACCGGTCTGCTACAGGCTATATGTTCAGTTAGCAGACAGACTTCACACAGACAGTTTAGAAACAAACATTAAAATATTTGCACAAAGCAAGTTTGGAGACAGAGGAGACACAATTTAAAGTGACACATATACAATAAACCTCACCATTCAGTTATTGAGCGTGTCATCTTATGATGGTTACCACAGTGAAGTTAGTTTTGGGTTGTATATTCACGCAACAGAAACAGGAGGACAACAATGCTGAATCCGCAGCGCATGAATATCCAAAATGAAACCAACTTTACGGCTGTATTTAGTCCTCATACTCAGAAGCCGAAATTGAAAATTTTCACTTCATTCCAGAGATCAAGCTATCGGTTCAGGTTCATACTGGTATGATCGAACACCGACTATTCCCACAAAATCATCTGGCATTTTTATGTATTCAAAGAAGGCTTCTTCATTGATGGCTACAAGTAAACAACCGAAAAGTAACAGCGTTCTTGATTTTCCTGCACATGGCTGGTCAGGCAGCTCCCTTTCCAAAACAAGCCCGCTTTGTAAGTTATTTACAAAAATGCTGAAAAACAAGTTATCCAAGTTTGAAGTTAGTGAATTCAGTCCCTTGAATGTTTTGTGTAAGTGCCTCACTAAATTATATTCCACTTACGTCAATATTTGCAGATTAGATTTCAGTTTATCTTTATGGTCATACGCCCTGCTGGCAGTTGGTTGTCACGACACAGTTGTCAGGTTTTATTGCATAAATATCTGTAGCTCACACTTCTCTTTACACAGAGTCAGATTTACCTCACGAATTTTCTGGTTTTACGGGATGTGTATATGTCTGGTACGACGTTCTAGAGAGTGAATCAATAACATTATGTATTGTATCTACCTAACGTTCCCTGAAGGGGAAGAATGGGGTACAACACTTGTTTGCTCTGCTATGCACCTGAATTCTGTTAAAGAGCGCCTGTCAAACTGAGGAACAACTGTGACGACGACATATAAATAATTAGGCTGAAGCCCAATGTCTGTTGCTATGCATTATTTTCCTAAAGGATCCCTGTGATGGACTGGCGACCTGTACAGAAGATTGGTTTGCCATTATAGTGTGTTGATTTCTAAAGTCCCTTAGCCCCACGCACACCGTAGCACAAGGAAGGTTTTTCTAATATCATGATGCAGAAAGCCAGACAAAAGATGTTGCATTCCTTCCATTTAGGTAAATTACAGCATATATGATTCATGAATCTCTGGAAGATCATATGTTTATTCATTTGATTTTACTTTCCCTGGACCACTCTTATCTCTTTAAGATCCAGGCTATTATTTTGGTTCTACTTGGAAACCTACCTCTAAAAGCAGTCTGTGACAGCTGCAAAAGTGTGAGACCGAAATTAACATCCTTAGATAACAGACACCGTGGAGACTTTTGCAACACAATATATCCCACCTGTTCTTTCTATCACAAATTATCAAAAAAACCCCAAAAAGATTAAAAAAACTCCAGCTTTGGCTTTTGCTTTACTCAAAATGTAAACTAGAGAAGAATGAGGTGCCTGATAGCCATATTGCTTACAGTGTCAACAAGTGCACAGTAAAAGGGTGAGGCAAAGCAATCCATTGAACGACTTCCAAAAAGGATAGCACTCTTCTGGCCTCTTTATACTATGTTATATAAAACGTTTGTGTTTTTCACCCTCCTTTTTGTTTTACACTTACAGTCACTAATAATCTACATTTTCAAGATTAACTGAATTCAAACTATTTGCGCTCTATTTTGACAGGTTTATGTGTGCTGCTTAAAATCTGAAAGGTTATTTCTAAGTAAAACACCATTATGACAGAAACAGTGAGCTCATGTTCTTAGTTATGTCTGACCTTTCATTAAAGTTGAAGGTTTATTGATTTTGCAGATTAAATATTCCTGGAGATTTGAATGTGGCACTCATATTTGAGTTGGTTATTGGTCACCATAAGCCTTCTTATAGCTCCTAGAAAGTTTTTTTTTTTTTTTGTTCTCGGCTGACCCAGGTCAAAATAAACTATTTATCAGTACCATAGCCAGAGTTTGTGGCAGTGGAAACAGAAAGAACTGGTGCTAAGCAAGCATTGGAACAATGGCGGAAAAATCCATCAGTTTGTTTGACAGACCTACCTCTTCAGGAAGGCTAACCACCAAGGCATTCTCTGCTTGGCCAACCAGTGCCTGGAGAAAATACTCGCTGCAGGCAGCCAGCACGGCCCGGTGCCCACGAAACTCCTTGCCCTCCACCAGGACAGTCACATCACACAGGATATCCTGCTTCCGCTGGTCATTAAGGCAGAGGAGGATATTGGTACAATGAACCGTCGACTCATACACATACATTGGGTCTTCAGTCTTCTCATCCACGGACATTCCGCTCACACCCTAGAAATAGAAGCACAACATAGGTGGAGTCAGCTTACAATCATGTCCAGTGAGTGCATGCTGCAGGACTGACATCAGCAACGGCAGTCAACAGCAGCCAGCCTCATGACTGGCTGCTGTTTCACATGCTCACTTGTATTTTGATCATTTCAAAGTCAGCAAAATGCTGTGCCTGTTTTTACTACCTTCGGCAACTCTTCCTTTAATTTTCTGCTAAACCTGCCATTAATCTGTATATTGGTGTCAGCTACTGCATGCCGTTTACCATAAAGGAGCTATCAAATCTATTGCTGTATGAAACGCTTTTCTGCTCCAACTGTCCACATGGGTTCATTGTATACTTGATGGATAACACTTCTAGTATTGCAGTTGACAGATTTGCTTTGCAAGATGGAGCTTTGCCCTGCAAGGCTTTTCTTTCAGTGTCAGCCATAGATTTTCAACAGGACTGAGACCTTAACTGTCTGCCAGCCATGCCATTAAGCAGACTTGTCTTCTGTAAGAAAGGTCTGCATGCTAGTGGATCCGTGGTAGCTTTTCTTATCATTCTAAAAGGGACTTAATCAAGCCTTCAGCCAATGACCCAGAGATAGAAGGAGAGAATTATAGAGAGACGTGTCCAAAATTGTCCATCAGTGTATTTCCTGTGGAGGTACTGATGCTGTCCTGCTCCTCCACCTGACACTTAATCCCACATGACTGTGAAAATGTGCCTGTTTGGCCCATACAGTCATCCTCGTGTTTCACTGGAGCTGCACCAAACTAACGATAAAGCTTCACCTAGCTGCTTGTATACTACTTTAACCCAATCTTCACCCAAGGTTCACAGTTTTTCACCAACATCGACTCCTTTTTCTGTCCAGTTGTGTTTCAATTCTGTCATGCAGTTTCTGTTTTTAGGGCACATTGCTTTGAGTTTCTGCTCTGATGCTTTTCTTGTACTTAGACTGACTTTGTTGTCATTCCGCAGCACATTCACAGTGTACATTTAAGCGAAATATTGTTGCACGGCTCCGAGGAAAAACAGAAGAAAACTAGAACTGCAAGCAGTTATTAACGGGTTCCAAGCCCACCCACGCCCCGCCCCCTTGAGCATGTTCCTGGACTTCAGTTCAGCGTTCAACACCATTATCTTACAGCATCTGGCGGAAAAACTGAAAGATCTGGGCTTCAGCACACCCCTTCGCAACTGCCTGCTAGACTTCCTCACCTCCTGACCTCATTTGGTCCGGGTCAGACAGAACACCTCTGATGTCATCACCCTCAGCACGGGCTCCCCTCAAGGCTGTGTCTTGAGCCCCCTGCTGTTCACCCTGATGACACACGACTGCGTCCCCAGATTCACCACCAATCGCATTGTGAAGTTTTCAGACGACACAACGGTGGTGGGCCTGATTAGAGACGACAACTACCAGGACCAGGACTGATCCTGAACGTGGAGAAAACGACGGAGATCATCGTGGACTTCAGGAAGAACCGGCCTCACCACGCTCCACTGCTCATCACCAGCTCATCTGTGGAGTTGGTCAGGAGCACCAAATTCCTCGGGGTGCACATGACGCACAACCTCTCCTGGTCTGTGAACACCACGTCACTGGGGAGGAGGGCACAGAAGCGCTTGTACTTCCTGCGGAGGATGAGGAGAGCCCACCTGTCCTGGCCCATCCTCACGACCTTCTACAGAAGCACCATAAAGAGCATTGTGACCAGCTGTCTCTCTGTGTGGTGTGGAGGCTGAAGTGCCTCAGTAGACTGTTGATAAATTGACTATATATTTGTATTGTGGACCTAAACCATTTACTTTCACACAAGTTAACAACAATTTTCAAGTATTCCCTGGTAGACATTTAGTAACAATGACCTAAGAGTTAAGGGATGTGGACTATTGTTGTTAAATCTTTATCAACAGTTGGAATTATACATTTATATAAATCTATTATTATAACATTGAATGGGTGATATAAATCAAGCAGTATAACAGTAAAAATAAAACTAATATGTACACAGGTCCTTCAGCTATAGTTAGTAAGCTTGTAGTAAATCGTGTTTTGAATATGGATTTAATGAACCCAGTGGATTTATAGAATATATCTTTATATATCTATACAGGGTTCAGTGCCTGGACTAATTCTCTTTACTATATATATGCTTCCAACTGGCAAAATTAACAAACAGATTGGGATTCATTTCCACTGTTATGCTGATGAGACTAAGCTTTATTTATCCATAAATCCTAATGAATCCAATCAATTACTTCGACTGCAGTCATGTCTTGATAACATCAAAACCTGGATGACTTTAAATTTTCTGCATTTAAATTCTGACAAGACAGAAGTTATAATCTTTAAACCAGAGTCCTCAAAAAATAAACTTCTTCATCAATCACTTAATTGATGAAGAAGCTCTTGTCTTTGGCAGGCCGCCAAAGACAACAGCAGACTGCAGCGTGTCATCCGGTCTGCAGAGAAGGTGATTGGCTGCAATTTTCCATCTCTCCAGGACCTGTAAGCCTCCAGGACTCTGAGGCGTGCAGGGAAGATTGTGGCCGATTTTGTGACACCCCAGTCACAAAATATTTCAGACACTTCCCTCTGGCAGGAGGCAGCGGTCCATCAGGACCAAAACCTCACGACACAAAAATAGTTTTTTCCCATCCGCTACCAGCCTTATTAACACGGCCCAGAGGCCCCGTGACACTTGACTCTGCCTCTCTCCCCTGTTCAGGTCCTACAAGCTACACCAACGTAGCATCTCCAGACCTTCTGCGTTACATTAACACACAGTCTACCGTGTATATAGCTTTCTGTGTATATATGTATATACACACTGAGACCGGCTCATTCATTTATGTCCATTGTAGTGGATATTTTGTCCACCTGTATTTCCCTTAAGTATCTGGAGATACCCTATCAAGCCCTATAGTGTTCTGTAGAGGACATCCTGGGCTTTCCAGTGATGTGTCATGTGATAGGTTTGCAAGCTAGGAACTTTACTTTTTTCCCCTCACAAGATGGTCGCCATAATAAAAACCACATTTTATGGAAAGAGGAAAGGTAAGTCAAATATTCTTTATCTATTGCTATTTTTACCATGATAATTATATATATTCTTGTTTATTAATGTGTCATTAACAATATTATTACATCTGAAAACACTTTAATTATTTATGTTTTGAAATAACAGTCATTTAATGAATGTCAACTGTAGTGGACACCGGGACCATTTTAATTTATTTAATGACTGCACATTGTTGTAGGAGACAGAAGCGAAGCAGAGAGGATTCAGTACCAGATAATAGAGGGAGATTCAGATTTGGAGCTGTCAGATGAGGAAAAGGATGAGAATGAGTATCAGCCTGTGATAGGGGAAGATAGTGACGAAGAAGGAGAGGAAGAAAATGCAGGAGAATCTGATGAGACAGAGTAAGAGCCAGAGAGGGAGCGGGAAAGTCGTCATCCTCTGTGGGCCAGGACAAACTTGTATGTTTTACTTAGTTTCAAGCTAATGTTTTAAATTTTATTATCATGTTACTGTAGAGTTTGTAGTCTTTATAACAGATGTTAAATGTATGCACGTTGCCTAAAGAAATGCTCGTGAGATTGGTCAATATTATACCCATGACATTGAAATTATGGCATTAATCAAAATTGATGTGTAAAAAATGTAGTTTTTTTTTATTAACTTGTTAACTTTATTTTTTCCCTCATCCCATCCCATTATAATAGATTCACACCTGTGCTACCTGAGCTTCCTGCCTATCACAATGATCCTAAAATCTGTGAATACTGGAGTCCAATCCAGTACTTTTCACAGTACATCGATGACAAAATCTTTGAAGATCTGGCAGCTTTTACAAATCAAAGACAGCTGCAAACTACAGGAGTGTCTCTGAATACCACTAGTAATATTAATAATAGTAATATCATCTTTATTGTCATTGAAACATACATTGAAACCTACATTACAACAAAATTTGTTCTCTGCTTTTAACCCATCACCCTGTATATATATATATATATATATATATATATATATATATATATATATACAGCGTTCACTGAGCGAGAGGCGGGGTTACACCCTGGACAGGTCGGCAATCTGTCACAGGGCAACACAGAGACAGACAGGGCAAACAACCATTGTTGCACACACTCACACCTAAGGACAATTAAACTAACAGTCATGTTTTTGAACTGTGGGAGTAAGCCGGAGTACCCGGAGTGAACCCACGCATGCACAGGTAGAACATTCTATTCAACTCCATGCAGAAAGACCCAGAGGATTTGAAAGACCCAGGAGAATTTGAAAAACCCAGGAGGATTTGAAAGACCCAGGAGGATTTGAACCCAGAAGGCAACAACACTACTCACTGCTTCACTGTGCAGCCTCTGTTTATGACAGTATCATGTAAATCTTAGGCACAAATAAAGTGTTACCTAAACAAAAGTAATTTGTATAGTAAGTATAATATCCACTGACTGTAAAATTACCTGTGAAACGTTTTCACACAGCCAAACTGCTTGTTGTTGCAACCAAATGCTATGGGGTTCTGTGTGAGAAGGGAGTAGCAAGATGGCCGCCAGTGACCTCTCCTAGTGACTGGCCGCCATCTTGCTACTCCCTACTCTCACACTTTTGCAAATATGCCCTTCCCACTTGTTTCAATCATTACCATATTTAATACTTTAGTTCAGGGGTATGCCTGGAAGGCAATAAAGAACGTTTTGTAAAAATCCGATCAGCCATTCTTGCGTAGTAGATTTCTTGACATCACAGCGCCCCCTAGTGATGGACGATCCTCAAACGCGGGTCACATGTGCAAAATCTTATTTGGACTATGTGTTATGAAGGACATGTCAAAATCTGTTATGGTTTTAGAACAATCAGCAATTACATTTAGAGCTAGCTAGCTAACAATCACTTATTTTAGCGTTACTTTTCGAAAAAGTCAAAATTCAAAAATCCACCGCGTTAATTTTTTTTATTTGTCCATTACACGGTTATATATGGAGTTTTGCGCGGATTGCAGAAAAAATGTAGGAGGAGTTTAACAAGAAAGGTTTAACCTTTGTAGCCATGTAGCGCGAAAACTAGCTGGGAAACGAAGGGTGTGCCAATTCCCTTTATTTTGCAGAATCATCCAATAAACAAAGTGATGTGAAGTTTTTGAGTGTGGGACCAGTAGTTTGGTGGTTATAGGCCGAAACGCATTGTCCTTTGTTATAGCGCCCCCTAGTTGTTGAGGGGTCTGAATTTCTGGGTTTGAGTAGAGACGCACATTCTGTACTTAGATACCTGATTCAATAGGTTCGTTATAAATCCGCTTGGGCTGCACAACGCGTTTTAATTCCGTAATAATAATAAGAACTAGAACTGCAAGCAGTTATTAACGGGTTCCAAGCCCACCCACGCCCCGCCCCCTTGAGCATGTTCCTGGACTTCAGTTCAGCGTTCAACACCATTATCTTACAGCATCTGATGGAAAAACTGAAACATCTGGGCTTCAGCACACCCCTTCGCAACTGCCTGCTAGACTTCCTCACCTCCTGACCTCATTTGGTCTGGGTCGGACAGAACACCTCTGATGTCATCACCCTCAGCACGGGCTCCCCTCAAGGCTGTGTCTTGAGCCCCCTGCTGTTCACCCTTATGACACACGACTGCGTCCCCAGACAACAGCCTGATCCTGAACGTGGAAAAGACGAAGGAGATCATGTTCGACTTCAGGATGAACCGGCCTTGCCACGCTCCACTGCTCATCAACAGCTCAGCTGTGGAGGTGGTCACCAGCACCAAATTCCTCAGGGTGCACATCACAGACAACCTCAGCTGGTCTGTGAACATCATGTCACTGGTCAAGAGGGCACAGAAGCACTTGTACTTCCTGCGGAGGATGAGGAGAGGCCACCTGTCCCCACCCATTCTCATGACCTTCTACAGACGCACCATAGAGAGCATTTTGACAAGCTGTCCCTCTGTGTGGTGTGGAGGCTGCAGCGCCTCCGACTGGAGGAACGTGAGGAGAGTGGTGAGGACAGCAGAAGGGATCATCGGGGCTCCTCTTCCCTCCATTAAGGACATTTTATCCCAGCGCTGCATGTCCTGAGCCCATAACATCATCAGAGACCCCTCACACCCCCACCATGGACTGTTCTCCCTGCTGCCCACTGGGAAAAGGTTCCACAGCATTCGCTGCAGGTCCACCAGGTTCTGAAACAGCTTTTTCCCCGTTGCCATCAGACTGTTGAACTCTAAACAGCAACAGTAAAAGTGCATATGTATACATATATACCATGGGTTAAAGCAAAAATAATCAGTTTGACTGAAAAAATGTTCAAGTCAGCCCATATATTCCCAGGGCGTGGACATCATGCCACATCAGTTACCTCACTTGCTTATTGTGCAAAGTCAACATTAACCAAATCTGGTAGGTCTAAAATATCCTTTGACCATTCCTGTATCTCTCCCACCTTTCAGCTTGAGGCTGCAGCGCCTCTGACTGGAGGCATGTGAGGAGAGTTGTGAGGACAGCAAGAGATCATCGGGGCTCCTCTTCCCTCCATTAAGGACATTTCATCCTAGCGCTGCGTGTCCCGAGCCCATAACATCATCAGAGACTGACACACACACACACACACACACACACACACACACACACACACACACACACACACACACACACACACACACACACACACACACACACACACCTCAATCCGATGATTGGCATTTTATTTTTTTTGGTTTACCTGTTACCCGTGTGACAAAGCCTTTGGTAAATACATTTTGTAAGGAAATGTTATTGTGCACAGAATATCAATGGAGGGCAAATTTGTGTATTTGTTTCACCACAATTTTATTGAAAACAAAAAATGTAAAGAAGCATCAACTGGACGGAGATGTAATTCAGAAATTCATTTTCCTGTATATCTTTGAATCTCAAGACAACTAAATTATATACATACTTATACACTCACACACAGATACACACTTAGTCCTCACAGATAACTTTGTGTCTTATAAATATTTAATAAGTGCTTTAACTTCCTGAGACCCAAGCTTTTATTTGGAGTTTGTTTTTTTAATTTCCAAGTTCCATGCGGATTAGTAGGACCTAATAAGTGTAATAAATAAACCCTGTCATGATAAAACAAATAGTTTTTGAAAAAAATTATGTCATCATATGAGGGCAATTACATAATCTTTGCATTTGATTGTTTTATTTGCAATTTGGGATTACAAGACCCCAATTACTATATACAAAAAATGTCAGCTTTCTACATTGAGTAATTCTCTAAAAAAGCTATGTGCCCATATGAGGACACTGGGTCTATATTCCCAAATGACACAATAAAGACACGGTTGGGTGAAACATATAAAATCAGTTGGGGCATACAACAAAAAACTAATAAGAAGGGAGTATTTCAGGCAACTAGGATGGCTACCCAACTGTATAGCAAAGTAATGAAAAACCTCTGCAAAAAAGCAATCTGCATATCTAAAACACCCCTACTGGTCATCACTGAAACTTTCAGAGATGCAAACAGGTGTGTACCTCAGACCCTGAACATGGTTCTGCAACAAGCAATCTGTCCTTCCTGAACTGGCCTTCGTGAAATGCTGCAAAGCAGTTGTGTTCACTCTGCAAGCACAGGAACAAATAGTATTTTTGGAATACAGTAACAAATCTCGTTCAACTTTCTCTTCATTAGACAGTAAACGAAAAGAGTGTGCTTAAAAACACATCTTACTCTGATCTGATCTTGGATATGGGCCATCGGTAACTTTCTGTGGACCATTTTCAACCATGTACTGCCTAAATGTGTCCACTGTTTTGTGCGGTAAAGGCCATTCAGATGGATCTTCTGAATAAAGCCTTGTCTCAGCACTCTCCTCTGCAGCTCTCCCTCTTCACCATCTAACAGTGGGAATGTAGCAACCAAATGGGGGTTTACAGCTAGCTTCTAGCTTAATGCAAAACCAATGTTGCTGCGCTGACATAGTGGAAAATATAAGGTAGCATGTACAATAAATGACCAGAATCCAGAAAACATAACTTATGCAGTAACTCATGCATAAATAATACGCAATAAAGATGTTGTTTTACCATTAGCTGTTCATGTTAGCTGTGCTGTCAGACATGTAGGCTGCTTTACATTTGTTGGGTGACATGGAAGCTGTAATTACAGGGTCACTTCTCTCTCTCTAAAGGTCTGTGCTAAGGCTATCCATATTTCTACTTTTTAAAATCCAAAACGTGAATGTAATTTCAACAGCAGCAAAACCTTACTGCATAATAGTTGTCTTATCTGATGCCATCACTAGGCTGATTTAGAAAGGCTGCATTAAGTTGCATTGGTTATAATGATAATGTTAATGTTTGTCAATTTGCAACTGTTTATTATGTGTTAACATTGTTAATAATATACCATCTAATTATTATTATGGTAGGCTTACAGTGGCTGATATACTTTAAAATAAACCTTTATTATTTAAAGACCATACATGATGATGTCTGGCACTTATTTATTTATTTTAATCCGGGGGGGGGGGGGGGGCGCCAAAACTGATGCTGCATACCCCTCTTATACTGGGTAGTTGCGCCCCTGCCTGTACCCATTAGCACATATTGTGTTAAAGCATGAGGATTATCTATCATAAAATCTTACTTATTGAAGGTAATTCCCCAGGATCTGGTTCCTGGTGTCCTTTTATATGCGCACCCATAAGCGGAGTAAAAGTCTGGCTCCTTGGGACGTAGCTCTGGAAGTTTGCTTACTTTCAATACAAAACCGAAATTATTTATTAAGTTAGACAATCATTTAATTCAATCAATTGGTCCCATGTAGCCCCTAAAGGGGTGACATTTTCAGTCAGTTGATTTAGCTGGAAATCGGGTTAGAATTCACCGGATTTAGAGTGTCTGAAACATAAAGTACATTTTCCTGAATTGACTTGTATTCTCTCTGAGCGCAGCTTTTTCTGACCTAAGATGGCCGCTGTGACATCACTTCCTGTGATGTGCCCAAATATGGGCAAAATGGCCGCCCTGTTCAAAGCTCTGCAGTCAGAGCTCTGGATGATGAAAGCTGTGAACTGATCACAAACTTCATAAATTCGTTAATAATCAACGGTTGGCTCTAAAATTCTGAAAATATTTATGGATCTCAGAGAGTGCTTTATCTAACCACAGAATTTTTTTTATGGTCATTAAAAAAATGGATTCAGAGAAATAAAATATTAAACTTTATAGTCTTGTACCATTTATTTTTAAAGTCTTGTAAATTGGTCAAACTCGCCTGGATTTTTACCAAACTGAAATCCATGTTTATTCTGCATGTGCTTTACAAATAGAGGCCATATTTTGGGGGGTTGAACAATATTTGTGGAAAATACATTGATTTCTCCATTTTACAAACTTTTAAAAATTCAGAGTGTAGCACTTCAAAAAAAAACAATACATGCAGTGAGAGAATTGTTACACCTTATTCACAGAATACATCCTGAAAATCTGGGATCAAAAAATTGATTTTAAAGCATTTTTTATTCTTTACTTTATTGTTTTTATTATTCTCCAGGTTTTTTAACACTTTTGGAAATAGGCCCCGCCCACTTGTTTTAATCATTACCATATTTAATACCTGAGTTCAGGGGTATGACTGGAAGGGGATGAAGAAGGTTTTGTAAAAATCCGATCAGCCATTCTTGCGTAGTAGATTTCTTGACATCACAGCGCCCCCTAGTGACGGACGATCCTCAAACGCGGGTCACATGTGCAAAATCTTATTTGGACTCTGGGTTATGAAGGACATGTCAAAATCTGTTATGGTTTTAGAATAATCAGCAATTACATTTAGAGCTAGCTAGATAACAATCACTTATTTTAGCGTTACTTTTCGAAAAAGTCAAAATTCAAAAATCCGGCGTGTTAACTTTTTTTATTTGTCCATTACGCGGTTATATATGGAGTTTTGCGCGGATTGCATAAAAAATGTAGGAGGAGTTTAACAAGAAAGGTTTAACCTTTGTAGCCATGTAGCGCGAAAACTAGCTGGGAAACGAAGGGTGTGCCAATTCCCTTTATTTTGCAGAATCATCCAATAAACAAAGTGATGTGAAGTTTTTGAGTGTGGGACCAGTAGTTTGGTGGTTATAGGCCAAAACGCATTGTCCTTTGTTATAGCGCCCCCTAGTTGTTGAGGGGTCTGAATTTCTGGGTTTGAGTAGCGGTGCACATTCTGTACTTGGATACCTGATTCAATAGGTTCGTTACAAATCCGCATGGGCCGCCCAACGCGTTTTAGCGGAGAATAATAATTACCCGTAATAATAATAATAATAACTAGAACTGCAAGCAGTTATTAACGGGTTCCAAGCCCGTCTACGCTCCGCCCCCTTTGAGCATGTTCCTGGACTACAGCGTTCAACACCCTCATCCCACAGCATCTGGTTGAAAAACTGGAACATCTGGGCTTCAGCACACCCCTCATCACTTCCTCAACTCCTGACCACTGTCGGTCCGGGTCTGACAGACCACCTCTGATGTCATCACCCTCAGCACGGGCTCCCCTCAGGGCTGTGTCCGCAGCCCCCTGCTGTTTACTCTGATGACACACGACTGCACCCCCAGGTTCACCCCCAATCACATCATGAAGTTCGCAGTTGACACAAACTCATCAACAGCTCAGCTGTGGAGGTGGTTAGCAGCACCAAATTCCTCGGGGTGCACATCACGGACAACCTCACCTGGTCTGTAAACACCACATCTGGTGAGGAGGGCTCAGAAGCGCTTGTACTTCCTGCGGAGGATGAGGAGAGCCCAACTGCCCCCGTCCATCCTCACAACCCTCTACACAAGTACCATAGAGAGCACTCTGACCATAGATATCCATAATTAAGGCTAGATGTCTTACGGCGGAGTCTCAAACGTCATCACCGGCAGCCATCTTGCCTCAGACAAGCTTTCTGGCATGCTCTGTGGTACCTAATGTAAGGTGAGTGATCAGCACGAACACAAATACTCTTATCTCATTGAATTCTTGACGGATTTACAAACAGTTTGGTTTCTTACAAACGTTATGAACGTGGCTATAATTCTTGATGCTTGAACATGTCGAAATTGCAGATTTTCTTGTCGAAAAATGACTTAATCATGCAGCATAGTTGTGCATCACGGCTACTTGCGCAAGTTATCAAGGCTGAGACCACTGGTCAATTATATAGGTTTTACTGACACCAATAACGATTGTATGACAATTAATCTTTGGTGTAAATTTGAGGGAAATCAATCTCACAATGGTCCAAAAAGATATATGTTCCCTTAATTTCCCCATGGTTATTATACATTATTTTAATATACCAACTCTTATTTCAGGATTTGTTGTGCGACGGGCTCTGAAAAAGCTGTCGTGTGATGTCTGCCGTGCCAGCTTGGTAACAGATGCTGCATCTGCCATCAAGGACCAGAGCTACCACCTGCTGAAGTTAAAAAACAATGGAGGTCTGGTGATTCCATCAGAAGGCACAGTGATGGTAGTCAGGGCAGCAGAGTGGGTCATTCGTCAGACCTCATGTACCAGACGATCACAGCCCATCAAAGTGCTAGAGGTCGTGTACATTGTAAGGAAGAGGATAGGGTCAGAGGATGTGTTTGTGCTCAGAGAGCACATCGGAGAAACACAGTATGGCATAGACAGCCACCACCATATGCTGTTAACGTTGGTTGTGTCCTTGTTTTTTAAGTTAAGGCTGCACCAAATTGCCAAAATAACTAACCTTAGCTTACAGAGCAACAACATGCAACAGAAGCTCAATAAAACCGTCCTTTTCAAAGGGCATTAGCCAAGCTATGTTTTTTGGGTCATTTTTTAAATCTCTGTCTTCCATGTGTATACCATCACAGTAGTGTAGGTGGGGATTTCAACATGCTACATCTATATATACTTGTGAAGGGGACTATTGTACCAATTTTAATAGCAAATAAATTTCACTTTTATAATGGATTAGAAATAGGAACCTTTGTGTAATTACTCCTGATATATAATCCGAATAGTCTACATGAAACTTCAAAGTGTTACCTTTAATTTGAAACCTGGATTATGCTTCTACACCAAGAGGTTGCCACACAATAAGCCTTTTTTGTCAGTACTTCATATTTTATTATAACAGTAATATTCATATTATAAAAGTATGTATGTAAATATAAATAAATTAGGACTGTGAAATAATTAATCACACCCAAATAAAAGTGTTTATATATATATATAATGAATGTTCTTCATTTAGATTGACCTTTAAACCATTAATGCTATTACTCCTTTTCATATCTATCTATCTATCTATCTATCTATCTATCTATCTATCTATCTATCTATCTATCTATCTATCTATCTATCTATCTATCTATCTATCTATCTATCTATCTATCTATCTATCTATCTATCCATATTATATCATAGTGTTACTTTTGGAATAAGTCTGATCCATATCTGAACTATGGATCTTTGCAAATGTTCTTGCCATTACTTCTACTTTTTCCTCATTTGTTACTGCTGTTCCTTCTTCATGTTTTAGAACTGGATATGTTCTCTCTGGTCTATTTCCCTTCATTTTCTTAATCATTCCCCATACCTTAGCTATAGGAGTTGTTCTGCCCATTGAATCACAAAAATCTCTCCATTTTGTCTTCTTTGCCTTCTAAATAACTTTCCTTGCTTCTGCTTGATCTTTTTTAGATTCAATATTTTTTTTTAAATTATGTGTTCTTTTCAAAACTCTAAAAGCTATCCTCCCTCTTCCAGTTTCTGCTCCGCTTAGAAAATCACGGGATGTGACGTCACATCCTGTGATGTGCCCATATATGGGCAAAATGGCCGCCCTGTTCACAGTTCTGGATGGTCAGAGCTCTGGATGGTGAAAGCTGTGACCAGATCATAAAATTCATTAAATCGGTAAAAATCAACGGTTTGCGCTAAAATTCTGAAAATATTCACATATGTCCAAGAGTGCTTTATCTAACTGTGTGATTTTTTAAACGCCCATTGAAAAAAGCGTTTCAGAGAAAAAAAATATTAACCTTTATAGTCTTGCACATGTGAATTTCAAAGTCTTTTAAATAGTTCAAAATCGCCTGGATTTTTACCAAACTGAAGTACACATTAAGTCTGAATGTGCTTTACAAATAGTGGCCATTTTTATTGGGATTGAACAATATTTGTGGAAAATACATTGATTTCTCCATTTTACAAACTTTTAAAAAATCAGAGTGTGCAACTTTCAGAAACCTCAATACATGCAGTGAGAGAATTGTTACACCTTATTCAAGGAATACATCCTGAAAATCTGACATCGTTACACCACAAAATGGATTTTTGGTAATTTTGTGAAGTTTTGAAGGTTTTTTTCACACTTTTGGAAATAGGCCCCGCCCACTTGTTTCAATCAGTACCATATTTAATTCCTGAGTTAAGGGTTATGACTGGAAGGGGATGAAGAAGGTTTTGTAAAAATCCGATCAGCCATTCTTGCGTAGTAGATTTCTTGACATCACAGCGCCCCCTAGTGATGGACGATCCTCAAACGCGGGTCACATGTGCAAAATCTTATTTGGACTATGTGTTATGAAGGACAGGTCAAAATCTGTTATGGTTTTAGAATAATCAGCAATTACATTTAGAGCTAGCTAGCTAACAATCACTTATTTTAGCGTTACTTTTCGAAAAAGTCAAAATTCAAAAATCTGCCGTGTTAACTTTTTTTATTTGTCCATGACACGCTTATATATGAAGTTTTGTGCAGATCGCACAAACAATGTAGGAGGAGTTTAACAAGAAAGGTTTAACCTTTGTAGCCATGTAGCGCGAAAAGTAGCTGGGAAACGAAAGGTGTGCCAATTCCCTTTTTGATGCAGAAACATCCAATAAACAAAGTGCTATCAAGTTTTTGAGTGTGGGACCAGTAGTTTGGTGGTTACAGGCCGAAACGCATTGTCCTTTGTTATAGCGCCCCCTAGTTGTTGAGGGGTCTGAATTTCTGGGTTTGAGTAGAGGCACACATTCTGTACTTAGATACCTGATTCAATAGGTTCGTTATAAATCCGCTTGGGCTGCACAACGCGTTTTAATTCCGTAATAATAATAATAATAATAACTAGAACTGCAAGCAGTTATTAACGGGTTCCAAGCCCACCCACGCCCCGCCCCCTTGAGCATGTTCCTGGACTTCAGTTCAGCGTTCAACACCATTATCTTACAGCATCTGATGGAAAAACTGAAACATCTGGGCTTCAGCACACCCCTTCGCAACTGCCTGCTAGACTTCCTCACCTCCTGACCTCATTTGGTCTGGGTCGGACAGAACACCTCTGATGTCATCACCCTCAGCACGGGCTCCCCTCAAGGCTGTGTCTTGAGCCCCCTGCTGTTCACCCTTATGACACACGACTGCGTCCCCAGACAACAGCCTGATCCTGAACGTGGAAAAGACGAAGGAGATCATGTTCGACTTCAGGATGAACCGGCCTTGCCACGCTCCACTGCTCATCAACAGCTCAGCTGTGGAGGTGGTCACCAGCACCAAATTCCTCAGGGTGCACATCACAGACAACCTCAGCTGGTCTGTGAACATCATGTCACTGGTCAAGAGGGCACAGAAGCACTTGTACTTCCTGCGGAGGATGAGGAGAGGCCACCTGTCCCCACCCATTCTCATGACCTTCTACAGACGCACCATAGAGAGCATTTTGACAAGCTGTCCCTCTGTGTGGTGTGGAGGCTGCAGCGCCTCCGACTGGAGGAACGTGAGGAGAGTGGTGAGGACAGCAGAAGGGATCATCGGGGCTCCTCTTCCCTCCATTAAGGACATTTTATCCCAGCGCTGCATGTCCTGAGCCCATAACATCATCAGAGACCCCTCACACCCCCACCATGGACTGTTCTCCCTGCTGCCCACTGGGAAAAGGTTCCACAGCATTCGCTGCAGGTCCACCAGGTTCTGAAACAGCTTTTTCCCCGTTGCCATCAGACTGTTGAACTCTAAACAGCAACAGTAAAAGTGCATATGTATACATATATACCATGGGTTAAAGCAAAAATAATCAGTTTGACTGAAAAAATGTTCAAGTCAGCCCATATATTCCCAGGGCGTGGACATCATGCCACATCAGTTACCTCACTTGCTTATTGTGCAAAGTCAACATTAACCAAATCTGGTAGGTCTAAAATATCCTTTGACCATTCCTGTATCTCTCCCACCTTTCAGCTTGAGGCTGCAGCGCCTCTGACTGGAGGCATGTGAGGAGAGTTGTGAGGACAGCAAGAGATCATCGGGGCTCCTCTTCCCTCCATTAAGGACATTTCATCCTAGCGCTGCGTGTCCCGAGCCCATAACATCATCAGAGACTGACACACACACACACACACACACACACACACACACACACACACACACACACACACACACACACACACACACACACACACACACACACACCTCAATCCGATGATTGGCATTTTATTTTTTTTGGTTTACCTGTTACCCGTGTGACAAAGCCTTTGGTAAATACATTTTGTAAGGAAATGTTATTGTGCACAGAATATCAATGGAGGGCAAATTTGTGTATTTGTTTCACCACAATTTTATTGAAAACAAAAAATGTAAAGAAGCATCAACTGGACGGAGATGTAATTCAGAAATTCATTTTCCTGTATATCTTTGAATCTCAAGACAACTAAATTATATACATACTTATACACTCACACACAGATACACACTTAGTCCTCACAGATAACTTTGTGTCTTATAAATATTTAATAAGTGCTTTAACTTCCTGAGACCCAAGCTTTTATTTGGAGTTTGTTTTTTTAATTTCCAAGTTCCATGCGGATTAGTAGGACCTAATAAGTGTAATAAATAAACCCTGTCATGATAAAACAAATAGTTTTTGAAAAAAATTATGTCATCATATGAGGGCAATTACATAATCTTTGCATTTGATTGTTTTATTTGCAATTTGGGATTACAAGACCCCAATTACTATATACAAAAAATGTCAGCTTTCTACATTGAGTAATTCTCTAAAAAAGCTATGTGCCCATATGAGGACACTGGGTCTATATTCCCAAATGACACAATAAAGACACGGTTGGGTGAAACATATAAAATCAGTTGGGGCATACAACAAAAAACTAATAAGAAGGGAGTATTTCAGGCAACTAGGATGGCTACCCAACTGTATAGCAAAGTAATGAAAAACCTCTGCAAAAAAGCAATCTGCATATCTAAAACACCCCTACTGGTCATCACTGAAACTTTCAGAGATGCAAACAGGTGTGTACCTCAGACCCTGAACATGGTTCTGCAACAAGCAATCTGTCCTTCCTGAACTGGCCTTCGTGAAATGCTGCAAAGCAGTTGTGTTCACTCTGCAAGCACAGGAACAAATAGTATTTTTGGAATACAGTAACAAATCTCGTTCAACTTTCTCTTCATTAGACAGTAAACGAAAAGAGTGTGCTTAAAAACACATCTTACTCTGATCTGATCTTGGATATGGGCCATCGGTAACTTTCTGTGGACCATTTTCAACCATGTACTGCCTAAATGTGTCCACTGTTTTGTGCGGTAAAGGCCATTCAGATGGATCTTCTGAATAAAGCCTTGTCTCAGCACTCTCCTCTGCAGCTCTCCCTCTTCACCATCTAACAGTGGGAATGTAGCAACCAAATGGGGGTTTACAGCTAGCTTCTAGCTTAATGCAAAACCAATGTTGCTGCGCTGACATAGTGGAAAATATAAGGTAGCATGTACAATAAATGACCAGAATCCAGAAAACATAACTTATGCAGTAACTCATGCATAAATAATACGCAATAAAGATGTTGTTTTACCATTAGCTGTTCATGTTAGCTGTGCTGTCAGACATGTAGGCTGCTTTACATTTGTTGGGTGACATGGAAGCTGTAATTACAGGGTCACTTCTCTCTCTCTAAAGGTCTGTGCTAAGGCTATCCATATTTCTACTTTTTAAAATCCAAAACGTGAATGTAATTTCAACAGCAGCAAAACCTTACTGCATAATAGTTGTCTTATCTGATGCCATCACTAGGCTGATTTAGAAAGGCTGCATTAAGTTGCATTGGTTATAATGATAATGTTAATGTTTGTCAATTTGCAACTGTTTATTATGTGTTAACATTGTTAATAATATACCATCTAATTATTATTATGGTAGGCTTACAGTGGCTGATATACTTTAAAATAAACCTTTATTATTTAAAGACCATACATGATGATGTCTGGCACTTATTTATTTATTTTAATCCGGGGGGGGGGGGGGGCGCCAAAACTGATGCTGCATACCCCTCTTATACTGGGTAGTTGCGCCCCTGCCTGTACCCATTAGCACATATTGTGTTAAAGCATGAGGATTATCTATCATAAAATCTTACTTATTGAAGGTAATTCCCCAGGATCTGGTTCCTGGTGTCCTTTTATATGCGCACCCATAAGCGGAGTAAAAGTCTGGCTCCTTGGGACGTAGCTCTGGAAGTTTGCTTACTTTCAATACAAAACCGAAATTATTTATTAAGTTAGACAATCATTTAATTCAATCAATTGGTCCCATGTAGCCCCTAAAGGGGTGACATTTTCAGTCAGTTGATTTAGCTGGAAATCGGGTTAGAATTCACCGGATTTAGAGTGTCTGAAACATAAAGTACATTTTCCTGAATTGACTTGTATTCTCTCTGAGCGCAGCTTTTTCTGACCTAAGATGGCCGCTGTGACATCACTTCCTGTGATGTGCCCAAATATGGGCAAAATGGCCGCCCTGTTCAAAGCTCTGCAGTCAGAGCTCTGGATGATGAAAGCTGTGAACTGATCACAAACTTCATAAATTCGTTAATAATCAACGGTTGGCTCTAAAATTCTGAAAATATTTATGGATCTCAGAGAGTGCTTTATCTAACCACAGAATTTTTTTTATGGTCATTAAAAAAATGGATTCAGAGAAATAAAATATTAAACTTTATAGTCTTGTACCATTTATTTTTAAAGTCTTGTAAATTGGTCAAACTCGCCTGGATTTTTACCAAACTGAAATCCATGTTTATTCTGCATGTGCTTTACAAATAGAGGCCATATTTTGGGGGGTTGAACAATATTTGTGGAAAATACATTGATTTCTCCATTTTACAAACTTTTAAAAATTCAGAGTGTAGCACTTCAAAAAAAAACAATACATGCAGTGAGAGAATTGTTACACCTTATTCACAGAATACATCCTGAAAATCTGGGATCAAAAAATTGATTTTAAAGCATTTTTTATTCTTTACTTTATTGTTTTTATTATTCTCCAGGTTTTTTAACACTTTTGGAAATAGGCCCCGCCCACTTGTTTTAATCATTACCATATTTAATACCTGAGTTCAGGGGTATGACTGGAAGGGGATGAAGAAGGTTTTGTAAAAATCCGATCAGCCATTCTTGCGTAGTAGATTTCTTGACATCACAGCGCCCCCTAGTGACGGACGATCCTCAAACGCGGGTCACATGTGCAAAATCTTATTTGGACTCTGGGTTATGAAGGACATGTCAAAATCTGTTATGGTTTTAGAATAATCAGCAATTACATTTAGAGCTAGCTAGATAACAATCACTTATTTTAGCGTTACTTTTCGAAAAAGTCAAAATTCAAAAATCCGGCGTGTTAACTTTTTTTATTTGTCCATTACGCGGTTATATATGGAGTTTTGCGCGGATTGCATAAAAAATGTAGGAGGAGTTTAACAAGAAAGGTTTAACCTTTGTAGCCATGTAGCGCGAAAACTAGCTGGGAAACGAAGGGTGTGCCAATTCCCTTTATTTTGCAGAATCATCCAATAAACAAAGTGATGTGAAGTTTTTGAGTGTGGGACCAGTAGTTTGGTGGTTATAGGCCAAAACGCATTGTCCTTTGTTATAGCGCCCCCTAGTTGTTGAGGGGTCTGAATTTCTGGGTTTGAGTAGCGGTGCACATTCTGTACTTGGATACCTGATTCAATAGGTTCGTTACAAATCCGCATGGGCCGCCCAACGCGTTTTAGCGGAGAATAATAATTACCCGTAATAATAATAATAATAACTAGAACTGCAAGCAGTTATTAACGGGTTCCAAGCCCGTCTACGCTCCGCCCCCTTTGAGCATGTTCCTGGACTACAGCGTTCAACACCCTCATCCCACAGCATCTGGTTGAAAAACTGGAACATCTGGGCTTCAGCACACCCCTCATCACTTCCTCAACTCCTGACCACTGTCGGTCCGGGTCTGACAGACCACCTCTGATGTCATCACCCTCAGCACGGGCTCCCCTCAGGGCTGTGTCCGCAGCCCCCTGCTGTTTACTCTGATGACACACGACTGCACCCCCAGGTTCACCCCCAATCACATCATGAAGTTCGCAGTTGACACAAACTCATCAACAGCTCAGCTGTGGAGGTGGTTAGCAGCACCAAATTCCTCGGGGTGCACATCACGGACAACCTCACCTGGTCTGTAAACACCACATCTGGTGAGGAGGGCTCAGAAGCGCTTGTACTTCCTGCGGAGGATGAGGAGAGCCCAACTGCCCCCGTCCATCCTCACAACCCTCTACACAAGTACCATAGAGAGCACTCTGACCATAGATATCCATAATTAAGGCTAGATGTCTTACGGCGGAGTCTCAAACGTCATCACCGGCAGCCATCTTGCCTCAGACAAGCTTTCTGGCATGCTCTGTGGTACCTAATGTAAGGTGAGTGATCAGCACGAACACAAATACTCTTATCTCATTGAATTCTTGACGGATTTACAAACAGTTTGGTTTCTTACAAACGTTATGAACGTGGCTATAATTCTTGATGCTTGAACATGTCGAAATTGCAGATTTTCTTGTCGAAAAATGACTTAATCATGCAGCATAGTTGTGCATCACGGCTACTTGCGCAAGTTATCAAGGCTGAGACCACTGGTCAATTATATAGGTTTTACTGACACCAATAACGATTGTATGACAATTAATCTTTGGTGTAAATTTGAGGGAAATCAATCTCACAATGGTCCAAAAAGATATATGTTCCCTTAATTTCCCCATGGTTATTATACATTATTTTAATATACCAACTCTTATTTCAGGATTTGTTGTGCGACGGGCTCTGAAAAAGCTGTCGTGTGATGTCTGCCGTGCCAGCTTGGTAACAGATGCTGCATCTGCCATCAAGGACCAGAGCTACCACCTGCTGAAGTTAAAAAACAATGGAGGTCTGGTGATTCCATCAGAAGGCACAGTGATGGTAGTCAGGGCAGCAGAGTGGGTCATTCGTCAGACCTCATGTACCAGACGATCACAGCCCATCAAAGTGCTAGAGGTCGTGTACATTGTAAGGAAGAGGATAGGGTCAGAGGATGTGTTTGTGCTCAGAGAGCACATCGGAGAAACACAGTATGGCATAGACAGCCACCACCATATGCTGTTAACGTTGGTTGTGTCCTTGTTTTTTAAGTTAAGGCTGCACCAAATTGCCAAAATAACTAACCTTAGTTTACAGAGCAACAACATGCAACAGAAGCTCAATAAAACCGTCCTTTTCAAAGGGCATTAGCCAAGCTATGTTTTTTGGGTCATTTTTTAAATCTCTGTCTTCCATGTGTAT
Organism: Fundulus diaphanus; assembly: GCA_037039145.1. Taxonomy (NCBI): domain Eukaryota; kingdom Metazoa; phylum Chordata; class Actinopteri; order Cyprinodontiformes; family Fundulidae; genus Fundulus; species Fundulus diaphanus. The sequence continues at coordinate 4,499,751 of CM073142.1, forward strand.
ACCATCACAGTAGTGTAGGTGGGGATTTCAACATGCTACATCTATATATACTTGTGAAGGGGACTATTGTACCAATTTTAATAGCAAATAAATTTCACTTTTATAATGGATTAGAAATAGGAACCTTTGTGTAATTACTCCTGATATATAATCCGAATAGTCTACATGAAACTTCAAAGTGTTACCTTTAATTTGAAACCTGGATTATGCTTCTACACTAAGAGGTTGCCACACAATAAGCCTTTTTTGTCAGTACTTCATATTTTATTATAACAGTAATATTCATATTATAAAAGTATGTATGTAAATATAAATAAATTAGGACTGTGAAATAATTAATCACACCCAAATAAAAGTGTTTATATATATATATAATGAATGTTCTTCATTTAGATTGACCTTTAAACCATTAATGCTATTACTCCTTTTCATATCTATCTATCTATCTATCTATCTATCTATCTATCTATCTATCTATCTATCTATCTATCTATCTATCTATCTATCTATCTATCTATCTATCTATCTATCTATCTATCTATCTATCCATATTATATCATAGTGTTACTTTTGGAATAAGTCTGATCCATATCTGAACTATGGATCTTTGCAAATGTTCTTGCCATTACTTCTACTTTTTCCTCATTTGTTACTGCTGTTCCTTCTTCATGTTTTAGAACTGGATATGTTCTCTCTGGTCTATTTCCCTTCATTTTCTTAATCATTCCCCATACCTTAGCTATAGGAGTTGTTCTGCCCATTGAATCACAAAAATCTCTCCATTTTGTCTTCTTTGCCTTCTAAATAACTTTCCTTGCTTCTGCTTGATCTTTTTTAGATTCAATATTTTTTTTTAAATTATGTGTTCTTTTCAAAACTCTAAAAGCTATCCTCCCTCTTCCAGTTTCTGCTCCGCTTAGAAAATCACGGGATGTGACGTCACATCCTGTGATGTGCCCATATATGGGCAAAATGGCCGCCCTGTTCACAGTTCTGGATGGTCAGAGCTCTGGATGGTGAAAGCTGTGACCAGATCATAAAATTCATTAAATCGGTAAAAATCAACGGTTTGCGCTAAAATTCTGAAAATATTCACATATGTCCAAGAGTGCTTTATCTAACTGTGTGATTTTTTAAACGCCCATTGAAAAAAGCGTTTCAGAGAAAAAAAATATTAACCTTTATAGTCTTGCACATGTGAATTTCAAAGTCTTTTAAATAGTTCAAAATCGCCTGGATTTTTACCAAACTGAAGTACACATTAAGTCTGAATGTGCTTTACAAATAGTGGCCATTTTTATTGGGATTGAACAATATTTGTGGAAAATACATTGATTTCTCCATTTTACAAACTTTTAAAAAATCAGAGTGTGCAACTTTCAGAAACCTCAATACATGCAGTGAGAGAATTGTTACACCTTATTCAAGGAATACATCCTGAAAATCTGACATCGTTACACCACAAAATGGATTTTTGGTAATTTTGTGAAGTTTTGAAGGTTTTTTTCACACTTTTGGAAATAGGCCCCGCCCACTTGTTTCAATCAGTACCATATTTAATTCCTGAGTTAAGGGTTATGACTGGAAGGGGATGAAGAAGGTTTTGTAAAAATCCGATCAGCCATTCTTGCGTAGTAGATTTCTTGACATCACAGCGCCCCCTAGTGATGGACGATCCTCAAACGCGGGTCACATGTGCAAAATCTTATTTGGACTATGTGTTATGAAGGACAGGTCAAAATCTGTTATGGTTTTAGAATAATCAGCAATTACATTTAGAGCTAGCTAGCTAACAATCACTTATTTTAGCGTTACTTTTCGAAAAAGTCAAAATTCAAAAATCTGCCGTGTTAACTTTTTTTATTTGTCCATGACACGCTTATATATGAAGTTTTGTGCAGATCGCACAAACAATGTAGGAGGAGTTTAACAAGAAAGGTTTAACCTTTGTAGCCATGTAGCGCGAAAAGTAGCTGGGAAACGAAAGGTGTGCCAATTCCCTTTTTGATGCAGAAACATCCAATAAACAAAGTGCTATCAAGTTTTTGAGTGTGGGACCAGTAGTTTGGTGGTTACAGGCCGAAACGCATTGTCCTTTGTTATAGCGCCCCCTAGTTGTTGAGGGGTCTGAATTTCTGGGTTTGAGTAGAGGCACACATTCTGTACTTAGATACCTGATTCAATAGGTTCGTTATAAATCCGCTTGGGCTGCACAACGCGTTTTAATTCCGTAATAATAATAATAATAATAACTAGAACTGCAAGCAGTTATTAACGGGTTCCAAGCCCACCCACGCCCCGCCCCCTTGAGCATGTTCCTGGACTTCAGTTCAGCGTTCAACACCATTATCTTACAGCATCTGATGGAAAAACTGAAACATCTGGGCTTCAGCACACCCCTTCGCAACTGCCTGCTAGACTTCCTCACCTCCTGACCTCATTTGGTCTGGGTCGGACAGAACACCTCTGATGTCATCACCCTCAGCACGGGCTCCCCTCAAGGCTGTGTCTTGAGCCCCCTGCTGTTCACCCTTATGACACACGACTGCGTCCCCAGACAACAGCCTGATCCTGAACGTGGAAAAGACGAAGGAGATCATGTTCGACTTCAGGATGAACCGGCCTTGCCACGCTCCACTGCTCATCAACAGCTCAGCTGTGGAGGTGGTCACCAGCACCAAATTCCTCAGGGTGCACATCACAGACAACCTCAGCTGGTCTGTGAACATCATGTCACTGGTCAAGAGGGCACAGAAGCACTTGTACTTCCTGCGGAGGATGAGGAGAGGCCACCTGTCCCCACCCATTCTCATGACCTTCTACAGACGCACCATAGAGAGCATTTTGACAAGCTGTCCCTCTGTGTGGTGTGGAGGCTGCAGCGCCTCCGACTGGAGGAACGTGAGGAGAGTGGTGAGGACAGCAGAAGGGATCATCGGGGCTCCTCTTCCCTCCATTAAGGACATTTTATCCCAGCGCTGCATGTCCTGAGCCCATAACATCATCAGAGACCCCTCACACCCCCACCATGGACTGTTCTCCCTGCTGCCCACTGGGAAAAGGTTCCACAGCATTCGCTGCAGGTCCACCAGGTTCTGAAACAGCTTTTTCCCCGTTGCCATCAGACTGTTGAACTCTAAACAGCAACAGTAAAAGTGCATATGTATACATATATACCATGGGTTAAAGCAAAAATAATCAGTTTGACTGAAAAAATGTTCAAGTCAGCCCATATATTCCCAGGGCGTGGACATCATGCCACATCAGTTACCTCACTTGCTTATTGTGCAAAGTCAACATTAACCAAATCTGGTAGGTCTAAAATATCCTTTGACCATTCCTGTATCTCTCCCACCTTTCAGCTTGAGGCTGCAGCGCCTCTGACTGGAGGCATGTGAGGAGAGTTGTGAGGACAGCAAGAGATCATCGGGGCTCCTCTTCCCTCCATTAAGGACATTTCATCCTAGCGCTGCGTGTCCCGAGCCCATAACATCATCAGAGACTGACACACACACACACACACACACACACACACACACACACACACACACACACACACACACACACACACACACCTCAATCCGATGATTGGCATTTTATTTTTTTTGGTTTATCTGTTACCCGTGTGACAAAGCCTTTGGTAAATACATTTTGTAAGGAAATGTTATTGTGCACAGAATATCAATGGAGGACAAATTTGTGTATTTGTTTCACCACAATTTTATTGAAAACAAAAAATGTAAAGAAGCATCAACTGGACGGAGATGTAATTCAGAAATTCATTTTCCTGTATATCTTTGAATCTCAAGACAACTAAATTATATACATACTTATACACTCACACACAGATACACACTTAGTCCTCACAGATAACTTTGTGTCTTATAAATATTTAATAAGTGCTTTAACTTCCTGAGACCCAAGCTTTTATTTGGAGTTTGTTTTTTTAATTTCCAAGTTCCATGCGGATTAGTAGGACCTAATAAGTGTAATAAATAAACCCTGTCATGATAAAACAAATAGTTTTTGAAAAAAATTATGTCATCATATGAGGGCAATTACATAATCTTTGCATTTGATTGTTTTATTTGCAATTTGGGATTACAAGACCCCAATTACTATATACAAAAAATGTCAGCTTTCTACATTGAGTAATTCTCTAAAAAAGCTATGTGCCCATATGAGGACACTGGGTCTATATTCCCAAATGACACAATAAAGACACGGTTGGGTGAAACATATAAAATCAGTTGGGGCATACAACAAAAAACTAATAAGAAGGGAGTATTTCAGGCAACTAGGATGGCTACCCAACTGTATAGCAAAGTAATGAAAAACCTCTGCAAAAAAGCAATCTGCATATCTAAAACACCCCTACTGGTCATCACTGAAACTTTCAGAGATGCAAACAGGTGTGTACCTCAGACCCTGAACATGGTTCTGCAACAAGCAATCTGTCCTTCCTGAACTGGCCTTCGTGAAATGCTGCAAAGCAGTTGTGTTCACTCTGCAAGCACAGGAACAAATAGTATTTTTGGAATACAGTAACAAATCTCGTTCAACTTTCTCTTCATTAGACAGTAAACGAAAAGAGTGTGCTTAAAAACACATCTTACTCTGATCTGATCTTGGATATGGGCCATCGGTAACTTTCTGTGGACCATTTTCAACCATGTACTGCCTAAATGTGTCCACTGTTTTGTGCGGTAAAGGCCATTCAGATGGATCTTCTGAATAAAGCCTTGTCTCAGCACTCTCCTCTGCAGCTCTCCCTCTTCACCATCTAACAGTGGGAATGTAGCAACCAAATGGGGGTTTACAGCTAGCTTCTAGCTTAATGCAAAACCAATGTTGCTGCGCTGACATAGTGGAAAATATAAGGTAGCATGTACAATAAATGACCAGAATCCAGAAAACATAACTTATGCAGTAACTCATGCATAAATAATACGCAATAAAGATGTTGTTTTACCATTAGCTGTTCATGTTAGCTGTGCTGTCAGACATGTAGGCTGCTTTACATTTGTTGGGTGACATGGAAGCTGTAATTACAGGGTCACTTCTCTCTCTCTAAAGGTCTGTGCTAAGGCTATCCATATTTCTACTTTTTAAAATCCAAAACGTGAATGTAATTTCAACAGCAGCAAAACCTTACTGCATAATAGTTGTCTTATCTGATGCCATCACTAGGCTGATTTAGAAAGGCTGCATTAAGTTGCATTGGTTATAATGATAATGTTAATGTTTGTCAATTTGCAACTGTTTATTATGTGTTAACATTGTTAATAATATACCATCTAATTATTATTATGGTAGGCTTACAGTGGCTGATATACTTTAAAATAAACCTTTATTATTTAAAGACCATACATGATGATGTCTGGCACTTATTTATTTATTTTAATCCGGGGGGGGGGGGGGGCGCCAAAACTGATGCTGCATACCCCTCTTATACTGGGTAGTTGCGCCCCTGCCTGTACCCATTAGCACATATTGTGTTAAAGCATGAGGATTATCTATCATAAAATCTTACTTATTGAAGGTAATTCCCCAGGATCTGGTTCCTGGTGTCCTTTTATATGCGCACCCATAAGCGGAGTAAAAGTCTGGCTCCTTGGGACGTAGCTCTGGAAGTTTGCTTACTTTCAATACAAAACCGAAATTATTTATTAAGTTAGACAATCATTTAATTCAATCAATTGGTCCCATGTAGCCCCTAAAGGGGTGACATTTTCAGTCAGTTGATTTAGCTGGAAATCGGGTTAGAATTCACCGGATTTAGAGTGTCTGAAACATAAAGTACATTTTCCTGAATTGACTTGTATTCTCTCTGAGCGCAGCTTTTTCTGACCTAAGATGGCCGCTGTGACATCACTTCCTGTGATGTGCCCAAATATGGGCAAAATGGCCGCCCTGTTCAAAGCTCTGCAGTCAGAGCTCTGGATGATGAAAGCTGTGAACTGATCACAAACTTCATAAATTCGTTAATAATCAACGGTTGGCTCTAAAATTCTGAAAATATTTATGGATCTCAGAGAGTGCTTTATCTAACCACAGAATTTTTTTTATGGTCATTAAAAAAATGGATTCAGAGAAATAAAATATTAAACTTTATAGTCTTGTACCATTTATTTTTAAAGTCTTGTAAATTGGTCAAACTCGCCTGGATTTTTACCAAACTGAAATCCATGTTTATTCTGCATGTGCTTTACAAATAGAGGCCATATTTTGGGGGGTTGAACAATATTTGTGGAAAATACATTGATTTCTCCATTTTACAAACTTTTAAAAATTCAGAGTGTAGCACTTCAAAAAAAAACAATACATGCAGTGAGAGAATTGTTACACCTTATTCACAGAATACATCCTGAAAATCTGGGATCAAAAAATTGATTTTAAAGCATTTTTTATTCTTTACTTTATTGTTTTTATTATTCTCCAGGTTTTTTAACACTTTTGGAAATAGGCCCCGCCCACTTGTTTTAATCATTACCATATTTAATACCTGAGTTCAGGGGTATGACTGGAAGGGGATGAAGAAGGTTTTGTAAAAATCCGATCAGCCATTCTTGCGTAGTAGATTTCTTGACATCACAGCGCCCCCTAGTGACGGACGATCCTCAAACGCGGGTCACATGTGCAAAATCTTATTTGGACTCTGGGTTATGAAGGACATGTCAAAATCTGTTATGGTTTTAGAATAATCAGCAATTACATTTAGAGCTAGCTAGATAACAATCACTTATTTTAGCGTTACTTTTCGAAAAAGTCAAAATTCAAAAATCCGGCGTGTTAACTTTTTTTATTTGTCCATTACGCGGTTATATATGGAGTTTTGCGCGGATTGCATAAAAAATGTAGGAGGAGTTTAACAAGAAAGGTTTAACCTTTGTAGCCATGTAGCGCGAAAACTAGCTGGGAAACGAAGGGTGTGCCAATTCCCTTTATTTTGCAGAATCATCCAATAAACAAAGTGATGTGAAGTTTTTGAGTGTGGGACCAGTAGTTTGGTGGTTATAGGCCAAAACGCATTGTCCTTTGTTATAGCGCCCCCTAGTTGTTGAGGGGTCTGAATTTCTGGGTTTGAGTAGCGGTGCACATTCTGTACTTGGATACCTGATTCAATAGGTTCGTTACAAATCCGCATGGGCCGCCCAACGCGTTTTAGCGGAGAATAATAATTACCCGTAATAATAATAATAATAACTAGAACTGCAAGCAGTTATTAACGGGTTCCAAGCCCGTCTACGCTCCGCCCCCTTTGAGCATGTTCCTGGACTACAGCGTTCAACACCCTCATCCCACAGCATCTGGTTGAAAAACTGGAACATCTGGGCTTCAGCACACCCCTCATCACTTCCTCAACTCCTGACCACTGTCGGTCCGGGTCTGACAGACCACCTCTGATGTCATCACCCTCAGCACGGGCTCCCCTCAGGGCTGTGTCCGCAGCCCCCTGCTGTTTACTCTGATGACACACGACTGCACCCCCAGGTTCACCCCCAATCACATCATGAAGTTCGCAGTTGACACAAACTCATCAACAGCTCAGCTGTGGAGGTGGTTAGCAGCACCAAATTCCTCGGGGTGCACATCACGGACAACCTCACCTGGTCTGTAAACACCACATCTGGTGAGGAGGGCTCAGAAGCGCTTGTACTTCCTGCGGAGGATGAGGAGAGCCCAACTGCCCCCGTCCATCCTCACAACCCTCTACACAAGTACCATAGAGAGCACTCTGACCATAGATATCCATAATTAAGGCTAGATGTCTTACGGCGGAGTCTCAAACGTCATCACCGGCAGCCATCTTGCCTCAGACAAGCTTTCTGGCATGCTCTGTGGTACCTAATGTAAGGTGAGTGATCAGCACGAACACAAATACTCTTATCTCATTGAATTCTTGACGGATTTACAAACAGTTTGGTTTCTTACAAACGTTATGAACGTGGCTATAATTCTTGATGCTTGAACATGTCGAAATTGCAGATTTTCTTGTCGAAAAATGACTTAATCATGCAGCATAGTTGTGCATCACGGCTACTTGCGCAAGTTATCAAGGCTGAGACCACTGGTCAATTATATAGGTTTTACTGACACCAATAACGATTGTATGACAATTAATCTTTGGTGTAAATTTGAGGGAAATCAATCTCACAATGGTCCAAAAAGATATATGTTCCCTTAATTTCCCCATGGTTATTATACATTATTTTAATATACCAACTCTTATTTCAGGATTTGTTGTGCGACGGGCTCTGAAAAAGCTGTCGTGTGATGTCTGCCGTGCCAGCTTGGTAACAGATGCTGCATCTGCCATCAAGGACCAGAGCTACCACCTGCTGAAGTTAAAAAACAATGGAGGTCTGGTGATTCCATCAGAAGGCACAGTGATGGTAGTCAGGGCAGCAGAGTGGGTCATTCGTCAGACCTCATGTACCAGACGATCACAGCCCATCAAAGTGCTAGAGGTCGTGTACATTGTAAGGAAGAGGATAGGGTCAGAGGATGTGTTTGTGCTCAGAGAGCACATCGGAGAAACACAGTATGGCATAGACAGCCACCACCATATGCTGTTAACGTTGGTTGTGTCCTTGTTTTTTAAGTTAAGGCTGCACCAAATTGCCAAAATAACTAACCTTAGTTTACAGAGCAACAACATGCAACAGAAGCTCAATAAAACCGTCCTTTTCAAAGGGCATTAGCCAAGCTATGTTTTTTGGGTCATTTTTTAAATCTCTGTCTTCCATGTGTATACCATCACAGTAGTGTAGGTGGGGATTTCAACATGCTACATCTATATATACTTGTGAAGGGGACTATTGTACCAATTTTAATAGCAAATAAATTTCACTTTTATAATGGATTAGAAATAGGAACCTTTGTGTAATTACTCCTGATATATAATCCGAATAGTCTACATGAAACTTCAAAGTGTTACCTTTAATTTGAAACCTGGATTATGCTTCTACACTAAGAGGTTGCCACACAATAAGCCTTTTTTGTCAGTACTTCATATTTTATTATAACAGTAATATTCATATTATAAAAGTATGTATGTAAATATAAATAAATTAGGACTGTGAAATAATTAATCACACCCAAATAAAAGTGTTTATATATATATATAATGAATGTTCTTCATTTAGATTGACCTTTAAACCATTAATGCTATTACTCCTTTTCATATCTATCTATCTATCTATCTATCTATCTATCTATCTATCTATCTATCTATCTATCTATCTATCTATCTATCTATCTATCTATCTATCTATCTATCTATCTATCTATCTATCTATCTATTTATCCATATTATATCATAGTGTTACTTTTGGAATAAGTCTGATCCATATCTGAACTATGGATCTTTGCAAATGTTCTTGCCATTACTTCTACTTTTTCCTCATTTGTTACTGCTGTTCCTTCTTCATGTTTTAGAACTGGATATGTTCTCTCTGGTCTATTTCCCTTCATTTTCTTAATCATTCCCCATACCTTAGCTATAGGAGTTGTTCTGCCCATTGAATCACAAAAATCTCTCCATTTTGTCTTCTTTGCCTTCTAAATAACTTTCCTTGCTTCTGCTTGATCTTTTTTACATTCAATATTTTTTTTTTAACTATGTGTTCTTTTCAAAACTCTAAAAGCTATCCTCCCTCTTCCAGTTTCTGCTCCGCTTAGAAAATCACGGGATGTGACGTCACATCCTGTGATGTGCCCATATATGGGCAAAATGGCCGCCCTGTTCACAGTTCTGGATGGTCAGAGCTCTGGATGGTGAAAGCTGTGACCAGATCATAAAATTCATTAAATCGGTAAAAATCAACGGTTTGCGCTAAAATTCTGAAAATATTCACATATGTCCAAGAGTGCTTTATCTAACTATGTGATTTTTTAAACGCCCATTGAAAAAAGCGTTTCAGAGAAAAAAAATATTAACCTTTATAGTCTTGCACATGTGAATTTCAAAGTCTTTTAAATAGTTCAAAATCGCCTGGATTGTTACCAAACTGAAGTACACATTAAGTCTGAATGTGCTTTACAAATAGTGGCCATTTTTATTGGGATTGAACAATATTTGTGGAAAATACATTGATTTCTCCATTTTACAAACTTTTAAAAAATCAGAGTGTGCAACTTTCAGAAACCTCAATACATGCAGTGAGAGAATTGTTACACCTTATTCAAGGAATACATCCTGAAAATCTGAGATCGTTACACCACAAAATGGATTTTTGGTAATTTTTTGAAATTTTGAAGGTTTTTTTCACACTTTTGGAAATAGGCCCCGCCCACTTGTTTCAATCAGTACCATATTTAATTCCTGAGTTAAGGGTTATGACTGGAAGGGGATGAAGAAGGTTTTGTAAAAATCCGATCAGCCATTCTTGCGTAGTAGATTTCTTGACATCACAGCGCCCCCTAGTGATGGACGATCCTCAAACGCAGGTCACATGTGCAAAATCTTATTTGGACTATGTGTTATGAAGGACAGGTCAAAATCTGTTATGGTTTTAGAATAATCAGCAATTACATTTAGAGCTAGCTAGCTAACAATCACTTATTTTAGCGTTACTTTTCGAAAAAGTCAAAATTCAAAAATCCGGCGCGTTCACTTTTTTTATTTGTCCATTACGCTGTTATATGTGGAGTTTTGCGCGGATTGCATAAAAAATGTAGGAGGAGTTAAACAAGAAAGGTTTAACCTTTGTAGCCATGTAGCGCGAAAACTAGCTGGGAAACGAAGGGTGTGCCAATTCCCTTTATTTTGCAGAATCATCCAATAAACAAAGTGATGTGAAGTTTTTGAGTGTGGGACCAGTAGTTTGGTGGTTATAGGCCAAAACGCATTGTCCTTTGTTATAGCGCCCCCTAGTTGTTGAGGGGTCTGAATTTCTGGGTTTGAGTAGCGGTGCACATTCTGTACTTGGATACCTGATTCAATAGGTTCGTTACAAATCCGCATGGGCCGCCCAACGCGTTTTAGCGGAGAATAATAATTACCCGTAATAATAATAATAAATAATTTAAAAACACACGAAAAACAATAGGGTTCTCTGCTCACAGAGCAGACGAACGGCATAGCCGTTCGCCTGCGCTGCGGGCTTGGAACCCTAATAATAAATAATTTAAAAACACTAGAAAAACAATAGGGTTCTCTGCTCACAGAGCAGACGAACGGCATAGCCGTTCGCCTGCGCTGCGGGCTTGGAACCCTAATAAATAATTTAAAAACACACGAAAAACAATAGGGTTCTCTGCTCACAGAGCAGACGAACGGCATAGCCGTTCGCCTGCGCTGCGGGCTTGGAACCCTAATAAATAATTTAAAAACAGACGAAAAACAATAGGGTTCTCTGCTCACAGAGCAGACGAACGGCATAGCCGTTCGCCTGCGCTGCGGGCTTGGAACCCTAATAAATAATTTAAAAACACACGAAAAACAATAGGGTTCTCTGCTCACAGAGCAGACGAACGGCATAGCCGTTCGCCTGCGCTGCGGGCTTGGAACCCTAAAAAGAGAAAAATTACAAATACAAGTATTTGTCATGTTTCAGGAATGTAGGGGCTAACCAAAAGACATTTTTTATGTACAGAAAAGATGTGTGTAAGACCGTTTGAGTAGTCGTTGCAGCAACAGAATGCGCTGCAACAATGAACGGGCCATATGATAATGCAGATCGTACGGTTTTGCCTTCCTTGCCTAATTACACATGCCCCTCTCACAACCTTCACAATATGCTTGAACATGCTCCCAATGCTAGAATCATCTATCACAGAACAACAATATCCGACAATTAAACTGACACCTCTGACCCCACATATTTATGAATCCATACATATGAAATCACAATAATGTGATTCCATAATGATTCCCAGGGATTAGACAGTTCAACTGAGTTCCCTCCAAACCTCTCACTCTGCTCACCTATCCCAGTGAGGAAAAGAGCACCGTCTTTTCTCAGCCATATACATCAAACACACACCTACACAAACACAGTACCCTCAAATGACCTTTATATGAGATCATATCCTGTGCCAACGCATCCGTCTCCTCTGTGAGGGCTTCTGTTTACGACGTAGAACATTTTCTGATACACTTGCTGACACACCAGCACACTGCTAACATTTGTTCTATTTGCTCCCCTGCTGGCCTAGTGTGTGGTTCTGTGTTTGTTTGGGGTCGTACTCTGAGCACAATCACTAAGGATAGCGCACTGAAGAGCAGAGGCAGACCTTTGCTTCACTGAATGTGGACTACGGTATGCCACTGAACTAAATCACAATGAAGACTCTGACATAAGGTGACTTTGTCCTTTTGGTCTAGTTCTGTTCACTGTTCAAAATTAGATTTTCCCTGGACAGCTCTTGCTAGTGTGTGTGAGTGTTTATGTGTGTGCGCGAATATGTGTGTGTGTTTGCTATATCCTCATTCTGCAGGTTTCCTCTTCTAATTTAAACTCCCTACTTCTGATTTTTGCACTGCTTGATTGAGTGCATGAGTCATAATCCCCTTCAAGACCATACTTTCAATCTCTTATTTACATATGTTCTACACCGCCTCAGTGAACTGCTAAAAGGAGTTGACGCAGAACGAAGGGTAGAAGCTGACTCATCTCTTTGATCCACCTGTGGAGGTGGTCACAGACCTGTAATGACCATGATGAAAGAATAGAACATGACTGTGAAATGAGACATAGTGATGCGATACCAACCAAAAAGATCAGCATAGGGGTGACAGGGCAAACGAAGCTCCGACATCAGATTACACCCCGCTCTCTATCGACTGTGAGACATGCTTTAGTCAGCAGCATATGATACAGATAATTACGTGCTGAGGATGACATGCAACATCTATGCTTTTATTTCAGTAAGTTTTCAGTATTATTCAGTAGATACACTGTTATGTTGAGCTATTAACCACGCCCCTTTGGATCCACAGTCCCAGCAGCATGTTCTCCTACATGAATAACAAATGTGATCTCTGGGGGTGGGGGGGGGGGGGGTGCAAACTGTGATGTGAATTTGTGTTGTGTATTTGCTGCTTAAATAAAGAAAAAACACTGCACCGTATGTTCTTCTCTTGTTAATGACAAGGGAAGTTCTTACTGACACATTTTATATACAGCAGAATTTGCTAAAGAGGAGCCACAGTTGAAATCCACTTGGTAAAATAGATTCAGAAATACATCAAGATGTGCGGGGTCTGTTAGCAGACCTGTAATTTACAATCCTTACACACTGGTCAAAATATGTTAGGTTGCTCATGGGCTCAAGGAGCTAGGATTTTGGCATCGTTATGGTTATCTGTGAGTTGTGGACTGATGTCTATCAAACAAGAACCCAGAGACTAATGTCCTGCTTGCGATGACCGAAATATTTACAAGGGTTCAAAATATCAGTCAAAAAATGAACTTGAGGTGTAGCTTAAACATTCATTGAATTCTGGAGAAAACAAATGTGTTTAAAATTCTTAATAAAGACATGGTTTCATTATGATAGAATAACCTTTTTTAACAACAGAATGTTTCAGGGAGTAGTGAGTTTATCAAAAACACAACTCTTTGCCAGTAAAGACTCCAGAATTGTACGAGTTTCTCTTTGTAGTTGTTATGCATACCAATTTCATCATTTCTTAAAGCAGCCAGAAAGGCACTATTTGGCTTATTTAAAATACATTTTCTTACGGTGTAGTCTTCAATATAATGCTTTTTTTTTGCAGGTGTTATATTAGAGAAAACATGTCTGAAAAGAAATCCACCAATAGCGGGGGACAACCTGACCCTGTGTGACCTCATGTTTGACTATGGAGGCAAAGAAACAGCCTTGGGACGTGTGCTTTTGTCCAGTCAGCCACAGGCATGGATCCAGCTGACAGCTCAGCAGAGGAGAGCACATGTAAATAATCTACTATCCAGTGTAAAACACAGTAACAATTATGTCTCACACTAGCAAAGGCACAGTTACACATACAGGCTGCAGGCAGGGAAGTAGAACTCTGCGTTAATGTGTAGGAATAGTTTGATGGCTACAGCTCTCAGTTCAACAACCACATCAGCCCCGACTGTGCTTTTGGGTGCTATCAACTATTGTACAGTTTGGTTATTCCCATAAACAATTTCTCAGTGACTTTCCCAGGATAATGACCTGTCTTCCAAGAAAAACGCGTCCAGATTGTGAGGCTCAGAGCACTCTAAACATGTTATCTTGGCATCGTACTGGTTCTTGCCGTGCGAAAAATATTCAGTGGCACACAAAGAATGTACAAATGTGTACCTTCAGACACATGTACAGGCAGACGCCTCAGAAGATAGCAGTTTGTGGCACATGCCTGACTAGAGATGCTGATGGATACACAGGATATTGCATCTTCACAGCAGCTTTTTAACATTATCTGACTGGGTGCTATCAGCCTTCTTCTGTAGCTACTAACATTCCTCTGCAGACTGCAGAGCCCGAGCACATGATGGAAGTGAGAAGGATCCAGCGTTGGTCAGAGTTGACCACAGGCCAGGTGCACCGAGGGCAGTGGAGGTAGACTAATGTGACTCCCTCAGCGTAGCAAATACAGCGTTTGGAGCAACAGCTCACCAATAAATTTAACAATCATTACTGAAGCGTACAGTATGTACCAAGGTAACACCCGGACCTCAGTCACCTAGATTGTGATAACGACTGATTTTGGCTGCTGTTTTCAAACATTCTGCTGACCTTAAATTCAATCTAAATATAATCCAAATCTAAAACACCGATTTTATTTCAAGAAAAAATAGTAAAACATGTACATCTTGTTAATGAATGGGACTTAGGAGAATGTTACAGCTTCTTTCAAACACATATACGTAGCTCCAAATAATAGTAGAATTAATATGCTAATACTCAGCTGAGCTTCTCATAAACCTTCTTCCTTTCAGTGTTAAATAAGTGATGCCAGGCGAATCTCTTCTTCCTCTGGCATACGAATAAACTGAACTTGCTCGGTTTTAGGACAGTTAGGATTACCAAAATAATTTCTATTTGCTAAATGTCAGAATAATTCAAGATGTTCTGTCATTAGTTTCTTTAATATTTGCTACCTTCAGCTTTGAACTATGTGACTTTGGTCAAGCATCTTCGGTGTCCTTCCCCAAGGTTCTCACTAAGTTACAGGACTGGTATAATTGAGTCAGGTTTTAGCAGCTCCTTTGCTGTCTTTAAGCCACTTTGTTACTAATAGGTTTAGGGTCAAAAGCCATGTTTCCATCCAATTGTCATGCAAATTTTGAGCTACCTTTTAAAATGACGCAAAAAAGAAAATTTGAATTAGTCGGGTTTCTATCTACTGGTTTGGAGTGAATTAACCAGGTGACGCAGAGCATAATTTGGACGTTACACATGGCTGTAATAAACACCAAGGAGAGGTTGCAATCAGAGAAAAATGGAGAGAAGTTTTCAGGAATGTGTTTCTGTCATGTCGACTAGTACTGGCAATGTTACATGCAGTCCTGAGATGTAGAGAAAGAAATGCAGTTCTATGCACGTTATGGGACTACAGCAAAAACAGCTGATCCGTCCAGTGGGGAAAATCCTCAGAATGTATTGGGCAAACGTGTTTCCATCTCTCGTTTTGCACATTAACTCTTTTTCACAAAATCCAAAAAACACCTCAAGTGAGTGTAAAAACCTTTTTGTGAAATTGAGGAAGTTATGTCAAATTCTGATGTTTTAATCAACCTTTTCTAATGATGGAACATGGTTACTCTCTATTTGGAAGACATATTGGCAGCCAAGTTTAAATTCCTGGCTGAGCCCCTGAGATGATGCTTCAGTATTCCCCCATATCATTATTTACTCCTGAATTATCTATTTTCTGAAGTCTACCAGTCTCTCCTGTAGCGAAACACCTGTACATCATGGGAGTTGAATACGGAAGCACACACGAGACTATCTGATCATTTTAAACAAAACACTCTCTAGAGACAAAATGTAATGACTTTCAGTGTAAAATGAGAGAAATCTTCGCTGAGCTGTGGCTCTTATTTAGGTTATTAAATGATTTCGGCCTTTAACTGGCGCCCCCAAAATTCCAAAAACTGCTGAAAAATATATACCCAAATTAAATTAAATGTTGCTCTTGAACCCTTTGGAGTAGAGGCAAAGCTTGGTGTCTCTGTAAAGGTAGTTATTGAAGTTGGAACACACACAAATTGTCTTTTTTCTTTGCTCTTGTTTTGTTGTTTCCTTCTTCGACATGCAGCAGCAGGCTGATGCAAGGAGATTATAACTGATAAATAAGGAAGCCAAAAAGAGACAGTCTTTAGTGAGACAGGTTCAAATTTGAATGCAATATAAGAAAAATTACTATTCTAGACCTGTTTTTCTGTAGGTATGTCCAGGTGATCTCCAAAACCTTTCTGATAAGTAATCAGAAAAAACATTGTCACTACTGTGACAAACTCCGTCACTTCTTCTGTTGCTATTCGGTCTTCCCAGAAGCTTTACACATATTTCCTGATGAAAATGTACGTCAAACACCAAAAGCTGACTTCTACACACAAGGATGCACCGAGAGCGCAGCAACTGGATGAGCTTTACGCATGCTGTTGCTATGGAGATTTAAGTGTCCTGCCCCACAAGCGATACATCCATCTGACGGAAATTCCACTGGCTACAATATCCACATTTCAGAATGAGCGTCTAAACTGACTGGTCCGAGCAACGTACCTCACAACAGGAGGAGGGAGGGTTTTGAGAAATGAGCTATGGTGAATAACATTAGCTCTGGAGAAACTGTGGATCAACACAGTTGGTCAACAGTGGTGTCAATCAAAGGAGGAGGGCCTAGATGACCATCTTGAAACAAGAGTTTTTAAAATAGAAGTCTGTGGTAGAAACTACATGCTTTGAAGTAAAAAATACGTTCGGATGGGTCACCAGTGACCAGTTTCCAGTTAAGAGGTTAAATACAGCATGCCCGTCGGCGTCTAGAAAGCTGACGTGTCCTTTATCTTTCCTTTGTTTCCTTCAGGTGTGGTTCCTGATTTGTAAATGGTAAAATTATATTTTGATTTGACCCACTCCGCTCAGTGTGGTCTTTAATATTAATATTGTTGCTCTTCAGTTTAACTTTTCTCTGCACTTCCTCAGAGAAAACCTTATTGTTTCTCCTCACCCCTTGGCCAATCAGTGAACAGCAGCCTGTTCACATCACATTTTGGTCCTACTCGGCTCCGGTTGTACCACCTCCCAAAGGAGGGCAGAGAAAAGCCAGTCCGGAGCCCAGTAGAGTAAGGCCAAGTGGTGCCTGTTGAAAAGGGACACCACTTTTAAGAAACTTTCTTTGCAGTGCCTTCCGTGTTCTGTATTGTATTATTTGCATCATCATTTGATCATTTGACACATTTAAAAATGTTTCTATGAAATTGGTGCTTTCACCAATTTTTCAGTAATCAGTCATCAGGAGGGAGGGCTCCCTCCTGATGACTGATTACCATGAGGATGAACATGTTTTTATTGGAATCTGTTATTGATATCAACTGGATCAAAACAACAAATGCTCTATGAAGTAGTAAATATAAAAATGCAAACAGAAAATTAAATAAAATAAACACAAAACAACACCAAAAACTTAAACCATTTGGGAAGAAAAACAAAGGAGAGTGTTATTTTTAGTTAAATAAATATAAAGTGTAATGTCCACTGAAGGACAGGTTTTATTTCATCAGCTTAAACTTCCTACATCATCAAAATAGTTTTTACGGCTGAGATTGTCTGTGTGACAAAGCAGCAGCTGATCTAACTTCTTTAGTCCATACATACAGTTTTGTCTTTACTGTCAATTGTCCATGAAATTAAACTATTTTCACTTGAGATGCTCACTATTGAGTAGAGTTTGTAGAGCCTTGGCTGAAAGCTTAAGACAGCAATGTTACACCACTACTGAGGGGCCATCAAGGAGCCAGCTGGCAGGACTACATTTAAATCAAATGTGCCAAAGAGTTTCATATAAGCATAGTAAATTAACGTCAGTTGAAAGGATAAGCACCACTTGTTTTGACAAATCTTACTGAAAACTAGTTTATGAAAACCAGTCATCTCTAAAGAGTTTGGCATTTTGTAGGACATAGATTCTACATCATTGCTTATGACATAATCTCTAAAGTAACCTCCTCCCTTTCAGTTTGTAAAATGAGAAAAAACAGAGCATTTCTGTTGTTGGGGATTTCCACTCTGACCACATAAAGTTCACATCCTTGGCTGATGCTTCTTCGTCTCCACACGGCTGATAATCTAAACAGCTTTCTGAAGGTCACTGGGTTGCTGCTATCGATCCTGAGATAACGTTAAGATCAGCTCTGTCTGTGACAGGCTGCTGATGCTCATCCGGATTTGTTGGTCATGTACAGTATACAGCAACGCAAAGAAATATGAACTTTCTTCAAGAACTTATATTTTAAAGTATGTTACTCGAGCACGAATATTCCAAAAGATGTTTCCTAAAAGATGAATAAGGCCCATCAGACCTGTGTGCAGACTGTCCTGGGCAAAGTGTAGCCAGAAGCATTGCAGACACAGACAGATCAGGAAAAAGCTGAAATCATTATACTCAAGTCCACGTAGAAACCTGCTGAATGCTTTTGAGTCCTGGAAGAATCAATATAGTATCTCTGTACTTCAATTGGGACAAGGAGCAAAGCCACACAGCTTCAGTTTCTCAATAAGAAAGCTGATCCCAGATAAGGTTTCAGTTGGACCCATTTAAATGTCCACCATGAGCAGGAAACAACTCAAGCCTTGCTACGCATTACGGCTTCAGTAATCCCTAAGCTTGACGTAGTTGGGGGACTAGATGGCGATCTTTAAATGCTCCGAGACAAATCTGGACAGGCCCTTCAGCGTAGCCAAAAAAGTGTGCTGCACAAACCCGTGTCCAATCACAATCAGCCTGATTACTACATAGCTACCTCACCCTGCAGTGACCTAACCACATGAGTCTATGCTCAAGCAAAAGGTTTACCGTTTAAAGGGTGTGAACAATTTGGAGCGGACACGGCATCAGAGACAGATCAACACGGTCATCAACATCAACCCAACCGTTTTACACCAACCCATCATGACAAAAGTTACTAAAAGTCTCTGCTGCTGCTCACAAATTAAACAAAAAGAATGCAACCATTTCAGAATATGAAATAGAGAGAGGCATCAGCCAGCAAAGCGTGGCCAAGAATCTATGACTGATCCACTGACGGTGATTCATCAGTGAAAGGCGCTGACTTTTACTGAAGCTGTAGTTAATTACTCTTTAAAGCCACAACTACATTTAATAAAAAAAACTCCTGAAAACAGAAAGAATGATGTGGTAAAAGTGTTATCAGTTGGATGGTTTTACCTCAGAAAGGCCTTAGCACAGATCCAGTCATTTTGTTATTCCAGTCTACGCTCTGACAACTTTCTAATGTCTCTCGCTGCATGTTACCAGCAGAGCTGGCATCTAAGCCTATCAGCATCTGTGGGTGGTGAGTATGACTGAGCAACTAAAGTATGTGTGATTGTGAGTGTGTGTAATAGTTGTGCATGTGTTTGTGTGATGGCATGCCAGAGTATTTTTGGGCTATGCTGGTTTAAATGCAGCTTCCATGAATCACGACTTCCCACATAGTATGTCAGTGTGCAGAGTTAGTCGTATAACTGTCTTATATGGTAACGCGCTGCCCATGTGATAGCAACACTGGAGTTATCTATAGATGCAGCTCTGAGGAAGAGCTGAGTGTCTCAGCTCCTTCCTGGTCTGCACGTGATCCCAGGCATGGTCTGTCCTTATTTCATCTCATGTTTTAGAAACACATTGCTTTGATAATATTTGTGAATTGGGTTTTCAGCTTTGAGCCATTTTGTTGTGGCTTAACATGACTCCGACCTATTTTGGTTACAGCAACAGCACCGAAACGAATACCACACTGTCACACAAGCGCACCAGTCTTCATGACGGACAAAAATGATTTGACATGAATAAAAGTAAAAGAAAAGATTTTTTCCTTTGCAATACCGACTTAGTGCTCAATATCTGTGCTGACGATGACAGGATACATCTGCACACTCAACAATGTGTTGAAACCTCTTCCTGCGCAACTGTCTGAACAAACACACACAAGTATCCAGACTAGTAAATTAGCGTGTACAGGAAACTTCCTTACTAAGAGATGAAACACCCTAAAACACGCTGAACTGAGTGATTGTTACAGAATTCAATCATGTTACGAGCACAATGTTTTGAGCAACAGTGGAAGGACAGGAAGGAGATCTCCTTCTAATTCAGCATTGTTTGGAAGGAGAAGGGGTCTGCAGCATTAGAGCACCCCAGGAGAATGTGCTGCATTATTAATGCTGCCCAGTTGAAGGTAATGCTTGCAAGATTTGAGGACAGGGATGGCAGAAATGTATCTGAAAAAACAAAACAGAGATCTGTGTCTATGCCAAAATTGAATGAAAAACTTCAAAAAAAGTGCGCGGTAAAAAGCCTCATGGAAAAAAAGACAAGTGGAAATTCTCCCCACAGGAAAAAGTTGACACAGAGGTATCGCCCACGGCAGAACCTTCAAAAGCCACATCTGTACACATGCATGTGCATCTGTGTGGGTGTGGGTGCGTGTAATCATTTGTGTAGATGTGAGCAGAGGAAAGGCTTAAGTCAGTTGATGAGACAAAGAACAACAGCTTTTTTTTTACACCTTGCTCTCATAAGCCGAAATACATAACACATGCATCTGGTCGAACAAATGCTGACAAGCAAAAAGAGGTTTCTGACATTTCAGAAAATGCCAGGCTAGAGTTAGAGGTCCTGTTCTTCCTCGTTTATTCATTTGGAGTCCATCATTGAGTCAGTTATTCAGTTATTTATCCCAGACATGCAGATGGACCCCTGCTATTCAAAACAAATAAATAAAACTAATGTTTGACCATACAAGCTGCTATTCTAGTTTTCTTGTTTTTCTTGAAAAAATTTAAATAAAATTCTAATGGATCTAATGGACCTAACATTGAGCTGCGTTTCCTTGTCTCCCTGAAAAATTCCCTTTCATTTGGAAGTCTAATTTGTGGAATGTGTGAAGCTAATAGATGCCAAAAACAATCAAACCTTATGTGAAAGTATTAATCAGACCCAGATAGATGTACCAAACCTGCCCTCTGCAAAAAACACAACCAACCAGTGTCATGAACCAGAGACAGAGGGACCCAGTATTCAACCAGACAAGCAGAGGTTAGGTTAAAGATAATTTATTAACAAAATGCAAAAGCCAAAAACGGGGATCAAGACAAAAATGGGAAGACTGCATCCAATAACCAAAAATAACAAAAAGGCAGTCACAGACAAAACTATATGCAAAAACAGGGGACAGGCTAACTCAAATATCCAGAGGCAAACAGGGTCAGAAGAACAGGCAAACAGAGAGCATTGGAAGCTGAAATTGACTCACCAACTGGGCACAGAAAAAACAAACAATGATGTGGCAGATTGCAGGGGGCAGAGGCAGGTATAAGTAAGGGAGTGATCAGGTGACTGGAGTGAAACTAATTACTGACATGGGTGGAGCTAATCGGGAACAGGGAAGTGCTTGGGAGTAAACTGAAGCCGATTGGATGGTGACTGGTGAAGGGGAGTGACAGGAAGACAAAAGAATGCTGGCAGGTGAACTGAACATAGGCCGTTTCTCAATATGCGTTCTTGAGCGTTCTCGTGTACTCGTGTGCTCGTGACACGTCATCAACCTCAGCCCGAGCACTGTTCCAATACCGAGAACGCCAAATCGAGAACGCGCCGAATTCCCCGGATGTTGTTCTCGCCCGCCCTCTTTATCGAGCATGCATCAGAGCAGACTTGTGCGTTCTTCAGACTGACCGCTTGCCCACAATGCACCACGGCAAGATAATTTTTAGGCTTTTTAGAAATTAAAAATGTTGTTTTAAAAAGATTTTCAATAAGATTTATTGTGGTGTAGTATATGAATAGTTTTGAATGTTAAAGAAATGCTAAAGAACTCTGCGTCTCATGACGTCACAAGTACGCTTCTGTTCCAATACACCATACGTGCTGCGTGCTCGCGTTCTCGTCAAGTCCGATCTTCCTGTGTTCTCGCCAAGACCGGACTTGACGAGAACGCGAGTCCGTACTCGCGTTCTCGTGAATTGAGAAACGGCCTTAGACTGGTGACAGAATTGGTCTGAGCAGGCCGGATAAACTTATAACCTAAAACAAAATCAAACACTAAGACAGAACCAAAAATAGAAACTGAACTTAAGGCAGGAGAGTGAAGTAATTGATCAAATACAAACAAAAACTATAACCAAACCCAAATCATGACAACCAGAGCACAAATCCACAGTCCCAGCCTCAGGGGAACATAAGATACATTATTTCCTCTCCGTCTTCTTTGGCTTTTATTGATTTATTTGAAATTATTTTAAGACTTAGTTTGTATTTGTTCAGTAGTTTCATTTTTCATGTGGTTATTGTTGGTTAAAGTTAAGTTGAGAAAAAACAAACAAAAAAAGGCTTTGTTTGCATAAGTAAGTCACATGTTTTGACAAATAACCACAAACTAAGGGGGATGGTGGCTTGTGTGTCTGTACTAATCATGCTAGTTCTCAATGCTGCCTTCAATACAGGCGGTATTACAGTATTGTTTGTATATAAGCTTGAGTGTGCCTTATGGATTAAAGGCACAGCATTATGCTGCTTTAAATTCCATTTGTCTGACAGTTTCCAGTTTGTTCATGTAAATGAAAATGATCAGATAGCATGGGATGGATTTCGACCGTGTTGATGACACCCTTGATGACTCCCATGAATTACTTAAAGGCATGTCTAGATGACATAAAAAATCTGAAAGACTTCTAAATGTTCTGCTTTTAAATTCAGACAAGACAGAAGTTGAGGTCTTTGGACCAGAGTCTTTGAAAAATAAACTACTTAATCTTGAAGACCAGAAAACTGCCAAAATTAGAAATATCCTGTCCAGGAGTGACGCTGGAAAACGTACTTACTTAATTCAAGGCTGGACTATTGTAATTCTTTACTAACAGGAAATCCACAAAATGCAGTTGCATTTTGTGCATTTTGCTGCAGCGTTTTGGATCAGCCCTCGGCTGATCCAAAACGCTGCAGCAAGAGCTCTGATGAAAATGAAAAAGAAAACCCCATATTTCTCCTATTTCAGCTTTCCTTCGTTGGCTTTCTGTTAAATCAAGAATAGAATTTAAAATTCTTCTTCTAACGTATAAAGCCCTTAATAATCAAGCTCCATCACATATCAGAGCTCTGATTACCCCGTATGTTCCTAACAGAGCACTTCGCTCTCAGACTGCAGGTCTGCTGGTGGTTCCTAGAGTCTCTAAAAGTAGAGTGGGAGGCAGATACTTTAGCTATCAGGCTCTTCTCCTGTGGAACCAACTCCCAGTTTTGGTCCGTGAGGCAGCCACCCCGTCTACTTTTAAGAGCAGGCTTATTTGTTTTATTTGTTTATTGTAGAAGGGTAAAAACAGAGCTATAGCCTCCTCTAAGAAAATGGCAGGACAGTCCTTTTTAAGACCGTTCATCATTTCCATGTTAAGTTGTCTTAGTGTGTCTTGAAGTTTTTTTTACTTCTATGTTGCCAGCAAAGACACAGGGGATGTGTGATCCTCTATGTCATCAGGGCAGGTCTTGTCCATGGTTCTGTTGCACAGCCGGTGCTGTCAGTTCAACCAAGCTGAAGTGATGTAGGGGTGAGAGAGGCTGCTGTTAGGGGTAAGTGGGTGCAGTAACACATTCACAAATTCCAATATTCCCAGGTTCATGGAGTCACAGCAGAAACACACCATGAGGCAGCTAATTTAGGAAGTCATGTGATGGTGAAAACACACATAAGAGTTCCAGAAGCACACAAGCTCTTCAGATAACCTGACCAGACGTTTTTCTTTTCGGCGAGCTGAGAAATACACTCAATGTTCAATAGCTTGATAACTGTGATAAATAGTGAATCAGCCAATCACATGGTAGCAACTCGAAGTATTTAGGCATCTAGAGGTGGTGAGTCATTCTCTGTGGCCCTCCTCTCCTCTCCCTCTGTGTGGCTCCATATTAAACATCCTTTGTTCAGTTTATACACTCTCCCTCCAAACCATCTCAGTCTCCACTCTCTACTTATGTCTCCTGCTCAACCCGAGTGGTCTCTCTAATGTACTTATTTCTAATCCTGTTCATTCTAGCCCGTTCTGAAGTAAATAGGAACTCCTTCAGCTCTGTGACTACCGGCTCCACCTCCTGTTCTTTTCTTAGTGTTGCCGTCTCCAAACCATACATCACAAGAGGTCTCACCACCATTTTGGAAACCTTCTTTTCCACTCCTGCAGCTGTTCCACATTACTCTGGACCCTCCTCCCCATCCACTCCATCCTATCTGGACACACTTATTGACCCATATGTGTTGTTTTAGACAGCTGACTTCAGGTAGCCTACTGAAACCTATCCATATATCTCACAAGCTGCTAATTAATTTGATGCATAATAACTTGTCTAATTATTTGTGTTTAGTCAGATGCATTGGATTCTTAACCAGGAAAAAAACAAAATCTTTTTACATTATTAAAAACCTCCATTGTACAACAAACACATGTTTAACATATTTAAGAAAAACCACAACTTTGCACATTTTTCTAGTTCCACAGTTCAGTAACATTTACCGACCCATGTTAGTGATTCTAATGTTTTGTTGATCATTGTAATATGTTGGTTAATATTATATTAACCAACATATTGGTATAATTGTAGTATTGCAGAGGCACATGTTAACTGAACGTAAATCTAAACATATAAATGCCTTTATGTTTTTGCATCATGTACACTTTTTCTAGCTCTATAAATATCACACCTTTTAGATAGGCCATGGAGCAGAATGCACATTTAATTTGATATGATACGGGTATGCTAAAACAATATGACTTGAGGATCGTTTCCACTACAGAAATATTTCCCAGGAAATGGGGTCGTTTTCAGGGGCCATTATTACCTACCTGTGTTGTCAATGCACTTAGCAGGACAGGAACTAAATCACCAGGGTTTAAATTTACTCCATAAAATGGCCCTGGTAGGGAGGTACTGCTTCTTCATTGACCAACAACCTTTGGATGGAGTGTTGTGGAGGAAAACTGCTAAGTATTTAAATTTGATTGAAATTTATTTTCACCATCATAGTTTAGTAACATAAGTTTAAAATTGTCTACAGCTTTAATTTTCTGATAACTTTAACTGGAACAGACTTTGAATCATATACATCTGTTTATAGAGCCAGGGTAATATTTTAAGGGTTTAAATCATATGTTTTGATGGACTCATCACAGGTGTAAGGCACCTGGTTTTAATAATGCCACTTTTCTCCCTTCTGCCCCTGAAACAGTGAGAACACGGAAGTCGGCTTCAGCAAAACCCTTTTACAATTTGTTATGGTTACACCTTGGACTTTGTAGTGACTCTGTATAAATTATATAGTGTATTCACTGTGTCAGAATTATAGACTATTGTTTTATTATTGTAAATCAAAGCTTTCATCTTTCAACCAGATTCTCTTTTCTACACCATGATCATCACTGCTGCAGCCAGAAAAGTTATCCGCTCAGTGTCTGTGGATGTAATGGCCCTCTTTTAAACTCACATCCATTAACCTAGAGCTGAAATAGAGCATAACCTTCAAATACAGGCACACAGCTCCGGAGTAAAGGCCCAAAGATGATGAAAACTGTTGATAATTACTTGTTAAGAATGAAGGTGAGCGTCTCCAGATCAACTGTAAGACAGACTGCTACAGGAGATCCTTCCTCCCTGCAGCTATCAGCATCCACAATAACACGTTGAAGAAACCCCTGTAACATGAGTTACACCAGCATTTAATTTCCCTGTGGGATTAATACGGTATTTTTTAATTGAATTTGAATTGATGAATTGAATTGAAAATGTTATGTTTTTCATTTACATACAATTATCTGATCCATTGAAGACATTAAGTTGTTGTACAATAATCCGATGAAGAGTATGCTTCATTTTATGAAGAATCCTTCTTTGCAAAGTCACATAAAGGGAGCCCAAAAAGGAATAATTTTAGCATTATAGTTCTGTTGTTACCAGAATGCAAAATTCGTACTTCATACAAATGTAAAATGCTTTTGATGTTTCTCTGAAAAAAGGTAGTCACTGTGCAGTAAAAAATAGTATCACTCCGAGTTATGGATATGGCTATTTATTTTGAATTTTGTTTTTGTGTTTATCTTACTTGTTTCAGGTATTCCCCTTCTGTATTATAGGCCGCCAGGCTTTACTTGCCCCCTGCCAGGCTAAGCATTGTTTATTTATTAAAATAATTTTTTTTATACAACAGTAACAGTAAAACCGAAGATTGTATATAGTAGGATTCTCAAACACAATCAATACTAAAAATTGAATTAGTCAAAGATACAGATTTGTGTCAAAATCTATATGAACTGACCCATCTACCCAAATTCTCGCCCTTCTACCGGCAGCAGCACACAAGGATCCTCCAGTCTCCTCCACATAGCTGCTTACCTGACCCAAATTATGAGCTGCTGTTGGAAGTCTTAAAGTTTGCTAACATGTGGAGAACAGCCAGGAGAAAACAAGCGTGGTTTGGGTAAACTTTCCCAGGCAGACAGACAGGAAAAACGAAATGCTAAATGGTGCTACGGCTAAGGTAACAGTACGACACAAATGTTTGAGAGCAACATAAAAAGGTCAGTAAAGCTCCTGTATCTGTGACAGTGTTGAAATAAAGCTCCTGGACAACATAAGATAACATTAGCTGTTATTAGCTTGACGGACATGGGCAGCGTAACAACCGGGTTCTGTTGGTCATAGCTCTCCCTTTGAGCTGCACGGTTCTACACCACGCAGCTCCCCGTTCTGCTGCGATACGGATCAACGCAGGAAAATGTTCATCAGCTGACGGCTTAGTTGAATAATGAATAGTGAAGCAATGAAACAACAAGCCAGTGCTCCAGCCTTTCCCACCCCCGGTCCGTCATTTTAGATCATGAATAAACTGAGCCAACTCCATGGCAACTGAGCCATCTGCTGACAACCAATGTTTAATGTGTTAAAGGTCACTGATGCAACCTAGGGAGATTTTGTCCCCTAAAATTAGCTCTAAGTTACCCATTTTACATTGCTGACCTGATGAAATGATCTGTCAGCAAACTAGGTATGAATCACAACATTAAAAAAGTTGGACCTTCGTAAGCGAGAGTGTACCAATCAATTCATCTAAGAGTGTGTGGCAAGACTTGTCAGTTTTAGAGTGTATTTGCAAGCAAACACTGTTCATTGGGATCGTGTTGTGATCTAAAACAGCAGTAAGCCTTGAGCACATCGACACGGTTGCAGCTTTATCTCCTCTCTGTATTTAATCTGTTTGTATTCTGGAATATTCTTCAAATTGCTCAGACACAACAAGTCCCTGTGGTTTGTGAAACCACTGCACTCGTTTCACAGTATATGAGTGAAGCTCAGCAATGCAAGAGTCTGCAACTTTCATATGAAACAGTCATTAGTCAGCTGATTTTACTTGTCTGAGCACAGGTACCTGAGCACAACCCCCCCCCCCCCCCCCGCTAACAATCCAGCCCTACATCATAATGTCATGCGCAGGTTATGAAAGATTCTGTACATTAAAGCTCCCCAACCAGACAGAGTGGTATTACACAATCAGCTGTAGGTTAATCACAGTGAGTTAATTATGGGTCGCTGAGAGACATTAATGTGCGTCAACACAAGTCACAATCACCCTGCATCAAGTATACCGACAGACACTGAAAGGTTATGGTTTCAAGTGTGCGCATATGTGACACAGTGTGGTTTAGTGGCTTTGGGCAGCAGTCTTGATGACTCAACCTGAGAAGAGAAAGCAGTGCTTATTGATTAGGCCCCTTTGTACATCCAAGTATCGCAGTGGAAATATTTGTAGGCAGGAGGAACTCTATGATCAGCCAACGCTATGCCAGATATTCTGTTTGCTCTCGTCACTTGGTTGCATTTTTGCAAATGCAACATTTGGTTACTTGTAAAATTAAAGTGGGCACTGACATATCTGGGTTTAGAGAAGATGCTATTTACTGTATGTTACTACCTTTTACTGCTGACATTGATAATTTAGCAGCTATAGTGCTTTACATGTCTGTCTTTATTTATTCACAGGTGAGCTAGCGGCGTGATACAGCTATTAGCAATCTGATTACTACAGTCAGAGCAGTAACTGCTTGTTTTCACATCCGATGTGACACCATAGTACAGTACTGAAAATCAGACTTCTGTAGTTTAATGCAAAAAAAATAAAAAAATCCATTGTTGCTTTTTCATTGACCTGGGAAGTTTTTCCGTTTCACTAACATAATAGATTATTTGCGATCCATAGCATTGAATTCCTTGTCATTTATTGTAATGAATGATAATAATTCCCTACTCATTAAATACTAACTGAAAAGGATTCATTATTTAGTGGAGACTTGTTCTAAATGTGCATTACAGTCGATAATGTGGGATGAACTTTAACATTCAAATCATAAATTCTGCCATAAATCTTTAAAGAAATGTTCTAATAAATAAGATCATCCCTTGTTTGATAATCTTTAGGAAGGTAACCATTGTGTGTATTTTAATTTCATTAGAATGATGTGCATTTTTCTGCATTTTTAAAATAAATCAGCGCTAACATTTTTTATTTCACTGTTAGCCAATCACCAGTTAATACCAAATCAACAAAGGTGACAGTTCCATCTGCACATACTAATCTTAAAACCCCTTACCTCTGCAGTATTGCTGAACAATCCCTGTGTGCGGTTCTAAAGATGATGCTGGTTGCAAACAAATACCCCAGTTAAAGTCTTAGCTCTGCAGTGATCAATATCTATCTCTGGGACTATTGATTTCTACTGAACTGTAACAAGTTCAAGGAGAGGAGGTACTGTGCAAAGGCAGTCTGATGTTTTGGGGAAGAGTCACTTGGTTAGAAATCTGACATTGTACACCGTGAGCTAGAGCCCAGCACAGAGACCTGAGCTGCTCAGTACGGAGGGCACAATTCTCAGCAGCGTGGGGTTGGTTTTATCACCATGACTGGAAATGGCGATTATTCAAATCACCAAATCTCTGAGCATCAAATTAGAGCTTAATTATGTGTTTTACACCCTGATAATTATTTTAATGATGTGATTTGTTGTACACATCATACGGTGCGTAATTTATGTGTGTAGAAAGCAACAATAAAAGACTAAGCTGTAATAGTTTGAACCGGAGCCATCCAGAGCCTGTTCTGAGTTATTTACACCATATATTAGCAGGTAGACTGACTGATTATTTGAATGTCAACCCCCAGCCACATTTTATTGCCTCTTTAAAAACACAAAAACGAATGACACATGTTATGAAAACAATAAAATTCAAAGACTATTCTCTTGATATCACAGAGGGAATTCACGGGAGTATTTAGAGACATTCCAGCCTTTAAAGCAAAAATAAAAACAAGAGCTAAGCAAAATGAGTCAACTTTATTTCTCCGTCAAATATTCTTATGCAGTATATTCTTATTCGAATGCTTTCTTATGAATGGGACTAGGCCAGCTTTGAAACTCTTGAAGCTCCTAAAGGGCCTCCTCTGATGTGATTCTCATTCAGCCAAACCCAGATCAAACCGTACTGACTGACGAGGAAGGTCAGCCTCCCTTTAGATCCGTCTCATGGAAGCCCAAAGGCACAAACTGCAGACGCAAGCTACACTTATTTGGAGATGAGAGACAGTGTTGGCTGAAACATGCTGGACAGCGGTCTGCGGCAGCGCGTTGGTTTTTCTGGTGCGACAGAGTTCTTGGAAAGCACCATTGATCCGCACCGCTGCTTGGGCGTCTTAATCGTTTTAGCTGGTCTGTGGCTGTGCAGCTGCCACGCAGTGGACGCTGCCTGCCTGTGAGAAGGCCACTCTTAAGCTCCAAACAAAATGAAATGCTCCTACTTTCCCCTGCTGCTGTTTCCTGACCGAGGTCACACCACAAATTGCTCCTCTAAATGGTTGCCTAAGAAAAATTGCCATTTGCTTGTTTATGGTTCAGACAACTTGGTCGACGTGCGGGAGAGCCCCTATCGTAGCAGTTATTTTTAGCAGCCTAATCCTTCGATGGATTTATAGTGACCCAGACTGGCCAGGTTACAGAAATAACCCCACCAACTTCTTGTGCAGTGTACTTGGTTTATGTCTGCTCTGTAATTATCCTTGCCTTTTACATCCCCGCCATGAGGAAAAACAATCTTGCCATGATTATGTCATTGTTATGAACAGTGATATAATGTAGCAATGCCAGTCTGATTACCTTTATTATTGCTCTTATGAATGAATGAGGGCGACCAGGCAGAGGACTTGAGCAGGAAGGAAAAGTAACAGCCAGTTTGCTGTAGAACGGTGGATTACGTTCTGTCTCTTTAGGCTGTGGTCTGTCAGACCCTCCTTCTACCTGCTAAGCCCTTGCTATGAAGCTAATCTGCACAGGTTGTTGGGGGCAAACGTGAGCACACACACCGACTGCATGGACTCTCCACTCAGGCTTTTTATCTCGTACCAACCCTTTAGTCCAGCATATTTAGAAAAAGCAAAACCCCTCCCCTTTTGCTCAGTGTTTGGATGCACCACCTGCATTTATATACTTACCTATCCCTGTAGTATTATGGTGATCTTTCTTGCAGAAAAGCAAATGATTATAAAAATAGGTGAAAGGCAAAGAGTGGCTGACAGTGCTGAGTGATGGGTTTAAGTGAGAGGAAATAAAATTAGGCTTCAGCTGAGGAGAGGGCTTTAGTGAAGGCTCTGGATAAACTCAACAGCTTTAGACAAGTTGACCAGTTTACCAGTCTAATCCTCATTAATTCTGGGAGCTTGGTTTTAAGTAAACAAGCATCTTCTATAGTGCAAAAGGTGAAATAATTCCAGGTTTTTATGAATCTCTTCCCTTTAAATAATCGAAATTTAAAATGTAAACAAAAACATTAAAAGAAAGGGGAATATTTTAACATCAGTTTTTCAACACATCAAAAATCGGAATTAATTATCTACTCTGCTGAATGTTACCTTTGGCTGTAATGTGATCCATAAAAAGTTCTACATTATTTTATTTGTCACAGTGTGCAAAGTCAAGATCATAAAATCATAACTCCTGCAACACCAAACTATGAAAGATGCCTGAATTGCTGCTGTTGCAGAAGGGTGTGAGAAATGTCCAACACAGATACCAGTCCAACAATATGTGGACAGCAACCTTTGGGTGGTAACACACTTTCTATTAAAGTTGGATGCTCAAAAGAGTGAGCGGACTCTGAGGAAAAGGGAACAGCTGATGAAGAGTTCAAAGAGGACTAGAATCAGATGTGTTTCATAGCAGTGGTCACATAGCATGATATTCATAGAAGATTCTGACATTGCTTGGTCTTTGATCCACAAGTGATTGTTCAGTTTGCCCGTTTCTCACGTCTTAGCACTGATTCAAGCTCACAACTAGAGATTTATGGCAATCCTCCAACAACAAAAGATGCTGTCAAAGATTGCTGATCAAGCCAACCAACCTTCACAGACCACCGCCGACCTTCCCACACATCCACAGAACATCAGCAACAGATCTGCACAACCCACACTGTCCTCAGCAGAACTGCAAAGACCTCCACAGAACTGCATAAACCTTTATTGACTTCCACAGACCTGTGCAGCCTTTCATAGACCTCCAAAGATGTCCAGAGATCCGCACAGACCTCCACATACCTCAGCAGAACTGCAGAGACCTTCGCTGACTTGTACAGAACTAAACAGAACTATACAGACCTCCACAGATATACCCAGACCTCCATTAACAAAACCTTACATGAAGGAAGACCTGATGTCAGACTCAGTGACAGCAGTTGTTTTGCATCACAACTTTATCCTCAAAAGGTCAGATGATGGGGGTCTGTTTGACATGCTTTTTTTTCCAGGAATGCACAATGCACTCTGACTATGTAATAGTGTTTCTACAAGCTGACTTATTCTGAGATCTCTCACATCCTGTGTTATTTTCACAATCTTTTGATTCAACAGTTGTTGAGCTCATCACAACAAGCACTTCGCAAGGAGGCGACAAGCGGTGGGAGTGCTGACTGCTGAGGGTGGTAGTTGGTGAAGGGTGTTAGGTGCTCAGAAAATGAAGAGGGCAGCTGTAAAGGGTCTAAAGAGTGCACACATAGATGTATTATGTGTGCACTCGTCCTGCGATTTTTCGTCCAGCAATTGGCGGGTTGCCTGTTCGATCGCCCGCTCTGTCTCAGTTGTTGTGTCCTTGGGCAAGATACTTCACCCGAAATGCCTGCTGGCGGTGTTCAAAGGGCCCGGTGCTGCTGGTGTATGGCAGCCTCGCTTCTGTCAGTCTGCCCCAGGGCAGCCGTGGCTACTAACATAGCTCACCACTGTCAGGGTGTGAATGGGTGAATGACTGACTGTAGTGTAAAGAGCTTTGGGGTCGTCAAACTAGTTAAAGTGCTATACAAGTACAAGCCAGTTACCATTTACTATACCCACACACACACAGATGGTAGGGAACCTTCCCCTTACCAAAGCGATGCAGGAAACACTTGAGACTAAAGTGCTATGAAACGACAAGTTGCATGCACCATAAAAGAAAATCATTGTTTTGTTGACCTTTTTCTGAAATTGGTTAACATGTCTCCCTACAGCCACAATCCTCTCTGATTTTTAACGATTTCAGAACCAGCAGGAGTGCATTTCTTCATTAAAAAACAACGTTTTTGCCTGAGAAAGAGATTTTCTTATTTATCTAAGTACCCTCTTTCTTTTTCCAGGCCAGATTGAATGTTTTCTCTCCTCCTGATGCATATTAAGTGATAGTGATCGGTATCAGAGCTAAGGAAGTGTGCCGTTTGATGATGGATAGAAATGTCATCAATCCAGAATAACAGTTAAAGAACAGAAATTCCCTTGAAGGATATTTTTGAAAAGTTAGTCATACTGTCAGAAAAAAATGCATACATTTTCAACTGAGAATGTTTTTTTGTATGCGTGCTATTATTGGAGTTTGTGTAATGCTATCCTCTTGTAAGATGATTTCAAAACAGAACTAAGCTTTTTTGGGTTAGTGATAAATGCAAGGATCTGACTATGTAAAAACTCGAGGTACATTTGAATTGGTGCTTCCTGTTATTATACTGTGCCTTCCAGTGATTGTTGGTGAATTTATAATGTTCTATTATGAAATCACAAGAAAACTTATCACTTGCAATGGCCAAGTTCATGCGGGTTCACATGCTGTCACATGTGTCACAACCACAAGATTTTGTGTATTTTATTGGGATTTTATGAGATGGACTTATACAAAGTTGGTTAAAATGAGAAGAAGAATGAAAATGATTAAGGATTGTTGCATACAGAAATCTGAAAGGTTCAGGGGGCAACAACGCTTTGGAGAGGCACTTTACTTCTACAAAGCCATCTGAGGATCAACGCTTACTCAGGTACTTTTTCTGGTGGTGGAGAAGTGTGTGAAGTCACCATTAACTCAAAAGCTAGGTCATGTTCCCTAATTTGTGTTACAGGGACCTGAATATGTCTCAGTCAGATAGTTGTTCAGATTTAAAAGGAAGACTGGACACTTTCATCTCCAAATAGAAATTATCCAGCCGCTGTGAAGTTGTCTTCACCCAACTTCAGTTTTACATTTTCCTGCCTTCACTGTATTGTTTAAGCAGTAAGTTACAATTCTTTTATTGTATTCTTTCTTTAGCTTCTGATTTTTACTGTGACTAACTGTATCTGCTCTCTTTGCTCCACACAATTTGAAAATCTCTATGGTTTTTGACGCCAAATTT
Organism: Fundulus diaphanus; assembly: GCA_037039145.1. Taxonomy (NCBI): domain Eukaryota; kingdom Metazoa; phylum Chordata; class Actinopteri; order Cyprinodontiformes; family Fundulidae; genus Fundulus; species Fundulus diaphanus. The sequence continues at coordinate 4,533,664 of CM073142.1, forward strand.
AAAATTTTAAAATGTGGCTTCTTTTACTTATGGCTCCGGGCCAAAGCCAAAACGTTTTTAAGGTTTTTAAACCTTGAAAAGGCTGCCCACACGTTCATAAATTTGCCTCTGGACTACTGCAATTCCCTTTATTTCAGTGTTGACCAGTTTTCATTGAGTGGCCTCCAAACCATACACACTGCTGCTGCTTGTCTCATAACACATCATGTCACACTGATACTTAAATCCCTTAAATGGCTCCATATTTGCTATATGGTTCATTTGAAACTTTTAATGCTTGTAGCTCTTAATTAAGCTCTTAATTGTCTGGCTCCATTGTATTTGTGTGATCTTTTGACTGTTCGTGTGCATGACCAAGTCTTGAGGGCCTCAAATCAGTGCCTGTTGGAAGAGCCCAGGTCTAAATATAAGCAACAGGGTGATCAAGCGTTTCCTGTAGCAGCTTCTAGACTTGGGAATGAACTCCAAGCTGAATAAAGACTTATTCCTGACCGGGCCCTCTTCAAGTCAACACTCAAATCATCTTTTTAGGATGGCTTGTAATACCCTGTAGCGAAACACTTTTTACATCTATTTTTCTATTATTTCTTATGTTATTTTCTTTCTTAACTCAGTTTTAATCCTTGTGTTTTATGTGTTTTTTAGTTTATTCTACTTTTTCTAAAGCACTTTGGGTAACCTAGCGGTTATTATAAAGGGCTACATTAATATTATTATTATCATCATCATCATCATTATCATCATCATCATCATCATCATCATCATCATCATCATCATCATCATCATCATCATCATCATATCATCATCCTCGTCATCATCCTTCTCTGGACTTGAAAATGTGCTGAGTTTATCTGCTTAGATGTGTTTCTCTCCCAAATGAAGCCGCTAAAGAAGCTAGTGCTGCCAATAACTGACTCTTCTTTAACATAGAAAGTATTTTAACAGTGCTTCTGTGTTCTTTTTGTGTCTCTGCTCTATCTGGCCATCAAAACCAGGCCGTTCTCACTGAGCCTGGTTCTGGTTCTGCTGGAGGTTTTCCTGTTAAAGGGGAGTTTCCTCTCCACTGTCGCTACATGCATGCTCAGTATGAAGGATTGCTGCGAAGTCAACAACACAACGCAGACGACTGTCCACCAGGAGGAGTGAATGTTGCTAGTCAGTGACTTGATGCAATCTGCTGGGTTTCCTTAAATATGAATTTGTACCAATTTCAATAATAAACTGACTGTACTGTTTGATAATAATTGACTTTAAATCTCTGTGTGATTTTAATTGAAACGCCTTTTTCTAAGTGCCTTAAGAAGACATGCGTTGCTATATAAATAGACTGAATACAACTTAATAATAAACTGTATTAAAATGAGTTTTAAATGTGACTATACTGGATCATATTGGATCTATTGGATGTTTATAGTAAATTAGTTACTGAAACTGATTCTGAAAACTGGAACTAGTTATGACTTAGGATGATTGGGTTGACTTTCGTCTTTTAACTAAATCCTTCTTGGCCTATACTATACTATTAATCTATTGCCGAGGATTGACTATGAGGACTGACCCAAACATAAAAATGGTTCAAGTGTTGTGGTTTTGTCTTAGGTTCTGTCCAGACAAATCGAGGAAGCTGCAGACATTCACACACATAAAGATAGCAGTAGTCTGAAACTTTTTTTAACCAGTGCCTCTGAGTCATAATATGAAGGAGGAAGCCATGTATGAGTCAGAAAATGTTCCACAAGCATATTAGTGCATTTCAGAGCTGCATGAATAACTCCAATGGACTATTTGTTTCTTGACATAATAACTAACTTAAATGTAACACTCCCCAGAATCAAATATTTTTTGCATATAAACTATATAAACATGGCCTAAGGGTGCTACTTTAATGTTACTGTGTAATCTTTTACATTCTAATGTGAACTTGTTTAGTTCTGCAATATTTGTCCTAAAACTGTCCTTAGTGCTGCACTCTTAGAACAGTGTAGAACAGTGGCTATTGCAGTTGAATTTTCCTATTAGTTCAAATGGTACATGCTTTCGCCACCATAGCACTGTGTCCCGGTATAAAAGCATCTCAGACAGACACCTGCCCCCTTCCGCAGCGAGTCAGGCTCAGGAGTTGGAATCACGAGCATCGGGCCACTGATTGATAGTGTTTAGCGTTCGTTACTGCTTTTAACATTAGCCCACGTTAGCAATGATGTTGCTAACATCACTTTCCCACTCAGAAATGGCACCCATTCTGGTCTCCACTGCCTTGAGCCAGCGCCTCGAACTGATAAGGCTCAGTCCTGCTGGGCTCCCTCAACCTGCGGTGATGAGGGGTTGAAAAATGACCACATCAAAACACAGATCCGTAGCAAAACCACCAGATGTCACCCTGGTCGCTCCATTTTTCGACATGTCACTTTTCCTTGTCCTGACCACAGCCCCCCTGAGCCTTGCTCATTCCCACACTTAGCCCTTTCTCTTGGAACTGCCCATTTTGGTGGCATTTATTAAATAATGTGTCAGGTTTTTAATAACCAAAATAATCCCAGGAGGCAGAGGGGAATCCTGACATGAATCAGTGTATCCTGTTCTTTATGTGGCCATCTCTGTGCAGGCAATTTCAATTCTACCTAATTGCATATAAAAGAAACATGAATTGTCAAGTGCTGAGGGCTGAACTGAAAGTCTGAGTGGAGCGCCGTCACATCAAAGCTTCACCAGGCGGGAATCCTGGCTTTGTCGGAGGAAGTGAGCAGAGCAAGGAGGTGGGATGGAAGGAGGAAGAATCCTGAACGCTTAGTTCACACAGGTACGTCTGTGTTCCAGTTCTAATTCAGGGAACAGCTGTGTGTTCATCACTGCAACATAACTATGACTGGGGATACCAGGAAACCAGGAAAAACTGACATATTTAATGATTATGATTATTATGATTATTAAAATAGATTTTAAATGTCTGCTGACTCTTTGCTGGATAATGAGTAAAGCAGGTTTCCTGGCAAGGATCAAAATCGTCAGAAGTTTCCATGTAAGTCTTGACATAAACATAAAGGCCCCAAAATCAATAAAACTGTTCTATTTCAACAATAAATATTTAGCAGTAACTGAAAGTGAAAGTTGTTTTGTTTTCTCTTAAAAGATTTGCCTGTGAACAGATGACACGTGATGAATTACCACATCACAGCCATCCTCACAAACACAGGAAATGCAACACGACAGGACTCAGGAGAACGTCAGCTGATTGCAGATATTGAGGAAAATTTACTCAGCTATTCAAATCAAAATCTTTCTCCGAGACATGAGAGGCATCATCACATAAGCTGCTAATGAAGCTTGTGAATTGCAGCGGGGAACCTTAAACAGCTGTTTCCCCTTTGCCTGTGGCTCAACACTATGAAGCAGGATCTGCAGCTCAGGTGCTCATTTAAACAGACGATGCCCAGAAAACATCAGGGTTCAGTTCATGTGTGAATGAGATGAGGATTCCTGGCATTTATACCTGATTTGTTTGAAACACTAGGAGGCTGCAGCCATTCATCAAAGAGCAGGGCAGCTTCTGTTAGATGCACACTCAGCCAGGTTTCTCCTCAGGGTAGAAAAATAGGGATTAACACCCAATGCATGTTAAATGTATAGTGTAAAAGTCCAACGTTTATATCCTTCATGGTTCCGCAGGATAGAACACCATATTCCTCTATTTAAAGTCATTTGACTCACAAGGATACAAAAGTAAAACAAGGCAAATAAACGATAAAACACACTAACAACATGGTGCATGAACAAACAATCCTAACTGACCTTAAACAGCAAATCCTGAGTCTGATTTAATGTTAAACAGCGAGGAGTAAATGACTATTTTTCCTGCTAATATTTCACAGGGAGACCTGTCCAGGGTGTACCCCGCCTCTCGCCCATTGACAGCTGGAGATAGACACCAGCACCCCTCGTGACCCCAATATAGGGATAAGCGTGTTAGAAAATGGATGGCTGGATGGCTGGATTTCACAGGGAAGATCTACCAGGCCCCGTATCAACTGTTTCAAGCCAGCAGTTAGAACTGGGTGTCGGGGGCATCATATCACAGCTGTAAGTTATTTCATCTACCTGCACACTGACCAGGTTTCATCATCCGCTGTTGGCAGGCAGGCGGGTGCACCCCCCCAACAAGATGGCGCTGCGTGGGAGGCCTGACAGTATTCAGAAGCAGGAGGCTGAAGATACTGATCAATGAGTCCTTTCTCCCAAGGGAGCCACTGTTTACTCAGGACAGAGAAGGTTGGCAAGCAGCACAGTGGGCCCCCGCTCCTCATATTGATGTCATGCCACTTGTCTCCACATTAGCTGTGCTATTGATTTGTCTGATCTCACTCTGGAGCACTGAGCAGCAACAACAAATGCAGCTAACTCTTACTTTCCCCTCTCCTTTTCCATCTCATCTCACTGACACATACATTGTTTTTTTCCACCCTGAATCCTCTGTAGTATGGGTCCACAGTTTAGGGTTCAGACCTACATCTGTACAGCTCGGATTCTAAACTGTGGTCCCGTGTGTTTACAAATAACAAACAGGCTTTTTCATGCCATCTGGGGAAATCACTTTTTACGGGAGCTTGCACTAAGATGGCTGAGTTGGGACTCAAGACACTTGCTGCTGGCCTGTACCACAACATGTAGAATGGATGCATAGGAAGCCGCTGGAAAAGATCAGTATTTACTGTGATAAGGCAGGATGAGAACATCATAGAGCCAGTTTGTGTGCCCTGTGATTGAAAGTTTTGAGATAAAAGTGTTTGGCCCAGCCCCACAGAAAAGCAAAAGAAATAATACATGGACACGGCTGCATCACGTTCAAGGAGAACTAATTACTCAGAAAGAATCATGAGCTGCAAGGAGATTTACAGTAGGTGGAAAAATTGAATCATCAACAGTACACTTTACCCCCCCCCCCCCCCCTCCAAAAACGAAAAAAATGGAACAAAATAATCAGGGGAAATGTAGGCTCAGCTTGCTACCACTCATTGTTTCCACGTAGGAAAAAGTGCAGGGGTTTGAACTTATCGATGGTATTATATTCCTAACTGCAAAATATCTGCCTCTGCTGTGGAGGGAAGTGGGCAATAGGCTTTTTTTATCTGATGCGTCACGCTCAACCGTTTAGCACTCAGCAAAAGCAACTATGAAGAAATAACTGTCACTGCTGCATTATAACAAAATACATACGTTTGTAGCCTTACAGCTGTAATAAATAAGCTCTGCTCCCATTATTACAGCTTTAAAGTTTGTCATCTTATTACAACTCCCGATATACAGAACTAATAATGTCACACAAACTACAGAAAGTCTTCATATCTCATGTTGTTATTTTCAAAATGTACTTTTAATCTGACAAATGAGCATAATTACAATGTATGTTCCAATTTATTGATCACTAATAGGTTAACTATTATTATTCCATGACCAAGACTGGTTAGAATTTCTAATACATAAATATAATTAAGTAGAAATATAATTTCTGAACAACTGATTGGTATCTACAAAATTGTGAAAATTAAAGTGCCATTACAAAACCTTTGATATAATTAATCTGGCTGTGGCCAAAGATGTTTCTTTCTGAGTCAGGGGAAACTCTACTATCTTGATAAAGAGTTATCAGCACTAACCACTACACCATGAGAAAATATTGCTCATTCTAACATATTAGTGATTCAGTAGATAGGTTTTATATTTTCATTTTTTCCTGTGAGCAAGTACAATGAGAGATCATTAGACCCGTTCCAACCTTAGAAGCAAGGGTAGGATGGCATTGGATACTGCTCAGGTGAAATCCGCTGCCCTCTTGGTACCAGGATCCTAGCTGCATGCTTTAGAGGCACACACCACCCCGTGATCTTATCAGATCAGTTAATTTGATGTTAATATGGAAATGATTTGTAAATGAGGGGTTGTGGATGTGTATTTATTGTGGAACTATGATTTAAGATGGGCTTCAGAAACGTTGAAGAACATGTCTACCTTAGAAGAGATATCCAGAAAAAGAAACTGGCATGAAAAGGTAATCTCTAACTACTGCAATGTCCTAGATCAGAAGGTTTGCACATAAGTCAGAGTGGATTAAATGAGTAAAACAACATTGTAGGCAAAACAGTGAATGTGGTTTGTCTCCTTCACTATTCACCCGGTTAATTATTCCCAGGCCCGAGGGTCTGCAGTCTAGCATGAGAGCGGTGTGAAAGAACCTGTTTGTCCTGATTTTATCTGCCAGGATTTCGTTATTGTGGGCTCACAGTCAAAAACAGATGAGTCATTTCTTTTCATTTTAAGGGTAGGAGGGAGGAGATTTGGGTTTCTAGGAATTATAGAGAGGAAAAGGGTCACAGAGCAGTTAGATCTTCAAACCTGGCTGAGGGAGCAGTTAGATGAATGAGGCCTCTGACCTAATGTGGTGGGGCAAAGGCTGGCCTGCGAGGCTTGCTGCAAACAGATGTCAAACAGGAACTTCGGTGTTTAACGTCTACTCTGCAACAAGCTTCCTGAAGACGCAAACTGTCTTCACTGGGTTGGTATTGCAAACTGCTGTCTCATACTTTACCTCGGCCAGCCGTGACCTTTTTGCTCGGAAGCAAGAAATCAAAACAAGGAAGAAAAGAAAAGCCACACCAAAAAAACTTAATGGGCTCTCACCTGCTGGTTAACCTGATAGAAGGGTTTAGGAAAAAATGTCTTTCCACTCCATGCTCATGATCAAAACCACGCAACGTTCAAATGTAACGAGTATGGTTACGTTACCTGAAATGTTATATCACATCCATGCAAATGAAAATTTGAAGGCACAAACAAAAGAACACAAATGGAGAAAGCCAATGAGCTAGTTATGCACTTAACCGTGATTGGCTGAAGTTGAATACACATATTTACATACGATCTTTAAAAAGACACAACCTTGTTTTCTCTCACTGTCTGACATTAGTTTTGACTAAACGTTTGCTGTTTTAGCTGAGCTTGCAATATCAAAGTTCTTTCTATTTGCTAATTGGCAGAAAGAGAGAAAATGTTTTAGAGATTTTTCTTCCTAATTCCTTTACAGCCAGAGGTTTACATAGACTCAGATTACTGTGCCTTTAAACCGTTTGGGAAAGCCTAGATTATAATGTGAATCTCTGTGTGCTGGAGGCACACTTGTTCATGTGTTTTAAGGCAACACATCCTACATGCTGCTTCCTCATGTGAAATCATGAGAAAAATCTAAAGAAATCACTTAAGACATCAGCCAGAGAAATTGTGAGCCTCTCCAAGTCTGGTTCACACTTGGTTCCATTTTCTAAATGCCCAAAGGTTGGAACAATGCTACACATGTACAAACAGCAAGAGAAAGTCAAGCCATCATACCGTTCAGGAAGGAGAATCCCAGAGATCCCAGAATAAAAAGAAAATAATTCATAAAAAATGTTGGATGAAGCTAGTCAGAAGGTGTCACTATCTACAATAAAACGAGTCCTCTGCTAAACAAGAACTGAAAAGCCCCTCAGAGAAGAAGAAGCCATTTTTCCAAAAGTGGCATAAAAAGCCAGGTAGCAGTTTGCAAATACACACAGGGACAAAGACTTCCATTTTGGAGAAACGTCCTGTGGTCTGATGAAACTAAAACAGAAGTGACGGCATGATTACCATCATTGGAGGAAAAAGGGGGAATCTTGCAATGATGGGAATAACATCCTGAAAAAGGAGGTTGGCAGGATGATGTTGTGTGGGGGGCTATGCAGCAGTAAAGACATGCATGTTAACATGATAAAGGATACTATGATGAAATTTGGTATCAATATCTGAAGACATCAGCCAGGAAGTTAAAGCTTAGAAGCAAATGGTTCTTCCAAATGGACAATGACCCCAAGCACACCACCAAATGCCTTTCAAGGGCCTTATGGGCAACAAAGGTAATGTTTTGGAATAGCCGCTGTAAAGTCCTGATCTTAGTCCCATGAAAAACGAGTGGATAGAGTTGAAAAGCTGTGTGAGAGCAAGGTAAGCTACAAATCAGAGCCAGTTACAACAGGTGAGTCAGGAGGAATGATGCCAACATGTACCTAGCCCCCTCGGATTTATGTTTCTCTTTATGCATTGGTCCTCGAGGAGAGGAGTCCTACGCTGGAGAGACACATGGACATGTGCTTAAGCTGGAAGTGTGGCTAAGTCTTCAGTCTGTTTTCTGCGTAATCAGACGCTGGAGTAACTCGCCTCTACAGAAAACAGCCTTTGTAATTTTCCTCAGTTTTACAGGAAAGCTGAGCCGAGACTACACGAGGCAGTTTCCCCACAGCTGGCCAGTGCCTAAATATTGGGACACCCCCCTCCACACCAGCACCCAGAACTTCGCAGAAAGCCTAAGGAAACACTTCTGCTGCGCAGAGGTCCACATGCTGCCACTTCCACAACCCGAGCACTTAATGTGTTTTACTGTTTTGCTTTAAGGTTTGACCGAGGTAAACAGACCTGAAGCTTACAGGCTAAGCTACCCGTTAGCAACCTTTGAAACAATGCTATGCTGAAATATTTGAGTGTGTTTTAATGGTTGTAACAAAATTTATTTTCATAAGGGTTTTATACACCGATGGGATATTAATGTTTGTGTGTTCCAGTCTGCTTTTACGACCAAATAGAGTTTAAAAGTCTTTTTAAATTAGCGCCGAATGTCTGCTACCATTAGCTGAAATTGGCCTCATTAATAACTTGCTACCCTGGTAAAAGATAACTACGGGTTATTTTAAATATGATGTTTGTTTTCATTAGCTCTGCCATCATTTCAATAGTACTTTGAGTGTTGTTACAGCATTAATAGGGAGCATTAATATCGATTTAACGGTGTTTCGTGTACCTTTAAGGTAAACTCAAGCTGGTGTGGCCACAGGAAGTGCCTGATAAGTCATTTCCGGTCGATCATCCGCTTGCAGCACCCTCTAGCCTCCTAAGTGACCAATTCGAGTGTAATTATTTCCTGGAGAAATAATCACATTAATAGAAATCCAGTGTCCTGAAGGTTATTGATTTTTACTGAGCAAATCATTCTTTAAAATGTTATTTCCTCAAATAATGTTATATATAACTCAGGATTTGTATTGTGAATGGGTTGAAACACATACCAAATGTTGTTCTAAATTAGTCAAACTAATTTGATCTCATTCCACATACTTTAACATGAACTTTGGTACTCTAACTTGGATCTGCAGTGAACCAGGATTCACTGAATCATTCTGATCAACTATTTTATTTGTCCTTTTGTTTCTTTTGTGTGTACATAGTCCCTTAGCTTCTTTTTAACTTAATTTTACTTAGCAGTTTAGTTAAATTACACTAGCCTAGTAGAGAGGGTTTGTTGGTTGAAATATAGTGTTAATTCAGATAAACAGCATTATATAGTGATATTCTCTGGATTTTCATTTTATTTCTGTTAATAAATTCTTGAACTTGAAGAGAAGTTGTCACTCATTTATTCTATATGTGTGCAGAGTTTGCTGTTAAAAGAACACCAGTGCTCGTATCATTCCTTTAAACTATTGTCCTAATATCAGCTGTTTGGGCTGATATTCACCGGACAATACCTAACAGACCAAGTTATTTATTAAACATTAGATAACTTAAAACCGTGTGTGATGGCACAACACTTTCAAATTAAGTTTAATGTTCAGCAGACGCCTTGCAGTTATAAAATTGAATTATGTACTTGATATTTCCTTTCCGTGGCCAATGACTATTAAACAAAAGCTTAGATTCCTTTTTTCTTTTCATCTGTTTTGGTAAAACAGTTTAAACAGTAGATCTGTGAGAAGAAAAGAGCGAAAGTTTTCTAGTCATGCTCTGATTGTATCTGCATGTTCTCCTAGCAGCTTAGCACGGTCAGCCCGTCTTTCCTGATAATCTGCCTCAGGCAAAGATCCGGTTTGTTTCATCACAGGTGGAGCACAGGCACACCTGTCCCTAACTGTTCCACAGAACATGCTTCATTTTCATATAGTACTGCTTCCAAAACATCAGCTGAATGTGGAGTGAGCTGATATTGAGGTCTTTCTCCATTACTGCAGGCACCGACAAGCGGGTTTCCACCACAGTACCATAACTATGAAGTTTCACAGCCATAGCAGAGAGAGAAAAGAGTTCCACCAACACAAGCACAAACTGCCTGGCAGAGGGCATGTCAGCACAGGCTGTGCCGTTACACTGACAAGTGGGTTTTGACAGACATTACCTGTAAATCTTGCAGCACGACTAAAAAAATTAACTGAGGTTACAAGCAATGTTCACCCTTAATTTTCATGTCTGAGCATTCATTGGACCTCTGTAAGCAACATCACATGTGCACACTGAGGCTACACCAGTATTACACCTGTCCAAAACATGAGATTATAACAGGTTACATATCTTACAAAAAGAATCAAATTACAGCAATCATTTTGTTAGGGTTAGGTTAGAGCCCGAGAGCCAACCCCATGGGCAAGAAAGGGAGAAAATAAAACACTCAAGTCAACCAGCCCGCCCGAACCATGCAGACCCCTGTTCCCCGGATAGAACCAGCACCGAGAGCTGCCATAAACCAGGATCCAGATTGATACTGAGACTTTTTGGCTTTTCCAGTTCATGAGGATAGTTTTCTTTGCACTATATAAGGCAGTGAAAGCCATGCAAACTGATTACGCTTTATTAAGCACACAAAGTTTAATAAGAAAAGTTTGAGCATAAAGATAAAAATAAAGATAAAATCCCACAAGGCCGGAGTGAGTGGCGCGGTAACGCTGCCACAGAAATAAATAAGGAAGAAGAGCAGGGTGAAAACAGCAAACGTAGGGGAGAGAAAATAGGCTTATGTGGTCCACACAAACTCTGGAGGAGCAAGAATGTGCTGGTGCAAAATCCACAATAAATTGCATAGTGTCTGAAACAAAGCTGCGACTCTGAAGTCCACCATTGTTGTTCGTGTTAGCTCATACATGTTAAACGAGAGGCGATTTGCATGTGCAAACACAACAATTTTTAGCCAGTTAATATAGATTTCAAACTCCATTTTGTGCTGGCAGTCAAAATAGAGGAGCGGAGGGTGTCCATATTAGATTGAAAAGCGTCTGCAGCACAACTGTAACTATGGAGATTGCCACTGTTGTTGTGGTTGTTGGCTAGGGAGCGCATGCATGCTAAAGGAGAGGTGGGGTCTGTGTCAACTTGGATGCACAAACACACCAGTGTGTAGTCAATTATGTGGATTGGGGTATCAAGACAGATCCGCTGTGTGGGGTAGCTTTAGGCTTTTCCAGAAGTTGAACCCAGACATCTGTCAAAACAGTGGCACCCAGGCTTGTAGACTTTCCAGCTAGTTCTGGGAACTTCTCACCCTGTCTATTAGACATAGTCCAGAAACCCTGTCGACAAAGGTCATTTCAATCATTTGTATCTAGGATCTCATTCCTTAGGTCAGGATCTCATGGCCATAAGTGAGGTTTGGAATGTAGACAGACTGCTACAGATGTCTATTCAACTCCTACCTCCTCTACTATCACTTAACAAGACATTAAAATACTTTAACTTTTCCACTTGGTGCAGAAACTGACTCATGACCCGGAGGGACCTGTCTCTTTCTGGAGACTCAGAGGAGCTGACTCTCATCCCAGTCACTTCAGGCTCAGTTGCATACTGCTGAAGAGTGAAGAGGGGACCCTATAGCTGTCAAACCAGACACCCTCCACTTCATAGCGACACCTAAATATCCTATGGATGGTTACCACAAGGGGCAGTGGAAACACAATAACTGAGTTCAATCATGTTTTGAAACGTAAACACAGCATTTATCGATGACTCAATGGATGCAACAGTGAAAGCTGAGTTCAAATAGCAGATGTCACCTTCCCAATCATGATTTTGGGATTTACAAATCGATTAGGGTTTATTATTATTAACATCACAGGATGACTAATTCTTTTTCTTGTCTCAGTATACAGTAAGCAGCATGATATTGATCTTTCCTAATTCTAGTTCAATCCAAACTTATGGTCATATTAAGGTCAAAGTCCAATTTGGTCCAATTATAATAGTACAAATTCAGCTGATCATAAAACGCAAACTGGTAATAACCTGCTTATCAAAGACAGAAAAGGTGATTGAATCTGTTGTTAACAGTTTTTTTTTTCACAGGAGGAAATCTCCAGCAGGAACAGCCGGACAAGGAGTACTTTCAATTGGAAAGAACAGCATGTATGCAAAGTTAATGGGTGCAAATGCCATAGATCCAGCCTTGAATTTTAATAGTTCCTCTCTCATACTGTAAAAAATGACTTTAAATGCGGTGGTCAGTACAAACCGAGGGGGAACTGCAGTCACTGGAAACTCTATAAACAACTGGAAATTCATGTGTGATGCCCTGTTTCATTTCACACATGTGCTATTTTTTAACCAATACATTACAATGAAATGTCAGTGAGGCCACAGGGAACCGAAACTGACAATTAAATTGATTTCATATAAACAGTCACTTGACATTATATGTTGAAGTTTATGTGTTTTTTAGGAAAGCAAAGATGAGTTTCAACCGTGTCGCCTACTGTTCTAGTGCAATCAGTACTGGTTTTGGTATTGGAGACACATCCAACCATGATAAAGTGTAGCAGGAAATTCAGTCTTAACTCAAATTTAATAGTGTCCGTCATACAGCGCCTTACAAACATGTTCAACCACCTATTTTTTAACCTTCGTTACATTCCGACCCATAATTTAAACGTTTTTTCATCTGATTTTCATTTCTCTACCTGTAATCTGAAGTTTAATTAACTTTTACCTGAAGTTCAGTGACTTAACTAACTGATTCAAACTCCAAGCAACATTAGTTTAGAAATGATTGAATGTGGTCTTAGTAAATATGTGAATGCTACTCTGAAACTTCTGGTTGCTTTCAGGGACCATTGAAGATGTGATGTATTTCTCAAGATTCATTAAAGGCCAACATCTTATTATGTGATTTAATAACAGTACACATGAATAAGATTTTAATAAAAATGTAGTTTTCTACTATTGAAGACCAGATGTATGCCTATAACCCCTTCTTAACTCTGACAAATAAAGAAAGAGAGTAGAGGAAAGAAAAGGCTTTAACAATGAGTCAGAAACACTGACGTTTGCAAGTCCATTTCTGCCCTTTTACAGGGGATCTGACCTTTTATCTCTTTCACTTTCAATACAAAGCTGTCCCACTAACACACAAGAAGGCCTGAAAGTGGTTTCTTTTGACCTTTGGAATGACTACGGCTCACAACAACCAACATAACTTAAAAGATGTAACCTAATCATAGATTGGGTCATGTGTTCCAGGGTATAAATAGGAAAACAAGCCAGGACACAGAAGGTTTGTCTAACATATATGAAAGCAGATGTTCTTCTGAAACCTTAACAAGAAAATAAGTCAGTACTTTATGGGAAGTGTCAGCTCACAATTCCTCCTCAACTACTGGATATTATCGTAGAGAGCAAAGTATGAACAATCCTTCCTTTGCCCTGGCTTTACTCCCCTGCATTGCAGCTCCCCTCTGACATTTGTTTTGTTAGTCGTCATGAGCCCATGACCTCAACGCTTGCAGCTCATGGAGAGCAAAGGGGTGACTGGGGTCGTGTGGGGGCTGGATTAGGCTGCCCGAAGCATAGGTTAAGATTCTGGCCAATGAGAGACTGAATGTGATATGCTTGTCAATAAGCGGATGGTGGGGTGGGGCGAGCAAATGGGGAGCTTGAGGCCTGGGTAAAGAACAAAACAGAGAGCAAAGTGGGAGGGAGAGGGAAGCCAGACTGGCCGGGGTGGAAGTGGCTGAGTCAGGCTGGGTTCACCGAGTTCAACTTGTAAATAAGTGACTAACTCCTCCGAGTGCATTCCAAGGGTCCACCTCACACTCCCGCTCAGTGTCTTCTCAGGGGGATTCCTGGGCTTTCAGAGGCTGCTCTCTGCTTTGTGTGTCAACATTTCCAGACCCTTGGCCCATCACTGAAAGCAGGTGGGGGTGGGCTGCAGACTATTTTGTGGTCTATTCACTTTTTGCTAAATATTAAAAGGGGAAGGTTTGCATGTTGGCCACTCAAAAAGAAAAAAATCCTTAGAGTGCTGGAGAAATGAGCCTGGATCCCCGGATAGCAGGCCAGCTTTCACACTCCTATTCAGCAAGGTTACACAAAAAATACCGCTTGCCGTGAATGTGCCCGTCACTTGTATGTTTATATTAATACACCCCTGAAGCAATGCAGAATCTAGCCATGGCACCATCTGCCTCGGCTTTGCTAATCACCTCAGCCAGATGGGAGACTGGATCTCTATGAAGCCTCAATTTCTGCAAAACAAAAATATGGCAGAATGAAAAATGAAAAAAACCTTCCATTTTAGTCAATACCTTTGAGAGAAGGAAACATGCTGAATGTTTTGGGTTTGAGTATTGCCAGCAAGAGTTTCACATGAACATGAGTAGTGAGCAAGAAGGTAATATTGCAGGCTGACGACTTGATTGAACCTGAATCAGCAGCACTTTCTCTGCAACGTTTGTGTCTCAGCATAACCGCTGCGAAAGACTTTTACGTCCTGCTTGGTTTTTGCTACATCAGGCAAATCAGAATGAGAGTTTTTAGCTTAGCAGGGCACATCAAATGCATGGGAATGTCCTGATTTTTGTTTGCTAAAAGTAAGAACCTAAAGATTCCACAGTATGTTAGCCTTATTTCAAACCTGAGTCAATATTTGTAGTTTATGTGAAATTAACTGTAGGCTCGACATTGAAATCCTAAGAACTCTGCCTGAGGTAAAGTAGCACCGATACAATGATGAGAGGTTGAAGGTGAGGAGAGTGGGGCTTTGGAGCTATTAATATATTCCAAGGAAGTTTCTAAAGTGCTTCACTGCCAGTTGCCCCACATAATGGTTTCCATGGTGACTGGTCCTAAGAGCAGGACTGCAGTGCAGAATTTAGCCAACAAAACAATGAACCCCAACTTCTACCAATTTCAAGGGCAATTTTCAACAAACCTTTCTTTTTAAGGTGAAAATGGGGGAAAAGTAAGTTTCAACACAGCAGTCTTTGCAGCTAACATTGTTCTTGTGGGTACAACCCTAAACTAAAAAATTTTTTTTTCCCTTTTCTGAGATCGTGTTAGTCTTATCTGGTGTGGTGGAGGTGTGTGTCTCTTGAGGAGGGGTTATTGGGTTGAGGTGTGAAACATCAACCATTTTTTCACCGGCCCTACCCTACCCTACTCCGCCCGCGTGACTTTCCTCTACTCCTGCTGGTTTCCCACAGAGCCGGTAAGGCCCGTGGGTTGGTGGATGCCTCCTGGTGGTGGTTTTAGCCCCGCCTCCAGCCGTCACTGTTGTCTTCTGCCACTTTTACGCATTACTGTGTGATATTAACACTTTAAAGACATTTGTGAGAAATGGTAAATAATAAAAACGTAATAAAATAATTACTAATAAAAACAGAAATAAAACAAAACAATACAAATAATATTTGTATTATTGTGTATGCAAGAATTTCTTGAATATTTTTAAGAATAAAATAATCAACTGCGATAAATATCTGGATCCCAGAAAATTTAGGGCTTTATGAGGAAGCTTTTGCCTTGAGCGAAGACAAGGACTTTACAACACAAAACCGTGGACTTTTGACTGAAGTGAAATTATTTTTAAAGGTTGGATATTGGATATTCACGGTGCGTCAATTCGACAGAGTGATCATCGGGTTAGATCCAGGGAGCAGCTGGCGGTACAGCAGCAGGCAATCTATATCAGAGCAGGTAGCTCTTCTCTGCCTTGTCCCTCCTCCAACACATAGTGCTTCGATCAGTGGCCTTGAACAACATTTTAAACCAAACACTCTTTAGAGACAAAACGTCACAGCTTTCAATGTAAAATGAGAAAGAGCCTCGCTAAACCACGAATCTGATTTTGGTTATTAAATACAGCATGCCTGTCTGCGTCTAGAAAATGGAAATGTCCTTTATCTTTTCTTTTGTTTCCTTCAAGCGTAGTTCCTGGTTTGTAAATAGTAAAACTATATTTTGGTTTGACGCACTCCATTCATATTGGTCCTCAATATTAATATTGTTGCTCTACAGTTTAATTTTTCCCTGGACTTCCTCTGAGAAAACCTTCTTGTTGCTCTTTGTCCCTTGGCCAATCAGTGAACAGCAGTCTGCTCACGTCATATCTCGGTCCTACTCCACTCTGATTGGCCATACTCCTGAGCAGGGATGAAAAAAGCCAGCCCCATATGAAAAAAACTGTAGACGAAATGCTCACAAAGCTGGTGGAGCCGAGTAGAGTCGGGCTAAAGGGGCGTGCAAACTTCTCACAGAAAGAACTGGAGACATCTCTGCTTTAAGGCATTAACCACCTCATCCAAGCTCCTTTCCCTCTAAGCTCAGACCCTCTTTACGCCACCTTTGTCCATTACCAAACAAAGCAATCAAGCTCATCAAGTCGGCAAGAATTTGAGCCTATCTACAAGAGGTTAAATGCGTAAAACTGTGACTTAAAGTCAAGCACTGCCTGCATCGCCCTCAACATGCCAACATTCAGCCCCACCAACCTCCTTTGGCAACTTAAACTTTTTAACAGCATTGGAAGAAGTGAAGCCAAAGGTCACTTCACAGATGACATGGTTTTGGTGTTCTGCGGTCAGTTAGAAAATGTTCCTCACAAGCAAACGGGACAATAGTTTGTCAACTGAAGCATCTCTCCCCATTCACGAATCCACCCAGGGATCAAAAATATATGTATAATGGATGAACACAATCGACTATTTCTCTGAACACACATATCTTCAAAGCAAAGACTGAAATACATTTACCTTTAGTCAATACTGTCATTATATTGTTGTGCCATCAAGCCATGAGGAAAAATCAGACTGGTTTGTAAACAACATGAAACATGACACTGTTGCATTCACGCAGTGACTGCCTCTCACAGCAGGGTACCCCTGCTATGAAGCCAGGCTACACCTCGTTTAACTTTCTTCTTGCCTGTGGACTCTCAAGGAGAGGGTCTGCACTGGGGAAACCAGCCACCCCATGCATGGGGCTCGAAGACTCACAAGCATCTGCAGGGTCGACCAAGCTGAGTAAAGTGTGCTTTCTGTGAAACTGACATCATAATCAAATCAGAGGTGGTCTGTCTAAGCTGTGCAGGAGAGAGCAGACTCGAGACGGCGCAGAGTGGTCTCCTTGCCAGGCCAAGCTGAGACGAGGGGCAACGCTGAGTTTCACATGCCGGAGACTCGACTACGACCCGGGCCCGCCTTCTAACAGCTAGGCCACAGCCACATGCCGCTAATCAGACAATCAGCCTTCACCCTCCCTGCTTCAACTGCTTCCAACTGCATGCCCAAAGTGGCATGCAGTTGGCAGACGACTAAACAGAACACGTAGAGCTTACAGGCTTATTGTTACGGTTATAGCAAACTTTATCCCCATAAGGGTTGTATACATTGATGGGATATTAATGTTTGTGTTATCCGGTCTGCTCATTACGACCAAAATAAAGCCGAAGCGTTTCAAAATTAGCGCTGAATGTACGCTAGCCTAATGCTATTAGCTTCCGGATAACATTCGTTCTTCCCGAATACGCAACTACGGTTCATTTTAAACATAAGGTTTGTTTCGTTTCACTCCACCATTGTTCGATAGTGCTACGAGCGTTATTACCGCATTCATATGGGATATTAATGTCAATTTAATGGTATTTTTGTATAACTTTAGGATTAACTCATTTAGCGACCGATCGCTAAAGTAACCCCTAGCTTCCTGGAGGAATAATCGGCATTCACCGGACAATATATTGCTACATGAAATTTATCCCTGTGGGTTTAACAAAAGAAAGATTTTAAAAAATTTGTCTGTATATAAGCAACACTTCAGCATGCCTTACTTATGTATTTCAGGGCTGCTTTCACTTTTAACAAATTGCAACAGATTTATCTCTTACCCTCATTTTATTCATCAGTTCAGATCTTATGGTCTTCTTTATCAGTTTTGATTTTTATTTGATCTTTTTCTCCACTCAGGATGACTAGAATCAGAGTCAGACCAGTTAGATCTCTCCTATGTGCCAGCCTGACGTGGCATGAGGAAGGAGCTTAGCTCTTACAGCTCCAAGACAACTTCTCCCGTTTCTCCTTCAACTAAACTCAGGAGCAAAAATACTCATTGTGCCCCCGCTCTCTTCCTCTGTCTAGGTTCACAAATTAAACACGTGCCAAGTGGGGATAAATAGTGCCTGGGTTTGTGTGTAAAGTAAAGCAGGTGCTGGTTTAATGAAATACAGAGCGACAGAAACGGAGCACTTACATTGTGGAGAATATTTTCAGGGTATTTCTGTGTGTATAATGCATTTTAGGAACCGATCCCTCATTGTTTTCATCTATCTCTTCTATTTCCAAATCTTGGGCAAATAAAAAGAAATCAATGCTACATTATCAACTCCATGCTACTCACATCATTTTTTTTGTGCACAACTAAATAGACTGAAAGGCTAAATCTTAGCCTTCCTGCAAGGAAATGCACTCAGAACATGCATGTGTGACAGGAAGTTGCCCGGCTGAGACCCAGCGGCATTAACAATGATCCACATCATGCAGCTGAAAAGTGCAAACCTGGAACCAAACTTGCCTCTCTTGGCGCTTTTTTTATTCCTCTGTGGTGAGTTTGTCAACTAATAAGTCCTGTCCTGTCCGAGGTGTGACAGTGGGCCTCAGATGAACTGGCAGTCTCAACATCCCTTCCCCCACTGGCAAAGCTGTAAGGGTATTAAAATAAATCTGTGGACGCGTCCCACCCCAACATGCTAGCTAGACATTACCTTATACAAAGCTAGCAGCAGCATGTTCTCATGTCTGCTGGCCTCTGATTCTTAGTTCTTCTGCTTTCCCAGTTCTCAACTCCACCCACCTCTACCAAGCTGGCCTCTGTAGCCGCCTCCGCCTTCAGCCCCCACCTCTGCTGTATTTCTGTGTACATGATCTCACATGACTCAACAAACCTTGGGCTTTGAGTAAGGGGCTGAGCAGAGTTTGCTTTCAACAGAGCAAGAGAAGACTGACTTTGTGGAAAAGACATGGAATGCAGCCCTTGACTTGTCAGCCCTGATGGATTCTGGCTAAAAATAAAAGCAAAAAGGGGCCCTTTCAGAAGTGAATGAATGAACTCAGTGGTTCTTTCCCCAACCAAGAAACCAGGCACATTATTTCCAGGTCTTCGGTGCTTGAAAAACAAGGATTGTGTGCAGAGCCCAGAGAGCAGTGTTTCACTAATAAGCTATCCTGTTTCTATGCCAAGCAGGGGTAGAAACGGTGAAGGAGCAAAATTGAAGACGAGCAACACAGCGTGAATTCCTGTGCTACCCCCTCCCTTTGTTACCCCACCCTACGCACATTCCCCCACCACATTCATAGCTGCACAACAATTGGACCAAAACAGTTGTGCAGAAACTGACTGGAAAGGAGGATCACAGGCCAACCCAAACAAACCCAGCATGAGGGGAGTCTGCAGGGTTTTACTCTATAAGCTCAACAAATCACTTTCCAACTGTCTATCTGAATGGGATTAAAAACACTACTGCTGCTGCTGTCACCATTTTCATCCTCCCCATTCTGGGACCTCCACCAATAAGGTGGTATAACTGTAAGACACGTGCTTTGAAAGCAGAACCTGCACCTACCTGGTTTGCAGTGCCTTGCAAAGGTTAGGTTTATCATGTTATAACCAGAACATTTTGCATAACATTAGATTTTTCATGAGACAGACCAACACAAAGTAGTGTATAGCCGTTGGGTGGGAGGAAAACATTTAAAGAGTAATGAGTAATTCAGACCCTTTTACTCTGTTCATTTGAAATAAAATTCAGTACATGAGTCCACCTGTGTGTAATTTCATCTCAGTATAACTACATCTGCTCTACTTCTGGCCTCAGCGTTTTCTTAGAGAACATTAGAGAAGAACCAGCATCATGAGGCCAAGGAACCGAGCAGACAGGTCAGGGAGGAAGCTGTGGAGATGTTTAAAGCAGGGTCTGGTTCTAAACAATATCCCCAGCTTTGAACATCGCCCAGAGCTCTGTTCAATTCATTAACCCAAAACTCCAAAGAGTATGGCTCAACTTCAAACCTTCCTGGAAATGGACGGCAAAGAAAGGGGAGCATTAATCAAAGAAGCAGAGAAAAGGCCCCTGGTAATTCTGGAGGAGCTGTTAAAATTCAAAGCTCAGGTGTAGAAATCTATCAACAGAACAACTGTTAATGTCAAAGCTCAGTTTCCTCATATTCAATTCAATTCAATTCAATTTTATTTCAATTCAATTTTATTTATATAGCGCCAATTCATGAAACATGTCATCTCGAGGCACTTTACAAAGTCAAGTTCAATCATATTATACAGATTGGGTCAGATTATACAGATTGGTCAAAAATGTTCCTATATAAGAAAACCAGTTGATTGCATCAAAGTCCCGACAAGCAGCATTCACTCCTGGGGAAGCGTAGAGCTACAGGGAGAGTTGTCTGCATTGTCCAGGGCTTTGCTGCAATCCCTCATACTGAGCAAGCATGAAGCGACAGTGGGAAGAAAAACTCCCCATTAACGGGAAGGAAAACCTCCGGTAGAACCGGGCTCAGTATGAACGGTCATCTGCCTCGACTGACTGGGTGTTACAGAAGACAGAGCAGAGACACAACAAGAGAGACAAACAAGCACAAAAGCACACATTGATCCAGTAATCTGTTCTACATTAGATGGTAATAGCGGGTGAGCCGTCTTCACTGGATGATGTCACAGTTAACAGAATGCCAGACCAGGTGTACCTACTATGAAGATAAAAGAGAGAGAACAGAAGGTTAAAGCAGAAATGACAACACGTAATGCATAATTGAAGAACAGTAGAACTCTATAGAGTGAGAAAATTAGATCCTGATGTCCTCCAGTAGCCTAAGCCTATAGCAGTAAAACTATAAAGGTAGCTCAGAGTAACATGAGCCACTCTAGTCATAAGCTTTGTCAAAAAGGAAGGTTTTAAGATTAGTCTTAAAAGTAGACAGGGTGTCTGCCTCACGGACCAAAACTGGGAGTTGGTTCCACAGGAGAGGAGCCTGATAGCTAAAGGATCTGCCTCCCATTCTACTTTTAGAGACTCTAGGAACCACCAGCAGACCTGCAGTCTGAGAGCGAAGTGCTCTGTTAGAACATACGGGGTAATCAGAGCTCTGATATATGATGGAGCTTGATTATTAAGGGCTTTATACGTTAGAAGAAGAATTTTAAATTCTATTCTTGATTTAACAGGAAGCCAATGAAGGGAAGCTAAAATAGGAGAAATATGATCCCTCTTGTTGATTTTCATCAGAACTCTTGCTGCAGCATTTTGGATCAGCTGAAGACTTTGAACTGTATTTTGTGGACTTCCTGATAGTAAAGAATTACAATAGTCCAGCCTTGAAGTAACAAATGCATGGACTAATTTTTCAGCATCACTCCTGGACAGAATGTTTCTAATTTTGGCGATATTCCGGAGGTGAAAAAAGGAAACTCTGGAAACCTGTTTAATATGGGATTTAAATGACATGTCTTGGTCAAAAATAACACCAAGATTTTTTACTTTATTACCAGAGGCCAAGTTAATGCCACCCAGATTAAGTGATTGGTTAAGAAGTTTATTTTTTGAGGACTCTGGCCAAAGATTACAACAATATATCTACAACTGCTCCAGGTTTAAGAAGCTAAATTATGCAAACATACAAGAAATGTTTGATATATTTCTTTTGTTCTTGATATTCCAACAGATTGGTATATATTCACCTGGATTTGTAGTTATTTAGAAGGATGTAAAGGATACATGCAGTATACGACACCCTCTACAAACCCCAGTAACCGTATTGGAGAGGGTTCCTAAGAGATATCACACAGACTGTCATATTACAACGTGACCCATGTCCAACAAACCTACGGTATGTATTTTCCTTCTGTGTCATACAGTGACAATGCAAATGTTCAACGTGGGTGTGATAAGGGAGAGCAAACAGCTTTCCCTTGGTGAGAAAGCTTGGTAGCAACGTATGGCGAATCTGAAATAGAAGAGTGCATTTCCAGCGCCTGGAAGAGGTCAATGACAGGGTTGGGTTTTACCTCACCTTACACACACCTGGAGGAAGATATCAATTGTCGTGGAGAAGTTCCACATCTCATTGACTCCTACACTATCTAAGATGTATCAGACTGTCCCATATATATCCCACAGCACTGGACAAAGGAGCATGGCAGGATACCCGATACAACAAAGATAAAAATAGATTCACCACTGATGGATAAGGCTGTGTTTCATGATCTGTACACAGTGCTCTTCCCTTACACCCCCAGAAGCTGTTGTGTCTTTCCTAGCTCAGTGACTTTGCTCAGGATAGACTTTTTTTCCACAAATGAATAGTCCTTATTTTTGTACTGCGTGTATGTGAGTGGAACTTGAGAACACAGAGAGTCAAATGTTCTCACGCATATCAAAGCACGCAATACCTTGTTTTGGGGACTGAAAGGGTTTGTGTGGTCCGTGAAGCATAAACGATCTGCCTGAGAAGAGACTGGAATTTACTTTTTAAAGGGGAGGATATTTCTTTCATTTTGACTTTGACTGCGCATGACATTATACTCCGAGAATCATCAAAACATTACATCATGCCAGCAAAATCCATGAGAGGAGCGGGAAGCTTTTCCAGCCGATGTTAACTGCACATCAATCAGATGGCTGCGAGAGGAGTAGAGCATTACAGGGAGAGAGATAATGAAAGCCTTGTGTTTTCTTGCTGAGAGTTAACTTGCTGTTTGATTCAGGGCAGAAGACCACCAAATGAAGCTTTGGATGTGTTCTTCACTTGATGCCATTGTTTGACAGTAAGGATCAATGTGGAATGTATTTACTTGACTTAGAATCTGTCTATACGATTTGACTTGAATTGACTTTTGTTGTTAAGTGCCTTGAAACAATGTGTAGCAAAATGGCCTAATATAATCAAACTGAACACCACCTTAGAACATTGGCTTTAAGTTATTTTCCATCATCTTACCAAACAATTCCAATTCTGTCTTTACTAAGCTATTTTTATATTATAGAGAACAATACACTGTTCTTTTCTTTTGAAGATTGAGATAAGTTTATTTAAACGATGGATGAAATCAGAGTCTGCATAGGGGAGCGTGTATCCATACAGAATTGATTGATTCAAAGACATTCCAGAGGTATAATGGGAATCATTTCTCCCACTCTGTGTCATAAGTGCATGCAATATGCCTCGGAGTGACAGGAACAATAGCCTCTTTCACTGCCTGCACCAGGCAGGAGATGGACTGGTGCATTATGGGAAGCAGACAGGCTCTTACAGTTGAACACAGATACTTCAGAGGGGCCTCACACAAACCCGGGCAACAAGGAATAGCTCTTAAACTTTCAGACATGGGTCATGTGTAAATAATGAAACTCTGTCTGGATCTGAAGGCAGGCAGCTCACAAACCTCTTTCTGCTGCTGCTCTTGAACAGAAACGAATGCGTCTCTGTTGCGTGATGTCTTGAATCTGCTACATAATAATTTTCAAAAGAAAACATTCTTCTTAAAACTGCTGTACACCACAGTGTTTAACAAACTAGTAATTATCTGTCCTAAAATAATACACACAAGCTGCTGACCATTTTTCTATAGACATGTTAGCCATCAAACAGAAAGGCATTCAAACTGTACGCCCATTTATATCTCTGAACATTTGGGTACTTTGGCTGTATTTTTGCTTAACATTTAGAAGTAAATCCCTATCTGAGGGTAGCATTGGCTAAATTTGATTACTTTCATGCCGTGGACCATTTTGCTGATAAACGTTTAGTCCTAAAAGAGCAATGATGGAAAGCATTTTGTTTTTTGATGGCCACGTTCCAAAGCGTTCAGAAGCACTCCAAGACTATACATCAGCAATCTGGGGCTAGCTCAAGTGGAAGGAATGCAGATACTTTGTGTGTCATGAGAAACAAATGTGCTTTTCCTGTGGTGACAAGCCAAAACGTCTGCTGTGAAACACCTGCTGAGTCAGAGCTGCATTCCTCCCATGTTTTAACAAAGAAAGGAGTAGGCTGAGCTAGCTTTAGCTGTCCTTCTTTATTGCATCCAGATGTTACTAAGCGCTGTGTATGTTATGGAGTCAGGAGCGAGATCCATTCATGTACAGCAGCAGGTTGGAAATTAAATATTTTACTGCTAAAACTGAGCTGTACCAAAAATGAATCAGGTAAACTCCAAGATCCAGCGAACTAGCTGCATTTCGATAATAATATGAACGACCACAGTTGGATTCGTATGTAATCATAAACTTAACTACCAATTCAGGTTAAAAACTATTTCAACTAATAAAATGTGTTCAAAACAAAAGATTGGCTGATATGTCTGAACACACAATACTCTGCTAAGCCTTTGGAAGGACACTGAGTCCTTCTATCCCATGCCTGGTTCATTACAAACAGAACAGGTTGGTGCAAAAATGTCAGAGATTTCTTAATAAAAGCAGAGTTGTCAATATAAATCGAGGGTGTCCAAACTTTGGACAAAATTGCCAAGTCAAAAGTACTTGAGAGTCAAAAATTGTAGTTATACTGTGTCCCACTTGCCCAGGGACACATTGACATGTGACAAGGGAAAACTGGAATCAAACCCAGAACCCAGTAAATGACTACTCTACACAATGAGCCACAGTAGTGCTCCAAAAAAGTGTTGTTTTTCACTTGCTTAGCAAAACATGAGCATGCAATATTTCAACTAAACAAATAAGTCATATTTTCTGTGGAGAAAAGATTTTTAAATCATTATAGATCTAAAACTTAAAACACATTTTGCTTTTTATTTTGGGTTCGATTGAAAAGAAATTGGGGAAAAAATGTGTCTATTCTCAGTTTCTTCTCCAACTAGTTGTTGTAGATGCTGATGGCTGTGGGCAGGAAGGTGGCCAATATTACTGGAAACTAACAGAGGTGGGAAGAGTACAAAACTAATGTAAAAATACAGTTATTTGATCAAATTTTACTTGTAAATGTAAAAGATTACTCAAGTAAAAGTAAAAATTACCTCATTAAACTTTTACTTTAAGCAAAGGTTACTTAGTTACTTCTTTAGGGGCAGAAGAAAGTCCCTCTTGTGCATTTCACAAAGTAAAAGAATAGGCATTGGTCTCAAACTATTTTTAATGAAAGGAGCACCTTTAGAAATGAAAATGCTACATAAAAAGCAAACATGTCAACATGTGACATGAACATTTTTGGAGGTAAAACTAATATTTACATTAATTGTTAAAGTATTATTTAGCATGCTTACATGGTCATAGTCGTTAACATACACCAGATAATCTCTTATTGACTCCTACATGCAGTAATTAGATGCCACCTGGTTAGCAATGGTGATGTTATTTTTAGCTTTTTATTATGTCTCACAACACCGTTGAAGAGTAAAAAAACAACAAAACATGAAACATTAGCACGCCATGCACTAAACTAAAACTTTTTACTTACCTCCACATGCTTGCATGGTTTTATGTAGGGCTGCACAATATATCGCAAATGTATCATCATCACGATAACATGGATCTCCATCTGCATATCGCAAAGAATCGCCTAAAGCACAATAAATATTAGCTAATTATTTAAGCACCCTGCATTCTGGCTCTCAGTGCCTCTAGTATAATTGGTGACATTTGCTGTTTAATGAAACATAAAATGTTTTAGAAGATAAAGCAATTGTAAAGTTGACAAGAAAATCCCGCTAAGTTGTTTTATTACCGAAACATCACAAGTCGGACAGAGGTAACTGTACCATTAAAGCTGGAAAACTCTGACTTCAAACCCAGCCGATGGATCACTGCTGCTGTTTTACTCAGTAAAATGTGATGTGATTTCAAATGTAACTGAGTAACATACTTAAATCAAATCCTACTCAAGTACAAGGAAAAGTTCAGCTTTTGTACAATACAAAGTACTGTAAAACGTAATTACAGTAACGCAAGTAAATGTAACTAGTTAGAAATCCGAGTAAGCTTTTGACTGAAAACGCTGCTGTTTTAAGACAGTTTCAGGAAGAGGAGGCTTAGGGTTGTTTGCTTTGGTCTTCGTTTCTTGAAGAATCCTAAACAGTTTTGTAGAAATTAAATAAACCATAAGCTATGAGAGGGGACTTTTTAAGTTATAGCTTTATTATAGACTTTAGAATGCAGATTTTTTTTTGGATAGTTGACAGAATAGAAAAATGGTATAGCAAACCTACAAGCTAGAAACTGTAAATGAAACAGAGTCTGGCATTTTGTGATCAGTTCTAAGGTCCCCTGATGTTCAAGATTTCTAAAGAACCGTTGCCCAGTACTGACTCTTCATCCTAACATACCATCACTTACTAACACCATCAAGTTATGACCCAGTCTGATCCAAGTAGTACAATCTTTGTATTACCTTCAGACAATATAATAATGATTACATTTTGGTAGAAGCAAAAACAAAAATCTACATTTGATCTATTCCAAACAGACTTTTAGATCAATGAGAAGCCAATGCTGAGCTGGTTTCAGAGATCCGCAGACACCGTCTGCTCCACGTGGTCTGAGCACCCTGACAACTTCTGGTCCTACTACGGTACTTATATCTTCACTACTTCCACTACCTCACAAACCATGGCCAGGACATTACTACCATCACAACGAAGCACTTGGTATTTATTTAAAGACTGTGAAGGAAAACTTAAGAGACTTCAGTTCATGCAGTTAGCAGAACACGTGAAAGTCTCCACAGAAGATCACTTAGGAATTATACTTTCTCTTTTAAAAGCTCAAGAAGATCTGCTTTGAATGCCTCTTCTGACGGAAAGGGTTAAATTGTAGTCTAAAGGCTAATACTCTCTAGGCATGATTACAGAGAACATTATCATGAAAGGTGTTCAAACGATCCCACAGGCAGAGCAGAGAAAACTGCGGATAAATTCTTATTAAAGATTAACTATAAAACAGTCACTGCTAACACCTGCAAAGGAAGTCAGACAGGGAAGCTTTATTTCCTTTGCAACAGTTAGTTATAAATGGAAACACGCATTGCCAAGTATTCATTAGTTTTGAGCAATGTGTTTTTTTTGCTGTTGTTAACAACGTGGAGGTGACATTAATTCTCGTCCAGCGACTTCACTTGAGATGTATGATTTGATTAAAAAAATATTGTTTTCTCTCATCAACAAGTTTGTGTTAACATCAAGCGGTGTTAAAATCAAGACAAATGCAATCGCTGTTGGAATTAAGAAGATCTATTGAGGAATAATGAAGATGTTGAGAGCGTAGCAGTAGCAGAGGTTTTGTTTGTGTTTTGTCAGCATGACAAATGTTTGCCTCGCCTTCACACAGCCTAACCACAACAGGAAAAAACAGCCTTCCTGCCGAAGAAACAAATCAGGTTTTCACATGTAAAAACAAACCTTGTGAAGCATTAAAAGTGTTTGTTTTACTTACAGACTTGTCCTTCATCTTCGGAAGCTGATTAGTGATCATTTATCCACGAGCAGCGTGAGGACACATCACTATCAATCAGAAAGATGCGAGGTCCGACAGATGATTGGCAGCTTGGCAGAGCGTGGAGAGGGCGTCCCTGCAGCATGAAGACAGACCCTCCTATCATCCACAATTACTCATCCCTTCTCATATGAAAGCTGTGCAAACAGGCGCGCTATGCTTAAGTCAGACATTTCACAAGAAAACTTTCCATCGCATATAGGGACAGTTAGAACGGGTTTTAATTGAAAAGGGGCAAATTAACTGTTTTTTATGTGAAAAGAAAAAAAACGCCCCAGAAAATCCCAAAGAACTAGAAATAATTTTAAAATGGTCAAATTATAACAAATGGTTATAAAATGGTCAAATAATATATATATATATATATATATATATATATATATATATATATATATATATATATAAACTCATTTTCTATCGGGAGCACAAACAACAATGGTAGAAACACCAGCTTTTCTTTAGCTGAGAAACTAAACTAAGGTTCTTCAAGGTGAAGTATATGGCTTGATTAAAAAACACACAGTTCTTTAATCAAGCCTAATGTGTACGTCAGGCTTTCTATAAATTATTATAAAAATTCATCCAACCTTCTTTTATTGGAATCAGCAGCTTGTTATCTGCAGATTTTCCACAAACGTACATCCTTCACGCTTGTATTTTTAAATTATCCATCTAACTAAAGCTGAGGAAAAACTTGGAACATCTTTGCATCATCATTGCATCTCTAGTTTTCAATAACTTATAATAGCTATAATCAAAAAATACTATGCTGCCAAATGAATTTAAATCTGGAAAAAGTTTTTTAATTACATTTAATAATTGTTTTATTGCAATATATATATATATATATATATATATATATATATATATATATATATATATATATATATTAGGGCTGTCAAAATAACGCGTTAATTTCGATTCATTAATTTTTAAAAAATTAACGGATTAAGGGGGGGGGGGGCGCCAAAGAGTCACAGGGGAGGCGCATGAAGACAGAGAAGAAGACAGCGCTGCCGCTCAACTCTGTGAAACAGTGTAGCGATATTTGTGCCTTCTGTTTGAGCGCGCAGGAACCAATCCAAGCGCGCAGTGAAACAACTCAACGCTCAAAACCGGTCTGGTACGGTCTGATAAACTCTTCTCAACCCACTGTCCTCGCGGTGAGTTCCATCTCTGCTTGCGCGCTACTTTGCTCGCGCGTACCTGCTCGTTTCACGCTCAACACCAGCTGTGCGCTCACTCGGCAGTTAAAGCCAATCACACACAGTTTTTTTTTCCATCCAATCAGAGTATGGCTTGCAAATACTGCATTCAGATGAATTAAATCAAAATGCTGCAGCCTTTGGCAGAAATGACTAAACATCACCGAGGGATTGAAGAAAAACAAATAAAAAGTGTAATATTTTAGCCTAAAATATTTAGGCTAAAGTATTTAGACTAAAATAATAGAGTTACTAAGTGAGCTGTGAAAAATGTTTTTGTCTCTTTTCTTTCCAGCTTCTGGGAGGTGATGCAAAGGTTTATTCTGATCATAATCATCATGAATGTCATCATTATTTAAAGAGCACTTTAACACGAGGTAAAACAAAGTGCCAAACATCAGAAATACATCAGATAAGAGATAACAACTAATAAAATGCTTGTTTGTTAAAATAGCACTAGGTCTAAATTATGTATAATTAGCCTAAAAAGTAGATTGGAATATGGAATATGTTGACGTCTGTTAAATTCAGGTTATCTTTTTTATTATTATTTCAGTTGACGTCTCCTGTTGAAGTGAGTTCAGTTTTACATTGTCATCTGTTTAGTTCAGTTTGTCTGCTGTTGAAAGCAGCACTTTAATGTATCTAATGCTGATTATTCATTGAATCATTTGAATTTAAATATTTTAAATACTTTCACAGCGAAAATTATATGTATGTAATTAATTAGATTAATTTTTTTAATCGATTGACAGCCCTAATATATATATATATATATATATATATATATATATATATATATATATATATATATATATATATATATATATATATATATATATATATATATCCCTAATATATATATATATATATATATATATATATATATTAGGGATAAAAATATTTAATAAATATTAAATATTTTTAAGTAAAAATATTATTATGGGGAAACAAAAACATGGGCTGCAATAAAAGTCACTGACAGTATATTTATTGTTCGTAGAAATAAAACAATCTTAAAACGAAGTGATTCTGTAATTGAAGTGCTCTTATTTTCAACAGGTCTGTAAAAACAATCTTTTTGGCAAAAAATGGGCAAATTGCTGCATCGCAAATTGGCTAAAAATGTAATAAAATGTATGCATTTAAAATCGAACATATTGGGAGGGATTTTTCTTAAATATCTTTAATTACATGAGTAATTTTTTTACGCTTCTTGAGAGAAATAGAATTATGTTTTATGATTTTCAGTTTTTTCCAAACCGATTATTGTTGATAATGAACAAACTTTTCAAGTAAATCCCTGATAGAGTCAATGATAATCCCCTCCTGGGAATAGTTTTAATAACAAACCAACTTTTACACTGTATTTAGGCAAATTTGCTGAAAGCAAAAAGAGAAAACATAGAAAAGAACAGATGAGAAAAAAAACAAAAGAAAGGAACAATCACACATCTCAACAGGTGCAGATAAGCAGGTATGCTTCCAAACTGCCTGAATGCTAAGAACCAATAATAAGAGAGGCCAGTTATGATGTGGTTTCAAACCAACGTCTAGCTTTTTCAATTTCAGATCAAATATGAAAATGTGTAAAAGTCAGTGGCAAGAAGCAGCCAGTTGGCAGACAGGTGTCCACACAGTGCTGCTCTGACACTGACGTGGAGCTCGTGACCCAACATCAACAGAGGACAGTAAATGGCTGCGCCTACTTGACCTTTTCTGTCCATAACAGCACTACTGGCTGCATGCAGGAGCACCTGACCTCTGTGTTTCCTCCCTGCGGACCAGAGGGAGCCACAAGGAGACACTGCCCACACTGACCATAAAGTCAGACCACAACATAGACTCCTGCTTTTTCTTCTTTGGAGCTTTAAACTTTACTACTGAATTAACACTTCTCAAACCAGCATTATTTTTTAAATCATCCATCCATCTTCAATCATTGACCCACCTTGTAGCCCAACAAATATTCCTTAAAATATCTTTCATCAAAATCATTTCAGTATTTTGAAGAATTAAATAAATATACACGTGTAAAACATCAAAAATACATTTCACATCTGAAATATTCAGGTTGAAGTAGGTTTATAAAACTGGCATTTTTGCCAGTCTTATAAACTTGCTCAGTATGAGGGATTGCTGACAATGCAGACGACTCTCCCTGTAGCTCTACGCTTCTCCAGGAGTGAATGCTGCTTATCGGGACTTTGATGCAATCAACTGGGTTCCCTTATATAGGAAATTTTTGACTAATCTGTATAATCTGACCCAATCTGTATAATCTGATTGAATTTGACTTTGTAAAGTGCCTTGAGATGACATGTTTCATGAATTGGCGCTATATAAATAAAATTGAATTGAATTTAATTGAATTTTTATGGTGGAAAAATAGAACTATCTATTTTTTAGCAGTTTAGGGACAAATGTATTAAGATTTTGATAATCTGGTAAGGGTTACGGTTACATAACAAAAATAAGGCTTGCATCTTTTCGTCTGCCTAAAATACCAGACTGTATAAAATGCTGCCATCTCATTAATGGCTTTCTTGTGATTGGACATCAGTTCTTTGGTCTACTTTACATGTTTGTGGTTACAATTAGGCAACTTCATCCAATATAATTTATGGTCATAAAAACTGGGAAACACGCCAAATACAAACCAAATTTGGTTTGATTTTTTATGAATTAAACTGATGAAAATGTCACACAGTTTTATTCTTCAAATTCACAGACGCCTCTTGCTGTAAAATAAGTGTTTTTTCTTGCTTTCGCTAATGTTTATTGACTAGACAGAAAACAACATGAGGAAAGCTGATTTCGGAGCGAACCTATGGCTGCTTGTTGTGAAATGGTAAAAAGCCACAGCCAGCAAATCCTGCTGATCTCGTTGTGAGCGTACAGGTTTACAGTGCTGCAAGGGGGCTCGGTGCAGGAAGTGGGCTCATTACAGCTCTTCCACGCCCACAGCCTCCTCATTCCCTCCCACCACTAAGCCAACCCAACCCCCCACCACCTCCTCACCCCAACCACCTGTGCTAGTCTCACAGGATGCCCCCCCCCAACTATCTTCTTCTCTTGTACAGCTGCACTTCTTCACCAAACCACACACTCAACGTGCTTTGTTGTTTTACACTCCACTGCTTCAACAACATCAGTGATAGGTAGATCTTGTTGTTGCACGCTGCATACTCAATAAATTATTTTGAAAAAAATAAAACAAAACAAACAACAACCCTAAAGCCGGTATTGATCATACATTATATTAGTCTGATGTAATATATATATATATATATATATATATATATATATATATATATATATATATATATATATATATATATATATATATATATATATGAGGAGCTGATCCTAATCAGCTTCTGAACAAAGCATCACCCTATCTCTACTTTCAGTTATCATACTCCTCTGTTATGGAACCAGCTCTTTTAGTTTTGTGAGGTGGAGCAGCTCTTTTTCTGTCAACAGTAGCTTTAAACCTTTCTGTAAGTAGCAGTTTACAGTCAGGTTCTGTTTGGTTTATGTCGACCTATCCTTTCAGTCACAGTAAAAGCTTCCAGCTGCGAGTCAGAAAAACCGACAGCAACATACTCCTGAATACAGAACTCCCACTTGGAAAGATGGTGTTTCCTCACCAAACCTGACCAGGAAATCCGATATGGATTTCCAGAAGCACACCAGACCCAAATAATGAGCTGCTGCTGGAGGTCTTAAAGTCTGCTAAAATGTGGAGAACAGCTAGAAGAAAACATGCGTTCCTCTTTACAGACATGATAAGGCAAACAGACAAGTAAAACGAAATGCTGAATGGTGCTACATGCTAAGCTAACAGTACAACAGGGATGTATGAGAGCAACATAACAATGTTAGTAACGCTCCTGTATCTGCAACAGTGTTGTAGAAACCTCGTGGAGAACAGCTAAGGCTAGCTGTTATTATCAGCAAAATGACGGTCTGTTGGTCAGAACTACCCTTCTGAGCTGCATCACATGACACTCCGAAACAACAAACCAGAGCCCCCCCCAGCATATTTACCGTTACACTGTCAAAAATCTTGTTGAGAACCCTGTGGTTGTGATTTTAAACTTAACACCTGTACTTCTGACCATTTATTTCTCATTAAATCACTTTGTACAGCATATGCAAGTGAAAAAGCTGCTAAAGTGTATAAGTAGAAATACATTGTTATCACATTTGAATGATGTAGTTGCACTGGTAACTAATAACTAAAAACGCTAAAAAGGGAGTGATATCGGACTTTTTGGACTCTGTACGAGTGTTATCAGACCCTAAAAACTATTATCACGCTTTAAGCTTCTCAGGAAGTGTGTTTGACTTCATTTATATATATGTACACAAATTGTAAAAATATAATGTCTATTGTGTCTGCGCGTTATGTTATCTGGTACATCCTAAAGTCCGAGCAGAGTCTGTCTTGAATATGCGCAGACTCCGCGCATATTCAAGGCAGACTCTGCTCGGACTTCGCGCATACAGGTACGTGCAGAGTTCAATTTTTACGATCGCGTACGCAGTGTGACACTAAACTGCTCAGCGGCAAGAAGTCTTTACATCGAACTGTTTTATGTTAGACACTGAGCTGAGCTGAGCTTGATACACTGAGCTGCTGCAAGCAGACGGTCGCAAGGACGTGCAACATCACAGTCCCTCCCTGTTCTCATTGAGAGATGGGAGCCCTTTGGAAAAGAAACGGCTCTAGGTGCTCAACTAGCTAATAAAACATTTTACCATCCGTTCCGTCGATTCGTCTCGCTGGCAGAAAGTGTGGGAATTGTAGGATTTGCCACAAGAAATGTAGGCAATAAGTACACTCGACTATGAAAGATTAAATGTCCACGTAGCTCACAGTATGCGCACAGTACACCCGAGTATATGGGAGCCTTACAAATTCTTGATTCTTGAAGAACAACAACTGCCAGACACCACCACCTTTCTGAGCTGTTATCAGGTGGCATGCTCTCTCCGGAATGGGGCTCAGTCTATGGCAACCAGGACCACTAATAGTATGATGGTGCAGGACACGGATAAAAGGATAGGCGCTGCTCCGATCTGGTGCGGTAAAGAAAGAGCTGAGCAAAAGCCAGCATTCTCAAGTTAGAGAGGTGAACCTGGAGGTGTCAAGTAACAAAGTACAAATACTTTGCTAAAATTAAAATTTGCTTATCTATACATTACTGGAATAATTCTCTTTTAGCTGACTTTTTACTTCTACTTCATACATTTTGAAACAGGTACTTTTATCCTTTTACTTGAGTAAAAAGATTGATTTGGCACTTCAACTTCTACAGAGACATTTTTAAACCCTAGTATCTATACTACTACCTGAGTAAAGAAATGAATAGTTTTGACGCCTCTGTCTGTACCTCACCATGAGATATGACTGTAAAAGGAAGGTCCTGGATACAAGTAGCTTCCTCCATAAGGTGGAGTGTTACTGCTCCTTGGGGTGGAAAGGCATCAGCCGAGGTGATTCAGGCATCTTATCAGGATGGTTTGCTTTGGAAGTTTCCTTTGCTGTCATCGCTCATGTTTTGTCCAGTCCTGTCACATATAATAGGTGATCCTTATCAGAGGATCCCTCTCTCTCTCTCTCTCTCTCTCTCTCTCTCTCTCTCTCTCTCTCTCTCTCTCTCTCTCTCTCCTCCATCATTTACAG
Organism: Fundulus diaphanus; assembly: GCA_037039145.1. Taxonomy (NCBI): domain Eukaryota; kingdom Metazoa; phylum Chordata; class Actinopteri; order Cyprinodontiformes; family Fundulidae; genus Fundulus; species Fundulus diaphanus. The sequence continues at coordinate 4,568,165 of CM073142.1, forward strand.
AAACAAAGATCTTACAGGAGTTCTTGACTGAAATGCTTACTGGTGTCAGACCAGTGTCATCTTTTTCCTCATTCTTCTATCCCCTCCGAGGTCTTAGAGGGAGGTGAGCAAACAGAATGCATCATACACAGGGAATGTTTAACCTGCTGAAAAGATGGGAGCTGGCTTTATCCAGCTTCACACGTGTATTCAATTTAGACCAGTAACAACAAATCCATCATAACTGTAATACTAATCAGAGGACAGCTTGATTCTTCATAGATCAAGTATACCAAGAGAGAATTCAGCTGATAGGTTTGGATAAAACTACCAATGAACGAAATTTAAACAGTAAGTACTGATAAACCCCTTAGGCAAAACTAAATTTCCAAACTATTTAATTATTTCCTGTGAATAAATGTTTTTTTAGTATTATATTTTATCACACATAATTATGCACAATATTTTAAAGAAATTGCTCTGCCAGAGGAAGAAAGCACTAACGATTGTGACATTACTGACAATCATCTTACTGTTTCATTGTTCACTCTGCGATGGCAGAGAGCAGAACAAAAGAGTGCCATATAGAAGGATATGATCTCACACTTGAGAGGAAAAAACACACAGAAGCTTTCCCCTGCCTGTGCACAAGTTGAGAAAACCGCAATGAAGCTATCACTTTTCAATCAGACGTCTTTATTTTAAGAAACTCAAACGTTACTGACCATTGGCTAATACCTATCTGCTGTCAGGTGCGAAGCTAGCAGGGATGATAAGAGGGCTTTGGCTGAACCAGCAGGAAGCGCTCTAACTGACAAAAACAGCACAAACAGCTCTTAAAGCTCCAGTTCGTAAAAATAAAAAAAAAGGTAAAATAGTGCTGGATACCTTCAGTTGTAAATATGCAATAATGCCATAAATCACCTATCTGTGGAAGAAAGTGAGGCTGCCATAACTATTGCTGGGAATTCCATTTATTAATGTAACTTTTTTTGTAAATGCGGTGCCTAATATGGAGGCAAGCAGAATGTTCCACATTCAAAAATCCGCGTCAACAGAAGGTGTTACCAACCTAAAGCGCTTCCATCAGCTCTGCACCTCACTGCCATTAAAGTCTCAGGCCACATCAACATTTTATCAGCTCTTCTCTTCACTGCAATATGAAAACAAACATAAATCCATCTCCACCTGATTTGTTCAATTTTCATAGAAAACAAAAAGAAAAACAGACAACGATATTTAAAGGATATTTAGAATGATAATAGAAACGATGATAGAAATGATAACTAAAACAGTGGTTTGGGGTGCTGGGGGCCTCTTCTCTCCTCCAAACAGATGCTCAGAAGACACAATAATTAGACAGCAGCGTACATTTAACATCCGCAAATCAATTAGATAATTACTTACATCATTTTCTTTATATTGTTTATACAAAAAACAGGCTCTAACAACCAAAGAATTTGGGTTGATTTTGGACAGATAAAAATCTAATAATATGTACCAGATGAGTTACATCAGCATCCAATTTTTATTTTTGAATTTTGAATATATTATATATATATATATATATATATATATATATATATATATATATATATATATATATATATATATATATATATATATATATATAGTACTTGTAATCTAAGTTTGCAGAGTGGAAGGACTCCCTGAAGTGCAGCTTCAGCCTAAAGGTAGTGAATCTTAGCGAGTGAGAATGAACTCGACCTAGTCCACACGTAGCAGTGTTTAAAAAAGAACGAATGTCTTCCCTACACCTTTTTTAAAAATAATATCATACACACGGGAGATTTTTTAAAAGAAAAGTTTTCACCACACCAACCCGCAGAAGTACGACACTGAGTGTTTAAAAAAAATAAAAAAATACGCTTGGCACATAGGGGACAGTGTACCGTAAAACTAAAACTTATGTCAGCCAATCAGAATCCTTCAAAACAACCACGACTTCTTGTTAGGAATGACTCATGGCGCAAGGAGGTTCAACCTGTGGACAGATAAGGAAGTTGAGCTTCTTTTAAACACCATGTTTGAATATAAAGTTAATAAAACTTTATGTTTTATTATCAAAGCGGAAAAAATAACAAAATAATAAACACAAAGTGAATTTGTGATCAAAATCGTTTCATATAACAATGACAATGGGGAATCGTTTTTAACTCCACTGTATGACCAAGTGTATAAACAACGGTCGCACGTGTGTGACACAGTGCAGAAATATTCGTTGCAGACCGTGATGCGGCAGACATTAAGGTCCGTCTTTTCATGTACACTCGCAGGCTCAAAACCGGAGCGTTTATAAATCACCACTTTGGCCAGAGTTTTTAGGATCATTCGTTTTAAGGGATGTATGACGCCTTTTATGTGTGGCTTAAAGGCATATTCACATAGTTTTTCCCAGATATCCTGCTACGTGTGGATTAGGAAGCGATAAAAGTGCATGAGTTAAATATGTGAGCTCAATTTAAATGTGAACAATGTGTGATTATAGATTAGATGCTGTATATTTCATGGACATATCGCCCTAAACTGTTACTGTTACCGAGGTTACACATTTTAGTGGAAATGTGCAATCATATCTCAACAAAGAAGCGACATTAAAACAAGAAGTGTTAACTTTTTTAAGTCTAATATTTGACACAGAATCCTATATTCTTACGCTGAGAAAGCTCTTGATTGGTGACAAAAGAAGCTTTACCTGACCGTCACGAAACACGTTAGTCTTACTTCTGACTGCGACATATCACAGCTCAGCCTACAGTGTAGCTGAATTCAGAAGCATTTTCTAAAAGCTGCGACAGAATTTTGAAAGGAGTTTAAATGTTTATGAAATTACATTTTATTTATTTAGTCATTACTATACTATTTTAAAGACTTATCAGTGTTAAGGTGTAGTTTTAAGATCACTGTTGAACTTAAAAACAAAGTGATGTGTCTAATGATCGTATTAACCTTGAGCTGGAATTGTTGTGCAAATGAAATGTGAAACATTACATGTGGTAGGGACACAGGACTTCCACTGAGTTGCTTTATGAATATCCTAATGAGTGAAAGAGCTGATGGCAGAGCTGAAGCCTGCGGGTGTAATTACGTTAGTGTGGTGCGATGGTTATTAGGTTAATGTCTTCTCTGGTCAGACTGATCTCTGGTTTCACAGATGACTCAGCAGCTCAACAGAACACTGACAACAAATGCAAATGATTTAAAAAGGAAACTTCTACGGTGTTTTGGTCTTCCCCATGAGAACATTTGGACATAGTCCAAACCTGGATACACACACTGGCTTGTTTTCATAGATTACTGCTCTACTTTGATAGTGTATGCATGGTTTATATTATGGTGGCAGCAGGGAAAGGGCTCTAGGGACCACAAGTCTGTTTATGAAAAATAATCTGAGCAATCCTAAGGAAGTAGTATGAATAAATGGCGGAAATTAGCCTAGCTTTATTTCCTGGTTACTGTAACTAAGGTAAATATGTAGTGATTGCGAAAGCTCCAGAGCAAAAGCAGTGAGTATCCTGACCACAGACAGAGGAAGGTTGGGGGTCTTTAGTTAACATAACTTTCTAATGTCATAGGAGACGTAGATGGTCAAAAATACACCAGAAAAGAGCATTTTTAATCCCACAAAAGGTATTGAACAAAACTCCACCTCTAGATTATGAAATGAATGCAACTCTCTTGGAGACATAAGGGTAAGAAAAAGTCTAAAAGATATAAGAATTCAGATTAAAGTTAAATCCAAAGACAAAGTTAAATCCTTACATGATCAGTGTAAGTTCTAGCCATTTCTGGTTCACATTTTCTTTTACATTTTATGTCACACATTGGTACAAGTTTTTGTTTTCATCGTAAGAATATACACAATACATCGTTAAATGGATAAGAACAGTATTATCTATTGGACCAAATCACTTTAACATTTAAGTGACATTTAATTTAATTTTCTGAGGCAGAATACCCTAACAAAGAATTTAATTAAAGAAGCACTAAAACTGCTTGAAAAATTACCAAAAACTAAAGTCTACGTTATTAAACATTCAGGCGGAGAACACTCTGAACAGGTCGCCAGTCTATTGCAGGGCAACACAGAGACAAACAGGACTAACAACCATTCTCACACACACTCACACCTAAGGAGAATTTAGAGATGCCAATTAACCTAACATATTATTATTATTATTATTATTGGTATTGTCATTATTATTTTTAATAATAATAATTGTTATATTATTATTGGGATTGTTATTGTCATTATTATTATTAATAATAACAATTATTATTATTAATTATTAGGTATAATAATAATAATAACAATAATTATTATATCATATCTGATACATAAATGAGTTCCTTATCTTTAGATTTTCATGATGAAATTAATTTATGAATTCTCAAATTTGGTATGAAAGCTTTTGAAATTAAATAAATTCCTACTTTAATAAAATAAAATAAAAAGCATTAGCTAAAATAAATTGTTAAACTATGAAAATAAAACAACAAAAAATCAGAGCCTGGCGAAGAAGATACTGCTTTACTCTGAAGATGGTTTGCTTATATAGGAACATTTTTGACCAATCTGTATAATCTGACCCAATCTGTATAATATGATTGAACTTAACTTTGTAAAGTGCCTTGAGATGACATGTTTCATGAATTGGCGCTATATAAATAAAATTGAATTGAATTGAAATTGAATTGAATTGAATTGAATGAGAAAATTAAAGAACATTTTAAAAACATCACAAGCCTCAGCTCAGTCATGAATTAAAAATACTGCCTTGAAATTAGAAGCATTATATATTTTTTTAACCTATAGACTTATATAATGATATTTATCAGAACTTGAGATGCTTCACTATGATATGAAAATTTCATATCTTTCACACTCTTCCTTTAATTCAGAATTTTGAGGGCATTTAAAAATATTCTATTTTTTCCTGATGTACATGTTTATGGCAAACGATGTCCCACCTTATATTTAGATGCCTCCAAAAGTGTGAGACTATTTCTCTGTTGACGTCTGTTAGGGAAGATTATCTGCTAAACCACGTTTAGTGTTTAACATTCGTAGTTTCCATAAATGATGATAACTACTAGTCCAGATCCCACCGCTAACATTCATGCTCAGATAAGAACATAAATGGATCACTCTAAGTTGGTAACATTGAAATATTTTGGTCCTTGGACCTGAGCAGAGCAATGTGGAAAGATTATTTTTTTTAAATAAAGAGAACAGCGGGTAGTTTCCTACAACTAGGCTGTAATTTATTAGATTTAAAGTCAGTCTGTCCAAACACACGGGTCTACTTCTCCGGTGTGATAAATATTCTGTGTTCTACAATTAATAACGGTTCGGTTTGTATTGCCAATGCCCAGCAGGCAGAAGTTGTTAGTTTGCTGTCAAATATTAAGTAAAGACCTATAAAAGATCAGCCCAACATTGCTTTCCTGAACAAGGTTTGATTTTCCCCAGCTAGTAAACACATTTCTGTGAATGAGAAGCTGCCTAAAGTCTAACAATGGTAGCTCATATTTCTCAGCCACAGACACCAACGTTTATCACAGCCACATTACATCTTGTATGCACCAGGGCTACAAGTGAAGCTGAGCGGATTTATTTCATTATTGCTTCAGACATAGTTTGGAGTTGTAAAATATCTCTGAAAGTTAAAAGGACTACCATGCTCTCTGGAGCTAACCCTCTCGAGCCCTAACCCTAAATCTAATTGACACCTTAGTGCGAAACCTAATCCCTACCCCAGAAAACCTTTTTTGCAGTCCTCACTTTACTAGTAAACTTATGGCTGGTCAATATAGAGAAAAAACATATCCATAAAATAGAAATCATATTGATCGATATCGATAATTATTATCAATTTCAAAATATATATTTTAAGTGCCGTCCTGGCCATTTTATGCTGTTGCTTAGCGACCTAATTTTAGATACAGAACACACAAACACTGAATTCAAACTCAACCCTTTATTCAACCAACTTTTTGTCAAAACTGCAAGTTTTAAAAAAACGTGCTCTCTGAACTCTTTGAAGGGGGCGGAGCTTGTCGACAAAACATTCCTGGGTCTGGCCGTTTGTGATTGGTTCGGAGGATGTAATATTAACCTATGATAGGCTGGAATACAAAAGGAAGGAAAACTGTTATTCTATTGAACTTTTTATTGACCCTTTTTTTCTATCATCGATAAATGTCTATCGATCGATATACATTGTTATTGAATTATCGTCCAGCCCTAAGTACACTAGTAAAGAAGCAAATGTTTACTCTGATGATCTCAAGGATTTTCATCACTTGTACAAACATGGAGTCACAGAGAGTTCCCTTGCATAGAGAACCTCTACGGCAGCAGTTCCAGTGAAGTACAGACAGTCGTTTCCAGTCCAGTACCTTCTGGCTGATGATGTGGACTGTTTATCACCTCGTCACAAACACGAGCAGAACTTGTCAGAAGGAGCAGGGCTCCTGAAAATCCAGTAAAATCAGGAAAGCACACCACGGTTAATGTTTTCGTTAAACGTCCCTCGTGACAGCTTCAGTATCATCAGTCACTTTGATAAAAACCTCTCTTATAGAGCTTGAATTCCAAAGCTATTAGGATCAGATGTGCATCATTTAATCACCTCGGTATGGACCTGAACTTACTGAGGAGCACGGGAGAGTTTAGAAGGTCACGCTCTCCACTTGAGGCAGAGCGACAGGCTCTTGAGAATATTAAGCAGGTTCTATGCAACGATCAAGCTCATTTACGCATGGCGAATACCAGTGAGGCGTGATGTGAAAACGCAGAGGAAAAAAAGACCAAGCAAACGAAACAGAGCAATCAGAAATCTGCCTGTGCCGTTTGAAATGTGTGACGGCTTCTTGGCAAGCGCCCGAGCTGAAAACAGAAAGGCACAGGCTGTGCAGCTGCAGACCGGAGAGATCTGGGTCCGTCGGGGTAACGCAATCTGATATCACGTGTCGGGCAATAACACCGCTGAGGAGCGACGCCGAAGGTGGCAGGAGAAGAAGAAGCAGCAGCCACAACATGACGAGGTGAGGAAGCGACAGCAGAGCAGAGAGCGAGAAGGAGGGGAGCATTAGCCGCTGTTGTAAAGTGCTGAATCTGACACTCTGCTCAACAGCGCTGCTCTATCCTCGCTCTGGCTGGAGCCTCATCAAACATGCCTTCGTGCTGACGTGGAGGAGCTTGGGGAATATGCTTTTTTTCCGCCGTTCTACTCTGAGGAACTGATTTGGGAAGTTGGGCTTGGGTTGACCAGCGTTCCTACTGATATATGTTGTACATGCAGATCAGCCCCTGAATTTGCAGCTTTTTTGTTTAGGTTCTCTCAGTCAGGCTACTTTTTTGATAAAAAAAAAAAAAAACACAACACAAAACAAAACAAAAACTATGCACCTTTACAGACTAAATTGTCTTCGGAAGACATGCATCTGCAGTCAGGAGAGATCACTCCTCATAATCGCATCTTATTCCAGCTGCAATTTCATGAATCATTAACCCATAAGTGCTTGGTTACTTCTGAACACAAGGAGCTTCTTCACTCATTATGGTTCTAATTAGAAACATAAAGCATGATTCACCAGGCTCAGCAGATGCCTACACAAGGAGGGGAGTTAGGGCGGAGGGCAGTCTAGCCCTGGATGCTACAGTTCAGCGTGGACAGACTGTAAAAGTGGAGGGTCAGCAGCCATATGGGATTTCTGCTCTAGCTGCCAGCCCTGAGGGACTCGTTATTTTAGGATCCCCCCCCCCCCCCCAAGCAACCCCAAACAAACAGAAAAACTCTCTCGACCTCAGAAACGTTCCCAAACCAAGCTCCCGCTAGAAGATGGATCTTACATAACACCGGAAGGCCAACATTTTTATTCATCTGTCGTAAAGGATGTAAAGGGTGGCCCTTTTTATTTAGATGAGTAATAAAACAGCGGAAGTCCTTCAGATGCCAAAACATTTTTAGTTCTGTGCAGGTTTCTAGTGTTGCAACTTCCAACCATAGAAGACATGTTGAGCCTTTTGTTGTGAAGATTACAGCAAATATGACTGACTTTTCAAATATACCTGCTGGTGATTTTAGGCCGTAGTGAACTATTCCTGTTCCTTTGACTTCAGAAATGCCATTAATTCTTCCATCATCAGATCATCACATGAGTAAAAAAGTCCCTTGAAAGAATCTTTTCATTGTTTTATTGCAAATCATTACTTCTAGTTTTAGCATTTTAACTCAATTGATACCCTTTAACCCCACAGAAAACCTGCATGAGACGTTTCACCAAACACAGACATTTTAAAACATTTTCTGCTTTGTTTCCACCAGCTTTCCACACCTTGCTAGGAATAATTATTTCACCTGTCTTTGTAGGCCTTTACACATTTCCCCCAAACAAAATATACTGTAAAGTCACCTGTTGGTTTTTTTGTGCACATGCATAAACATGTTTTATTTTCTGCAACCAGATGTTTTTTTGTGGGGTAGCAAAGCAACTTCAGATCCTTTTGAAATTCTAATGTGAGCCCATCTAACGGCCCCCAGATCCCCAGGGAAGCAGCAGAATTTACAGTTAGAAAGAAGCCAAAGGAGAGAGGGATTCAAGGACAGAGATGCAGTAACGCATCAGCAATTTAGCAACAATTCAGTACAGTTGGTTAATGCAGTGCAGTAAAAACATTCCGCTTTTTTGTCCCAAAATATCAGAATTATGGGCTGTTACTTCAACTCTGATTTTTTATTAGCTGTCAAATTTGCTTTACAGCTAGCAGGTCTGTGAAAAGTCAGAATCTGATGGTCCGATCATAAGATGCTGCAGGCCGAGGCGGGCTGCCGTCCATCCAGAACCGGTCCTGCTGGAGGTTCCCTCCCGGTAAAACTCATGCAGGTTCAGGATGGAGGAATGCATCAAGCTGAAGATTCAAGGGAATCGACTTAGAAGGACTTTTAACCAACAGATGTTTCAAGGTGAACCGAATCCGACTACGCTGGGCATTTAGAAGAACTGACTGTAAACCTGACTGCTTTGCACTGCATGAATTTGGGCTGAGTTGAACAAAAAGTACAAAACTATTTTTCCGCTGCTTAAGCACAAGAATGATGAATACATCTAATTACACACATAACAGGCACTACTTTAATGGTAACAGGAGACGTGTCTCATTTGTTAAAAATGCTTTTCATTGAATTCGGTTGTGTGCGTATTCAATAAGCAAGTGGCAACAGGCTGTGACTGCCAAGTAAATCTGAGTCACTGCAGCCTGTAGGAGCCTCCCCAAACCGCTGTCCTCACAGCAAAGAGGAGATGGATGTATGGATGTATGTATGGATGGATGGATGGATGGATGGATGGTTGTATGTATGTATGTATGTATGTATGTATGTATGTATGTATGTATGTATGTATGTATGTATGTATGTATGTATGTATGTATGTATGTATGTATGTATGTATGTATGTATGTATGTATGTATGTATGTATGGATGTATGTATGTATGTATGCATGTATGTATGTATGTATGTATGTATGTATGTATGTATGTATGTATGTATGTATGGTTGGATGGAAGGATGGATGTATGGATGGATGGTTGGATGGTTGGATGGAAGGATGGATGGAAGGGAAAGAAGAAGTAGGGGGCCCCTGTACAGAACAAAGGAGTCGGTGCGTGAAACTGCGCATGAGTGCTGCCGCCACGCACGCGCCCCGAACCCAGCTCGCGGTGTCAGGGAAGTTTCCTTACGTCAGCTAAAAATGACACTGATTACATCCTTATTAGCGCGTCCCACGCACCGGTGGGTGGCATCTAACGGGGCCAGAGATGCGGTGATGAATGGAGGATGAGAAGGGCGGTGGGCGATGATGTGCCCCACCACCACTTGTGTTGCATCAGCACTATATAGCAGACAAAGGATGCCGAGGATGTCACCGCGGCGGGCAGCGCTGTATCACTCCAACATCACTCCGGCCCTTCATTCTGCCCACGGTTCCGCCGCGGAGGTCAACGCGACCAGACAGCAGGCGGACCGGGATCCCCGCGTCCTGCTGAGAACGCTGACTCGCGTTCCGCGCACAGGCAGACGCGCGTTCTCATTCCGTGACAACGTGAACAAAGCGAACAACAGCTGAACGGGGCCAAAAACACAACGAAGCCGCGATGCAAACGGGATTCAGCTGATCAGTTGATGGGGTGAAAGAACGAGGAACTCCCTCTCCTCCTTCCTGGGGCTAAAATATTCTCCCTGATTATAGAGAAACGATAGATTATGTGCTGCGTCTTGCATCCGGGCGCACCCCCCCCCCCCTTTCCCCATCACTGACAACATGATGAGGCTGACGAGGGGACTGACGAAGCCACACTGCAGCATCCACTCACATGACAACGCAGGACGGGCGCACATTTTTGACAGTCACGGCTAGTAAGAAAAGAGCCGTTTGTGTGAGTGCTGGGGAACAGCCGTGGGCGTCCAGACCTGCTCCGGATCTGCCTCAACATCAAAGGAAACGCGGCGGCGAGAATAACGCTCAAAAATGACACAGCTGAGAGAAACTTGAAATGAGCAAACAATGCTCGCCCTTACGCAGCAAAATAGCCTTCAGCCCGCTACGTGTGTGTCTGTGTGTGTGTGTGTGTGTTTGTGATCGCAATAGAAAGAGGAAGAGAATATGGCATGCGCGGCGTTTTAATAGCGAACAATGCAACAAAACAATCCTAAAACAGTGTCTGGGTGCTTTATGATGTGAGGGGGGGCATTCAGTGACGGGCTGGGTGCTCGACATTCCGCCGCCAGGAGCAGTTCTGGGATCACCAGCATCGACTTCTCCAAACCAGAGGAAAAACGGCTGCGCTCTACGGAGGATTGACTCAAAGCATAACAGGATGTGGTTCTGAGATGTGTTTCACTCCTGAACCCGCGTTCACACCCCTACACATTACACCCTTTCCATATTCGCACCGCACGCCGAGCTTTCAATATTCGTGCGTGCGGTTTCCCTCTTCTACTTTTTTCTTCTTCTATTAGTGACTTTTGGGTCCGCAGAAGTCAACAACAACACTCGCGTGGTTCGAGGCCAGCGCGCTGACACTTATGCAAGTTTGCAACTCAGTCTTTGCAGCATCAACAATCCATTCTGAGGCTGAGATTCTGACGAACATAGAAAACGGAGGCTCACAAGGGAGAAAAGGCGTGAATGAACGTGCATGCCAGCTTACCTTTTACTTTCTATTCCTGTCGTATTCCAGCCCTTTTGTCTGTTTCCCACATAAGTTCTTTCACATGATGGCTCGCTTTGTCGTTTCCTCAAAGCCTCTCGGCTGCAGAAGGTGACATATTTTTTTCCAGTCGCCGCAACTGGAGTGCGTTTTCTCGCTTACACGAACGACGTAAAAAAAAATAAAAACAACCCCTTCTGTAATTCTACGGTCCGTTGTGGACGCGCGCGCGCGCGTGTATCTGTGTGCGTTGATCCTTCGCGGCGTGCCGCTCCGTCTCCGCTGTTTGTTACACTCAACTGGAACGCCTACTCTCAGTGGCTACATTGTTGACATTCACCCGTTGACGTCATCCCACTCCCTCATTCACAACATCGTAGGCGCGCGCCACTTTGCGTTGCTGTGGGCGGGAAGCGCGCGCGTACTCTCTGGAACGACCGCAGTGGAGCTTCGAGAATCGCCCCGCTGGCCGAGAAGCTTAAATCCCACCCCTCATTCGGCAACGCGACCCCCGCCTCCAATTCCCTCATTACTTCCCCCCGATCTCACCGAGCTTCATACAAGACCCCTCCTCCTCGGGGGCACACAGCGGGAACATGACGGCAAACGATGACACAATGCATTTTTCTCTGTTTAGATACTGGCTGTGGCAGGAGTTGTACTTAAGTCAGAATTTGAGCACTACTACTAGCCTACTCAGGGGCGGATTTAGGAAATTTGGGGCCCTAGGCAAAGAAAGGCATTGGGCCCTCTGAATTGTGAAGACAACACATAAAACAGACCCATATACAGATACAAAAAATTTAATAGAATAGACATACATAATTTTTTCTACCTTTTGTCCATCTCTTATCCCTTTTCTTGTTGTTTTCCTCTAAGTTTTCTTTTGTCCCTTTTTCTAGTAGACAAGCCATGATCTGCTTATCTGTTTTCCATTTTTTATTTGAATGAAATAATAGCTGGAAGTAAATCTGCGCCCGTCTCCATTTTCTTGGCAAAATCCGCCCCTGAGCCTACTACTGCTGCTACTACTACTAATACTACTACTACTACTACTATTATTATTATTATTATTATTATTATTATTATTATTATTATTATTATTATTACTACTACTACTACTACTACTACTAATCTTGGCAGCTCCTGACAAATTTCTCAGGGGGGGGGGGGGGGGCAAATGTTATGATGAATGCTAAGAATACCCATTTAATTAGTAAAATACTGATAAATAAAAGTTATTAGATAGCTAACGTCACACAGTTTCATTACAATGTTAATGTGGTTTCTTGTTCTGCCACAAGATGGAAACAAAACACATGAATTGTACGTACTGTACAGTATTTTTGTACAGCTAATAAGTATAATAAATTTGGTTCCACAGTAGAACAGTTACACTGGGGTCATAAAACATACAATTGTTCTGTACTATTTTGGCCTTGAAATCACTGTTAGCACAATCTGCAATATATTGCTATCATGGAAACCATAGCGTGTGCACCTGCGGTACCTACCGGCCAAGCATGCAACAGTGCGTGCAACAAAATCACGTTGGGGCAAGCCCTCCTGAAGCCCATAGAAATTAATTGCTGTGTCCAAAATTCGAAAAAAAAGAAGAAGGGACTCTTACCATGATTGTGTATGGGAGTGCCTGGGGAGATTTTCAACTTGACTGAAATCGGCTAGGGATTCTGGTTGGAAGTGGCAGGCTGCTGAACGTTACAGCGATATTCAGGCTGCTAATAGGACAATTATTAAGACTTAGAATGGCAAAATAAACTCCTTTCCCTCCGTTTTTTTCATGTGGTTTAGGGAAGGTGGTGCACTATCACCCACTATGGGCCTGCCGCCCCTGCCACTCAGAACAAATTGTTGTTGATAAGAATCAACAACTTATAGTAAGCACCAGTCGACTATTTTATTTAAGTTCACACCGAACGCAAATAAGGATAAGGTGCTTTATTTGTAATTATACATACAACAAAATTTCATAGATCAGATCCTGGAGGAAACCTACGCAGACACGGCAGAACAGGCAGACTCCACACAGAAAGGCCCGTGCCAAGTCCAGGACTCAAACCCATGACCTTCTAGCTGTGAGGGAAGAGTGCTAACTGCTGCTCCACTGCGCTGCCCACAAAGCAGGCAGAGACTAACCTGACTCCGCCAGATGGATTTGCTCCGCATATCCATCTGGAAACCTTCCGTTGAAGTAATTTTGGGAAGGGGCGAAAATACTGGTTAGCTGATTGGCCTATGTTGGTGATAGACGGGCCAAATAAACCAATCAGATCAACGGAGCATATGACGTACTAACAGAGCGACGACGAAAACACAACCACAAGCCAGGCTACTCTTGCTGCTGCAGGTAAAGGCTCGTTAGCTCAGAAAAGCCTCCAGAGCAGTGTTTTGCTCTTCTTTCAGTGAATAAATACTCTGTAATTCCGATAAAACTTGCTCGATAGCCACGCTAACGCTAGTTTCATTGGCTGAAGCTGCCATGTTCTTTAGACTGAACTGTCGCGCTTCTCGTTGCGTCACACCTCAACCCGCATCAAAGCCAACGCTGATTGGACGTTCGTTTGGTGAACTGCTCCAAATTTTCTTTAACGGAAAGTAGCCAGACTGCGAGTGAAACCTTGAAAGCTCGCGAGATCAGGATGGTCTCACGAGGCTAGGCAGTGACAGCTTTGTGTATCGGCTGCAGTCCTTTACCTCATGACATAGCTAGATCCATTTCCTGATTGGTTGTCGCGATGCAACAAGACACAAAAGTTCAGACTTTTCAACTCTAATCACTGTCACTTCCCATCCATCGCAGTTGTCATGTCACTCCGGCTTCACTTTAACCACCAAAATTATGCCTTTTGCATCGCTAGAAACGCATCTGTTGCCTCGCTTTGCGTTGCATCATTCCTGTGTTGCCCCTGTGCAGAGACATCATGTAAATCTATCGCTCGGGCTGCAACATTCGCATTAAATGAGAACACACCTTTACTGCTAAATCAACATAAATAGCTGTTATAATATTACAGTTCAAATTACATATAATAGGGAATGATCAATTAACAATTAGAAAATAATCTAAATTCTACAGGTGATGAGTTTTTTAGCATGTCAGCATCCTTATGGCTGATAGTTCAAAAAACCTCCTGCCGTTTGGTCGGCAGGAGTGTCAAATTGATGGGAGGGCTCAATGGCAGTGGGTGACTTCCTTTTACAGGGCTCTCTGTTGAGGTCTTGGAAGGCGCTGCCATGATAGTACTCGTTCAATAATGTTCAGAAAAATACTCAATACCATGTTTAAAACAGTGGCAACGAGCTGAGTAAAAATGTCGATATACACATAATATCAATCCGATCCACCCAGGTAAGAACAAGCCAACAATTTAAAGTTAAACGAAATAATGTGTAAATATTAACAATTGTTTCATATTTGACAACAAAACACACTTCACGAGGAGACCTCAACTAGCCTTGAGAGCTACCTGGATGAGTGTTTTGACGGCATCGTAATGCAGAAGCCGAAAAGCTCCACAACAACAAACACACCATCAACAACTATGCCCGTTCGAGCTCGAACAGCACCGCTTCCACTATATCTCCAGATAGGAGCTACAGCGATATTCTGGAATCCATAGATAAGAAGCTAACTAGCCTGGATGCCCGTCTCGCCTTGGTAGAAGTTCTACAGAAGGAATTTCAAGCTCTGAGAGAGTCGCTGGAATACAGCCAGGAGCAACTAGCTTCCGTCAAAGCCGAGAATGAATTGCTGAGGGAAGAAGTCAGGAAGCTCATCGATGATTCAGCTGTCCAGTGAAAATAGTAAGATGAAGGAATCCATTCTGGATATTCAGGCCTGAAATATGAGAGATAACCTTATCTTTGACGGAACCCCTTAGCAGCAACAGGAGGATGCTGAGGAAACAATCCGTGAGTTCCTCTGGCAGCAGCAGAAACTCCCAGCTGATCAGGTAAAACACATCACCTTCCACCGTGTTATAGCTAAATTTGAGCATTACAAACAAAAAGAGCAGGTCAGAAGTCAGGGCAGAAAGTTGCAAAGAAGGAATATTAGCACCAATGACCAGTTTCCAAAATAAATCCTTGATCGAAGGCGAGTATTATTCCCAATCAGGAAGAAATACATGGCTGAGGGTGTCAGGGCTACAGTTGCTGTAGATAAGCTTTATATTAATGGTCAACTGTTCAGAGATCAGAAGGTCACTCCGTGGCTTTATTAGCAGCACAACAGGTGTATTTAAAGCATGTGACACTTGTTAAAAGAGAACAGAGCTGAACACGGTGATAAATTAAATGTATGTACAGCTCAGCAGTATGTTTTCTGGTTATGTTGGTTAGTCATGGCTGGATTTCTGTGTTATAGGTCGTAATCCTGTTTCTTTCACCCCTTCTCACTCTCTGCATTTTTCTTAATACTCTGTCTTTCATTATCTTATTCCTCTGCTTCTTTCCTGTTGATCAGACAACCACAAGCTCAGTATATGATGTCACCTGGGTCTATTTATATCTATTTCTATGGGGACAATCACTTTCCAACTTCAGCTTCTCACTCACACCTATGGTGAATTTAAGGTTTGTAACATGGAATGTGCATGGAGCTGGCACCAGAGAAAAAAAGTTGAAGATTTTCAATAGTTCCCTAATGTGTTTTATAACACTAAACAAAGAGGAGTAGCAATTTTAATGCACAAAAAGATTAGTTTTACAATATTAGACAAAATTATAGATCCTGAAGGTAGATTCATAATAAGAAAAATATCTATTCATAACCAAAAGTTATGTATTGTCAGTATATATGGCCCAAATGTTGACGACCCCTCATTCTTTCACAAACTTTTCCATGCACTTTCAAAACACCTGGATTGCTCTCTGTTTATTGGGGGTGACCTCAGCTCTGGTCTAAATGAGGAAATAGGTTGAATCCAACAGGGACTTAGTACAGTTGGCAATCATTAAATGTAGTCAGACAATACATGACTGATTATGATCTTTGCATGGCGATTTCTTCATCATAACAGTAAGGAATATACTTTCTTTTCAAATGTCCATCATTCATACTCACGTTTGGACTATATATTAATCAGCAACTTGCTGCTGTTTGCCATTTCAGATGCTGTAATACATCCTATTGCTGTCAGTGATCATGCTCCTGTTTCTTTAACCCTAATAAATAAAAAGTAACCTCACAAAACAAAAGCTTGAGATTGAATACCTCATTGCTTAAAGATGAAGAATTTATCAAATATTTAAAAGAAGGGTGGGCTTCATACTGGGAGTACAATGATCTACCAGGGACATCAGGATCTATTCTCAGGGAGGCAGGGAAAGCAGTGATGAGAGGTAAAATAATTTCATTCTCATCTCATAAAAAGAAGATATAAAAAAAGATTAAAGAATTAGAAAAAAATTAGAATTTTTTTTTAATCCGTGAAGCAAAATTAGAATGAAACAAATATATTGAAAAGCAAACTACATTTTTAATACAAAGACTTTGAATAGAAAACTTTGAATGTGGCAATAAGTCAGGAAGCTTCTTCGCTAATTAGCTAAAAACAAATAAAGAAAAAAAAACAATATTTGCAGCTACAGATTACCAGAAAGGCCGACCCAGTTTTCCAGACGTTCTAACAGAACTGAGTGGTCGAAAGTATCGAATGCTGCACTGAGGTCCAATAGTACCAGCACTGTGGTTCTTCCACAGTCTGTATTTATATGGATGTCTATATAAGTGTTTAATTGTTGAAATACAGCTTTTTCAATAATCTTACTGATAAAGGGGAGGTTTGAGATGGGCGTATAGTTCTGGAGTAGTAGTTTGTCTAAATTGTTCTTTTTCAGCAGTGGTTTGATAATTGTTGTTTTTAGGGACTGGGGGAAAACACCTGACAGATGGGACGTGTTTATTATCTGAGTCAAATCAGATGCTATGAAAGGCAAAACTTTCTTAAAGAAAACTGTGGGTAGAACATCAAGGCAGCAGGAGGAGGTATTTAGCTGCTGAATGATCTCCTCTAAGCTTTTGTAGTTTGTTTGGCTGAATTGGGACATTTTGTCAAGATAAGTTCCAGTTGGATACAGCTTTGGTTCTGGAGTTGATATGGATGTACAAACTGATCATTTAATCTTTAGGATTTTCTCAGTAAAGAAGTTAGCAAATTCATTGCAGGCCCTGGTGGAGTGGAGTTCAGAAGCCACAGACACAGGAGGATGTGTTAACCTGTTTACAAAGTAATGACCAATTTGAAGAGTTTCAGTCAGGCTTCAGAGCTCATCATAGCACTGAAACAGCTCTGGTGAAGGTCACTAATGATATTCTCATGGCCTCAGATAATGGACTTTTGTCTGTACTTGTCCTGTTAGATATCAGTGCTGCATTTGATGCAGTTGATCACAATATTCTCCTAGAAAGACTTGAACATACTGTAAGGATTAAGGGGAAAGCATTAGGCTGGTTTAAATCTTATCTGTCGGACAGATTCCAGTTTGTTCATCTTAATAATAAATCTTCTTCAAACTCTAGGGTCACTTGTGAAGTACCACAGGGTTCAGTCCTTGGACCAATTCTCTTTACTAAATATATGCTTCCGATTGGCAAAATTATCAGACAGCATGGGATTAATTTCCACTTTTATGCTGATGACACTCAGCTATATTCATCCATAAATCCTGATGAATCCAATCAATTACTTCGACTACAGGCATGTCTTGATGACATCAAAACCTGGATGACTTTAAATTTCCTGCTTTTAAATTCTGACAAGACAAGTTGTAATCTTTGGATGAGAGTCCTCAAAAAATAAACTTCTTAATCAATTACTTAATCTGGATGGCATTAACTTGACCTCTGGTAATAAAGTAAAAAATCTTGGTGTTATTTTTGACCAAGACATGTCATTTAAATCCCATATTAAACAGGTTTCAGGGTTTCCTTTTTTCACCTCTGGAATATTGCCAAAATTAGAAATATTCTGTCCAGGGGAGATGCTGAAAAACTAGTCCATGCATTTGTTACTTCAAAGCTGGACTATTGTAATTCTTTACTATCAGGAGGTCCACAAAATGCAGTTCAAAGTCTTCAGCTAATCCAAAATGCTGCAGCAAGAGTTCTGATGAAAATCAACAAGAGGGATCATATTTCCCCAATTTTAGCTTCCCTTCATTGGCTTCCTGTTAAATCAAGAGTAGAATTTAAAATTCTCCTTCTCACGTATAAATCCCTTAATAATCTAGTTCCATCATATATCAGAGCTCTGATTACCCCGTATGTTCCTAACAGAGCACTTCGCTCTCAGACTGCAGGTCTACTGGTGGTTCTTAGAGTCTCTAAAAGTAGAATGGGAGGCAGATCCTTTAGTTATCAGGCTCCTCTCCTGTGGAACCAACTCTCAGTTTTGGTCTGTGAGGCAGACACTTTTAAGACTAAGCTTAAAACTTTCCGTTTGACAAAGCTTATAGTTAGAGTGGCTTATATTACCCTGAGCTATCTCTATAGTTATGCTGCTATAGGCTTAGGTTACTGGAGGACATCAGGGTCTATTTTTCCACTCTACTGAGTTCTACTGTTCTCCAATTTGCATTGCTTGTCGTCATTTCAACTTTTAACTTTTTGTTCTCTCTCTTTTTTCTTCATAGTAGGTACACCTGGTCTGGCGTTCTGTTAGATGTGACATCATCCAGGGAAGACAGGTCACCCGGTATTAGCATATAATGTAGAAAAGATTCCTGGATCAATGTGTGCTTCTGTGCTTTTTGTCTCTCTTATTGTCTTCTCTAACCCCCAGTTGGTTGAGGCAGATGATCGTTCACACTGAGCCTGGTTCTGCTGGAGGTTTTTCCTTCCCGTTAAAGGGGGGCCTTCCTCTCCACTGTCACTTCATGCTTGCTCAGTATGAGAAATTGTTGCAAAGCCATGGACAATACAGACGACACTGTGGCTCTACGCTCTTTCAGGAGGAGAGAATGCTTCTTGTCAAGACTTGATGCAATCTACTGGGTTTCCTTAGATAGGAAACTTTTTGACCAATCTGTCATGGTCTTGGCACTAGTGCTGGTCTGAATCACTATTTGACCAACCTGTGCAGCTCCTCCCCGTTCTCATCAGCCTTCACCAGATCCACCTGCACCTCTGACGATATAACCAGCTCTCAGACCAGTCACTAGTGCCAGATTATTACGAGCTACCGGTGAGTTTAATCCAGTGTTGTGTATTTTACCTGCCTGCCTGCCTGCCTGCATGCCTGTTTCTGACCTGTTTCTGCCTCCTGATTCTCTGAGCCTGCCTAACCCCTGTCTGACTTGACTGTAAGTACTTCCTGGATATCTGACCTGTTTCTGTGCCCTGATTCTGCCCCTGGATTCTGATTTGGATTGTCTCTGGATTTCTGATCACCCGGCTTGGACCCTGGATCTGCTCTCGGATTTTGGACTCTGGTTATTCCCTCTGATCATCCTGCCTGACTCTGCTATCATGGTTCTGACCTTGTGCCTGTCCTTCGACCACCGATCACTTGCCAGCCCCATGAGTAAGATCCTTCAAGTTGCCCTGATCGGACTTTGGATCACATTGGGCTTCACCAGCGATGTCACCCGCCAACAGGAGCCTTCACTCACCTTCCTAGCCTGTTTCCGGATTGTGAGAAGGTTACTGGCTGAAGTTTCAGTGACGGTAACATCTTCCGAAGCCTCCTTCTGGTCACTAACTTGTTGTCTCCAATTCCAGTGGTTTCTGTCCCAGACGCTGGTGATTCAACTCTATCTGATCTTGTCTGGCGGAATTCTGTGTCCTCTGTTTCCGGTCATTACACAATCTGTATAATCTGATTGAATTTGACTTTGAAAAGTGTCTTGAGATGACATGTATGATGAATTGGCGCTATATAAATAAAATTGAATTGAATTACAGTTTTCCAACAGGATGTGCCAGGACAAATAACCAAACAGCTCGTCCAGCTTTTGTCTCCAGAGGGGGGCCAGGCAAGGATGTCCACTTTCCACCTCACTGTTTGCAATTTTTTATTGAACCACTAGCAACAATTAGACAAATTAATGATATTAAAGGCATAAAATGCATGAAAATATAGCATAAAATTAGTCTTTATGCAGATGATGTATTACTTTATCTCCAACACTCAAACACCTCTCTCTCTCTCTCTCTCAAGTAATTCAATTACTAGAATCTTTCTCAAAAGTCTCAGATAACTCTATAAATTGGTCAAAATCTACAGTACTGTCAATTGGCTGCTCTTTACAGAACCCCCTAGATTTACAACTACAGTCAGGGAGTTTTAAATATTTGTAATATTCTAGGTTCTGTTTTGGTTTGTTTACTCTCCTGCCTTAGGTTCTCTGGCTGCTTTGAGTTTTGTCTTGTCTAGGTTCCTGTTTAGCTTGTTTACAGTTAGTTTATCCTGTTTTGGTCATCCGTGTTAGTCTTAGCTTTATCTTCTGTTTTAGTTTTATACTTCGGAGTTGTTTTGTTTCTTATCAGGTCTGATGTAGTTTGTTTCTGTCCACTTGTCCTCTCAGCTTTTTAGGTTTGGTTTCTGATCTGTTCTTGTTTTGAGCCTCAGCACTGATGTCTGGTCTAATTACTTACTCTGCACACCTGCCTAACTCCACCCCTGCTGCAATCACCTCTCACTGGTTTCACCTGCCTCCACCTCCATATAAACTGTTGGGACCAGACATCAGTGCCAGGTTGTCTTGTTGGTCTTGTCATGTTTTTGGGTGAGTCAATCCTGATCTGATGTTTGTTTTTGGAATTTTGACCTAGTTTTTCCCTTCCAGAGAACCTGAGCTATTCTGTCATGTTACAAGTAAGTTTCTGTTCCTATGAAGTTCTGAATGTTTTTTATTAGTCTTTTTGATTCTTTAGTCCTTTTTGCATTGCTCTTTGTTTAATAAATCCCTTTTTTAAGAACCTCTGCTGGTCTGGCTGAATTCTGGGTCCGCTGCCGTGATTCATCACAATATTTGAGTATTACTGTGTTGTCTAAATTGGTGGATTTAACAAAACCTACCCACATCCCTCTTTTAAAGAAGATAGAAGATGATATTGGCAGATAGAAATTTCTAACAACTTCATTTATGGAAAGGGTTGCTTCAATTAAAATCATGGTGTTACCTAGAATTAATTACTAATTCTCAATGATCCCCAATAAACCATCATTTGACTGGTTTAAATTTCTGGACTCCATCATCTCTGAAAAGATAAAACACCACTTTATCAGCTTAAAGACGCTACCGAAAACTGAAGATAAAGGAGAACTAGATCTGCCTAACTTTCATCACTACTTCTTAGCAAAGAGACTCAATACATCTTAAAATTCCCAAAAAAAAGTAAAAAAACAAGGCAACTGGACTTGTTATCCGTAGTAGAAGACGTTTCGCTTCCTCTACAGGAAGCTTTCTCAATTCAAAAAGTCTGGAGTAATGTGGAGTAACCAGCTTTATACCAATGCCAAACAAAGGCCTTGTAATGGCTTAGATAACATGCAAATTAAACCGAAACAGGTCCACCCCTTAGTAATGGGCAGTCGTTAAAGCCATTAAGCCAGCAGATTGGACCGAAACTGGTCCACTCCTCTGTAACGAGGAGTCGTTAGGGTTGTTATTGGCCTGGCTTAAAGGAACAATGTTTTGATCACCCGAATGAGGGTGAGAGTTAAGGTGAAGATTGGCCGGAATTAATCCTATTGCTGTATTGTAAGTTTTTGAGAGTTGGAACCTAAGGCCTCCTCCTCTGTTTAAGGTTGGTTTTTCTCTCTTAACATAGATGGCTTCCTTCACACCCCTTTCAAACCATCTGTCTTTTTTGTCCAAAATGTGAACATTTTGGTCCTCAAAAGAGTGTCCTTTGTCCTTAAGGTGTAGGTGGACAGCAGAGTCTTGTCCTGAGGAGGTAGCTCTCCTGTGTTGAGCCATGCATCTGTGGAGAGGTTGTTTGGTTTCTCCAATATAAAGATCAGAACATTCCTCACTGCACTGAACTGCATACACCACTCCGCTCATCTTAGGTTTGGGGGTTTTGTCCTTGGGATGCACCAGCCTCTGTCTGAGGGTCCTGTTTGGTTTGAAATGTACTGGGATTTTGTGTTTGGAGAAAATCCTCTTGAGTTTTTCAGAGACTCCAGCAACATATGGGATGACACAAACACAAAATCCCACCCATTGGCATTGGTATAAAGCTGGTTACTCCACATTACTCCAGACTTTTTGAATTGAGAAAGCTTCCTGGAGAGGAAGCGAAACGTCTTCTACTACGGATAACAAGTCCAGTTGCCTTGTTTTTTACTTTTTTTGGAATGACCATGACCTGGATGACTGAGAATCTTCACCAGCACATCTTAAAATTGTTAAAACATAAGCCATTAGATGAGCCCTGGCAAGACACAGAACAGAAAATATGTGATGACATCAAGATTTCTGATTTGCCATTTATTAGCCCAAACATAAAACTGCATGCATGCTTTAAAAATATCAACATCAGCTCTTCTCTGACAGCATGGTGGGAGTTTCTCTTATCACTTATCCCATGCAGCTGTACACCCATCTGGAATAATTCTGACATCCTACAAAAAATAATGTGATAACGTTTCCTTACTGGAAGAGTAAAGGTAGTGAATACCTGGATCATATATTTGAAGGAACTGAGTTTATCAGATTTGATAGATTAAATATTAAATATGGTATTGATAAAAATAAATTCTTAGAATATCAACAAAATAAATCAATAATAAAAAATAAATATAAGCTCATTAAAGGTGGTTTAATTCCAATAAATGTATTAGAGTTCCTGGAATCTAACCCCCCCCCCCAAAAAAAAAACAAACAAAAAAAACAACTACTGTCTAAATTATACAGGATACTGTCTAAACTAGATGATTCAATATCTCTTCCTATTATGAAATGGGAAGAGGATTTATCAGTCAGCTTTGAACTTTCAAAATGACTAGAAACCCTAATTTACAACTAATACAATACAAAATCCTTCATATAGTATACTACTCAACAAAAACTATAAACGCAACACTTTTGGTTTTGCTCCCATTTTTTATGAGATGAACTCAAAGATCTAAAACTTTATCACCATTTCCCTCAAATATTGTTCACAAACCAGTCTAAATCAGTGATAGTGAGAACTATCACTGATTTAGACTGCTGAGATAATCCATCCCACCTCACAGGTGTGCCATATCAAGATGCTGATTAAAAACCATGATTAGTGCACAGGTGTGCCTTTCGACTGCCCACAATAAAAGGCCACTCTGAAAGGGGCAGTTTTATCACACAGCACAATGCCACAGATGTCTGGTGGATCCGGTGCCGGGGTGTGGCCCCTGCTGTGGTGGGGGTTGGGGGTCCTCGGAGCAGCCACTGGCGGCCACTTGCGATGCTCTTGGAGGAGGGAGTGGGTTCTGCTCTGGTGGATGTGGGTTACATGTGGGCCTGGGTGGGTCTGGGATGGGTCCGGGGCTCTGGGTTCCTGGGGTGTCGTCCTTAGCGGGGTGTCCTGGTGGGGCCTCATACGGCAGATGTTCTCTGCATTCTGATAGTGGGGGTATGGGCGGGGAGTGGTGGTGGGGTGAACCCAGCCTGGGTTCACCCCACCATGTATCAGAAACATAATAAAATCATGGAGGAATGGGGACATCAGATATCGTCGTATGTCGTGTGGCAGTTGTTTGGATGTTATGTTGCGGTGGGTTTAATAAAAAAAATGTCTTTCTTTGGTGGGGGTGTGGACTGTGAGAGGGGCTTGCTTGGATAGCTCCATGTCCGGCTCCTTGGAACAGTCCTGGTTCATGGTGGCTCTAGGTGCTTGTTCTATCGGGGCCTGCATGATTCAGGCGGGCTGAGCAGTGTATTTTTTCCTTTTCTACCGGGGGGTTGGTGGTGTTGGTCTTAGTTTGCGGTTGGGTCTCGGGCCCTGCCGCATATCTCTGGCACTACGGACTATGGTGGTGCGGCTAGCGGAGCCTCCCTCTCCGGGTGGGTTTTTAGAGAACGGGGGTGCCTATGGGAGTAAGCAGGGGAGCGGGCTTCCTGGGAGAGCATGTTGCTCCCCAGTCATTCCTCCTCATTCCCGGACACCTCCCTTTGCCTGCTCCATCATGCTTCCACACATGTAGGACCTTGGGGGGTGGGATGTTGCTGGGGAGGATTCCCCGGCCCTGCTCTCTGGTTACGTCCTTGACCCCAATTTTATTATACATGTTAGACACTTTCATTTATAACACACATATGTGTAGATCATTAGTTGCAGTGGGGTGGGGGTAAGGCATCTCAGGGGGTGGCTGATTGTGTAAGCCTCACCCCTGGTGGCTTCATCTGCCCCATTCACATTTAGACAATGAGGGTTCTGGGCAGGGTGCATGAGGGGGGGTCGCTTTTTGGCCTTCCCAGTTTTAAACACACTTGAGAACAACATGAAACAACACAACATTTGAGCAGGCAGAGGCAGGCTCGGGGGTCTTTCTCACACCCCTGTTCTCCGTTTGCCATCCAGAGTCCGGGGCCTGGAGGAGGAGCGGGCCACCTGGTCGGGGTCTGGGCTGGGGGTGGGCGCTGAGTCCCGGGGCGCTTTTGCTCTCCCCTGGAATATGGGGGGAGGGCTTAGGTATAAAAGGCAGGATGTGGGGGAGATAGTGTCTCAGGGTTTGTGGGGTGGGCTCTGGTTGGTTGGCCTGTTCGGTTTATTCTGGCCCCATCTCTGGGTGGATGGGCCAGTGGGTCGTCTGGGCTGGGATCAGAGTGGGGAGTTAGGACTGGAGTATGGACCGGGTAGGTCGGGTCGTGATCAATGTTCCCCCTAATTTTTCATGTCTGTGAGCATTCTCTGGACCTGCTAAGGAACAACTGAGAGACATGTGCATCTTTTAGAGTTAAAATTTTATTGCAATTAAATTACTTATAGTTTGTGTAGTGAGATTTAGCACAAGCATGTGGTACTGTGCAGCCTCTCTTCTGTCAGTCTGCTCCATGGCAGCTGTGGCTACAACATAGCTCACCACCGTCAGGGTGTGAATGTGTGCGTGAATGGGTGAATGACTGACCAGTGTAAAGCGCTTTCGTGTCGTGGGAGCTGATAAAGCACTATACAAGTACAAGCCATTTATATATATATATACACTCACCGGCCACTTTATTAGGTACACCTGTCCAACTGCTCGTTAACACTTAATTTCTAAGCAGCCAATCACATGGCGGCAACTCAGTGCATTTAGGCATGTACACATGGTCAAGAGAATCTCCTGCAGTTCAAACCGAGCATCAGTATGGGGAAGAAAGGTGATTTGAGTGACTTTGAACGTGGCATGATTGTTGGTGCCAGAAGGGCTGGTCTGAGTATTTCAGAAACTGCTAATCTACTGGGATTTTCACGCACAACCATCTCTAGGGTTTACAGAGAATGGTCCGAAAAAGAAAAAACATCCAGTGAGTGGCAGTTCTGTGGGCGGAAATGCCTTGTTGATGCCAGAGGTCAGAGGAGAATGGCCAGACTGGTTCGAGCTGATAGAAGGGCAACAGTGACTCAAATAACCACCCGTTACAACCAAGGTGGGCAGAAGAGCATCTCTGAACGCACAGTACGTCGAACTTTGAGGCAGATGGGCTACAGCAGCAGAAGACCACATCGGGTGCCACTCCTTTCAGCTAAGAACAGGAAACTGAGGCTACAATTTGCACAAGCTCATCGAAATTGGACAATAGAAGATTGGAAAAACGTTGCCTGGTCTGATGAGTCTCGATTTCTGCTGCGACAGTCGGATGGTAGGGTCAGAATTTGGCGTCTACAACATGAAAGCATGGATCCATCCTGCCTTGTATCAACGGTTCAGGCTGGTGGTGGTGTCATGGTGTGGGGAATATTTTCTAGGCACTCTTTGGGCCCCTTGGTACCAATTAAGCATCATTGCAACGCCACAGCCTACCTGAGTATTGTTGCTGACCATGTCCATCCCTTTATGACCACAATGTACCCAACCCATGATGGCTACTTTCAGCAGGATAATGCGCCATGTCATAAAGCTGGAATCATCTCAGACTGGTTTCTTGAACATGACAATGAGTTCGCTGTACTCAAATGGCCTCCACAGTCACCAGATCTCAATCCAAAAGAGCATCTTTGGGATGTGGTGGAACGGCAGATTCGCATCATGGATGTGCAGCCGACAAATCTGCGGCAACTGTGTGATGCAATCATGTCAATATGGACCAAACTCCCTGAGGAATGCTTCCAGCACCTTGTTGAATCTATGCCACGAAGAATTGAGGCAGTTCTGAAGGCAAAAGGTGGTTCAACCCGTTACTAGCATGGGGTACCTAATAAAGTGACCGGTGAGTGTATATATATATATATATATATATATATATATATATATATATTAGGGCAAGTTAACGCGTTAATTTCGCGTTAATTCATTAGACTATTAACGGCGATATTTACTTTAACGCGCATTAACGCATGTTGCTCACATGCTTTTATTTTGTGAAGGTCTGTTGCTGCGGTGTAGGGTTTTGAATCAGAACAGTAGGTGGCGATAATGCGCCAATAACCTCGCTGTCAGCCCAGCCTCGGATTCAAAGAGGAAGAAAGGTGCTGGCCAGAAAAAAACAAAGCTGACATGGGGAAGGCGGTGTTTCCCGCAGGAATTTGCTTAGGCGAGGCGGTGAGTTGGCGAATGGAACAAGTTCTGTGCGGAGCGGAGCGGGGTCTGCATCGACGCCGTCGGTGAAGTCGCTTCTCGTTTCAAAGTATCCATGTGTTTTTACCTGTTTTTCCCCTGCCATTCACTATATGCAGACGAGAAAGCAACAACAAAAAAACGCGTGTTAACGTCAAATAAACATGCACGCAGAGTTAGCAAGCATTTCAGTTTAAAGTTCTTCCAGCAACAAATATGACAGAAACAAGTTAGTTGTAACCACTGCCAAGTTAAACTTTGGTATTGAACATAAAATGGTAATGCTGCTCCCTGCGGTTACCTCAGAAATTGCCTGTTTTTGGTAGATTTTTTTCCCATAAAGAGAATTCCCTGTCAGTGGCAATAACCTTTAATTTATTATCATTGATATTTTTTGTTTTACATGTTTAAGTTGAGCTTTACACTAAATATGTGTTACTGATAAGTGCTACAAATGTTACAACACTTTTGTTCATATGGCAGCAGAACATTAAAATAAAAGTGCTCTTTACACTACTTTTGAATTAATTCTTGGAGTTTGTAAATACAATGCGATTAATCATGATTAATCAGGCAAATTATGCGATTAATCGCGATTAAATATTTTAATCGTTGCCCAGCCCTAATATATATATATATATATATATATATATATATATATATATATATATATATATATATATATATATATATATATTATATATTGTTGCAGTCCTAGATGGAGCGGGAGATTGACTGGCGGCTTGGTGCTGTGTCTGCTGTGACGCGGGCACTGTACCAGTCCGTTGTGGTGAAGAGAGAGCTGAGCCAAAAGAGCAAAACTCTCGATTTACCGGTTGATCTACGTTCCTACTGTCATCTATGGTCATGAGCTTTGGGTCATGACCGAAAGAACAAGATCCCGGATACAAGTGGCCGAAATGAGTTTTCTCCGTAGAGTGTATGGGCTCTCCTTTAGAGATAGGGTGAGGAGCTCAGTCATCCAGGGAGCACTCAGAGTAGAGCCGCTGCTCCTCCACGTCGAGAGGAGCCAGTTGAGGTGGCTCAGGCATCTGGTTAGGATGCCTCCTGGACGCCTCCCTGGTGAGGTGTTCCGGGCACGTCCCACCGGGAGGAGACCCAGAGGGAGACCCAGGACGCGCTGGAGGGACTATGTTTCTCGGCTGGCATGGGAACGCCTTGAGATTCCCCTGGAGGAGCGGGCCCAAGTGGCTGGGGAGAGGGACGTCTGGGCCTCCCTACTGAAGCTGTTACCCCCGCGACCCGACCCCGGATAAGCGGAAGAGGATGGATGGATGGATGGATGTCGTAGTCCTCAGGCATGCGCTCATAAAAGAGGAAACATATAAACAGAGATGCTTTTCAAAAACGGAGGTAGAACAAGAAGACTGGTAAGAAACCAGCAGAATGTAGTGCTCAAAAAAACAATCAAATTGGTTGAAAAACTTCACTTACCATCTCAGATAAGCAGATCCCAAAAACACAGCCACACAAACAGCTGACATGCAGCAGGAGTAACAAAGACGCACACCGCCACCTGGCCAACTGGTCAAATAGAAAAGCATCTGCCCCACCCGTCAATCAGTGGTGCACTCCGATCATCACCTGGCACACACAGAGTAGGACCGTGTAACGGCATCTCACCAGAATTGCAAAATGGCACAAAATAACTTGGTTTATTATTATTTTGTTGACACTTCAGCTTAGATTTTATTTTCTGCGCTGCAAAGATTTGCTGTGCGCGCTGAATCCAGATGCAGGTTTAAGGGAACAGCGGTTGTGGTGATCCTTCAGTGTCTGGGGCTGGGTGCTCGGGCGGGCGCCAGCTCGCTCCTGATGGCTGCTTCACTTGGCCTGGGCCCCTGTGGCTCCGTTGGCGCCCCCGCCTTGAGGCAGGGTGCCTTTCGGCCTCGGGTCTCTGGGACCATGGATGAATCCGCTCCGTTGTACCTGGCTGCCGGCAGAGCCCATGGGCTCGTCTACATGGCCCCCGTGGGTTTCGGCGTTGTGGCTGTTGGGGGCTTTCCTAGGGCTCCTCGCTGCTCTTCCCTGGAGTGGGGGAGGCAGCTTTTCCTTTGTTGGTCCCTCTTGGGCACATTTACTCTGGGGGTCCCTTTGGGCATCTAGGGTTCTGGTTCCCCTGGTGTCTGCCTCAGTGCTCTGGGGGGCAGGTCACTGGCTCCTCACAGCCGCTACTGACCATATATACACAAGTTACTTAAAGATTCACTTCTATACAGAAAACCCCTATTATTATCTTTAGCTGTCACTTTATACATTTCTTATTAAATTATACTGTATATTCTTCAGTGATGGTATCAAGGCATTGGTTGTTTATACCTGTAATACTTTATCAGTTGGTTTTGCTGTTCTTTTTATATCTCTCTTTGCAGGTGTAGAAGTAGACTCATAGGATGTTATATTGCTCTTTCCCTTTCCTCTCCTCTTTTTCTTTCTGTGTCCATTTAACATGAAATAGTACCAGCATAAATTCTAATAAAGCTTCTTGCATAAATAAATCAAGCGGAGCACTATGGCGAAAGCAGTAAGGCTCCACTTGTGGAAATAAAATCTGTTGGGCTCTCATTAAGACAACAATTCTTAATGTTACATTGCCAGACAGGACACAAAAAAACTGACAAACAAGCAAAAAACGTGGAAACTTTTTTGGAAGGCATGGGATTCTTTCTAATAGAGCAGAAATTATGACTGATTACAGTTCTCCCCAACAGTGAGAACACCTGATGTGGGAGTGGTAGCCTAGTGGCTAGTGAGCTGGGCATTCTGATCTATACAAAAAGATTTCACGGTGTAAAAAAGGATCTGGTCCATGCAAATGTATTCAGAAGGAGCCCTGTGCATTTTGGGTTTCTGGTAGTGTTTCTTTGGTGGTCAACTGCAGTCAGCTGGTTAGGTTCCTACGGGTTATGGCTACTTTCTGTTCTCATTTTCAGTTTAAGTCTGGGTCCACCTTTTGTTAAAATTTACTCACATTATTACAAACAGTATAAACCCCTAACTCCTTCACAACTAAACATGAGTAACGGAGGGGGCACTGTGGTCAGCTCATCACTCCGCTATTTAGAAGCCGATGCAGCTTCTGTTAAGGAATATTTTCCTGCGTTCATTTGTACCCTGAGTAAAAAGGAGTGCTGAAGACTCTGCACATTGGATACACATCTTGACGTATCCTGGAATACTTAGCCATTTCCTTTTTGTTGGTGTCATAGGTCAAAGTACCTCCAAACAACAATATTGCTTTTGCCTAATCAACACTGGCTTATCTCTGAAAGTACTTTTTGTTAGCGGATTTTGGAATTTTGAGTAGTTTTATTCTCCCCCTTGAATGTTCAGTTGAAGCTGCCCCAAGCTAATCACCCTGTGTAGAAATTCCAAAACATTACAGCTGCCCTACCAGTGATACATCCTGACCCAGTAAAGGCTGCTGAGGTATCTGGATTCGAAGTCAAGTCTCTTCTGTTGAGCAACTTCTTTCCTCTTGATTCTATAATTACATTTAAATTAAGCAACCAGCTCAGATCCTCCCATTGTTGATCTGTTGAACCACGAAGCAGCTGACTCTCTCCCTCTGTGCTGCTGACAGCAGACAGGGATGTCCTTTTCTTCCTGCTCTCCTGACGTCCACAGTATGGACTAGGTGGCATTTCTGGTCCATAACAGAATGTAGCTGAAGGAACTTCAGCATGAATATGATGTTCAGAACCCAGAGCTTTATGAGGAATGTAGCTGTAGCAATGGCATTTAAAGTGGAGCTGCAGATTGTGAACAAAATCGGTACAGAATGTGTTCTTTTGGTCCAGGTGGGAGTGGATGGTGGGTAGTGAAGAGCTATTTTATCATCTATGGGTCTGTTCACCCTTGTAAGACTGAGTATTAATTGATTACCAGGGTCCGTGAGGGGGTAACTAATAAAGTACTTAGGTGCCTTGTTACAATTATACCTGCCTTTTTATTTATTGATGTTATTGCTTTAAGCACAAATAAACACTGATACACACAGTTCTAAATCTGTTTCCTGACTACATAAAAATACTCAAAGTCCCATTTGGATTTATGTCTTACATCTGCAGTCTAAGGAAAAGATAAGCAATTAGTCTCTGTATTTATTGCTTATATGCAGTTTTGTAATCTGTTTTTCACAATGTTTTGTTGTGCATCCAAATGCATGAAAGGAAACTTGACAATGTTGCAAATGTCAATTTGGTTGGCTTTAAAATTCTGCTTTTGGGTTAAACATCAAAGCTGTCTGACAACAAAACATACAGCTTGATCACCAGTGAATTTTCTAAAACTGTGTTTATGTCAAGGAATTTATAATTTTTTCATATCCTCCAGATTATTTCCCCTTTTAGGAGAATCTGCTGACATAGCAATGTTGTAGGTCTGTGGAATAAATAAACCAGTTCCCCTTGATCTCAAAAGCAGAGTTAGTGAAAGCCAACATTTTTTAATTGAAAACGGCATCAGATGCAGTTAAACGTCCCATTGACCCTTCTTTGAACTAGACAAAGGTTTTTCCTGTCCAAGATTGACTTTAGTATGAGAACAACTGCATACAACAAAACCTTCCAATGTATAGTAGTACATCCTCTCTGCTTAGGTGACAGAGTCAGATAAGTATATATTATTCCTGGGCTTTATTCTGCAGCATGTGGAGCTGCTGGGCAGACAGTGATGCACAGCTAAGTAATGCTTGCTAATCTCCTATCAGTGGATTAGTATTTGACAAGATACTAACTGAAGAGCTCAGTATAAGTATTTATATTTCTTTAATTAGGGTAAGATTTTGCTGAAACATAACTGATTTAAACAAAGAGTTACTCAACACTGATTTATAGACACTGCAACAAAGCATTCTTTTGTTTTCAGCATAAAATGGCCAAATGTTGCTGCTGCATCTTATTTAACAAAAAAGGCTAAGTTACAAACAAACGGGACAGGTGGAGTAGTGTTGTCTGACGTGGTGAAGGTTAGTTTTCACTTCAGGTTTTCAGTTTTCTGACGTAAAAACAAACCAAAGCAAAAACAGAAATGCAAATGTGTGTGTGTGTGTGTGTGTGTGTGTGTGTGTGTGTGTGTGTGTGTGTGTGTGTGTGTGTGTGTGTGTGTGTGTGTGTGTGTGTGTGTGTGTGTGTGTGTGTGTGTGTGTGTGTGTGTGTGTTAATACATAATCTGGAGTATGCAGTTCTTTTTAAATACCAACCATTTGAGGGAGGCATGGTTTTTGTTCTGGATAGAGCTCACATCTTGTTTGAACAAGGAAACACTCACTAGAGATGTTTTAATTTCTAATGTAGGGAGCTGCCCTCAGGGAGACTGCATGTAATTATGAATTATCATAGAGCAGCAGACAGCTTGCTCCTCTTAGCAATGCTCACTTTTCTTTGGATATTCCCTGACTGGTGTTACGGGAGCGGCACTGTGTGCTGCATAACGTATTAAACGGCAATTTGACATAGTGCTCCTGCTGACATCAAAACAATTCTGCTAACAGGCTTTATACTATTAACATGAAGAGGACAGAAGTGCAGAGGAAGTTACACAGTCATACTGCACTTTCAATCATATGCAAGGATTGTGAAACTGACACCTCACAGCGATAAGATAGGAAATGCAATGAAAAGTATTCATTAATTTCAACTTTTATTTAAGTTGTAAACTGGAACCAAAACAGAATTGGCCAAAATCTGTGGATGATAGTACCACTGTCTGTTTTCACAGTCCTTTTGAAGCCTCTCTCTTGTCCATTTCTTTTCAGACCTAAAAGCATTCAGTCAGGGCTGTGCAATTAACTACATTTATTGTTCAATTTTGATTTTGATTCCATTTTTTTATTTCTTGATTATTATTCTTGAAAAGGGATCACAAAATATTGTGGTCATTAAAACAAGATTTTAAAAAAATCATTGTTTTGGCCTTTTCCACACAAAAAAAGAAATAAAACAAAATAAGAAAATGGATGGATGGATATATATATATATATATATATATATATATATATATATATATATATATATATATATATATATATATATATATATCCATCGCGAAGGGTGCTGGTGCCTATCTCCAGCATTTCAATGGGCGAGAGGCGGGATACACCCTGGACAGGTCGCCAGTCTGTCTCATATATATATATATATATATATATATATATATATATATATATATATATATATATATAATGTCTCTGGACTGATGCCTGTTTCTGGCCCTTTCAAAGGGTGTTTTGGAAATTCAGTGCAAGGGTAGATGGGAGTCGTTATGAATGACATGATTGGTACAAAACATCCAGTGGTAAAAGGCACCATTTTGTATCTTGGAAGAGTTGTGAAGTCTCAATGGTGTGAAATGGCAAAGGCGCGACGAGGACAGCAGCATCAGCTAAAACTGTCATGATCCTGAGGTGTTAGGTCTTCGTTTACATTTGTGTTCATGTTTTCAGCATTTTCTTGTGGTTATGTTCCTAATAGAAAATGTTCCAGACAGAAAAGTTAACATAGGTGTTGTGTTAATACCAATGTTAGGAGGACGTCTGTGGACTTCAGCTCAGTCTTCAACACCATGCTTCCAGACATGCTTGCCCTGAAGCTCCACAGTCTGGGATTATCTCCACCGCTCTGGTCCTGGACCAGTGACTTCCTCACCAACAGGCCTCAGGTGGTGAGGATAGGGAAACTCACATCTGCCCCACTGATCCTCAGCCCTGCTCTCTTTACACTCTTCACCCAGGACTTTTCGGCTATCCAACCCACAAACATGGTTGCGGCAGCAGTCTGTAACAGAGCAGGCAGCTCCTCTCTGGATCAAACCCAAGAAACACTCTGCCAAATCAGCAGAGTGCAAATAGCCAAAACCCAACGTATAAAAATATTTTCACTGTGGTCAAAAGGACTTTAAAGCGCAAGTCCACAGCGACTTGCGCTTTAAAGTCCTTCTCGTCATTCTGGCTAAGGCAATAACTTCATCATAAAGCCTTAAAATTTAACTCTGTGGGACAAACTTTGGAACAGATCAGACAGCCCCGTCCCCCCTCTCCACTTATGTCTTCTCCCGGTGGGAAATACCTGGAACTCCTCATAAGGGAGTCGTCCAGAAGGCATTCAGAACAAATGCCCAAGCCACTTCAGCTGAATCCTCTCGATGTGGAGGAGCATCGACTCTACTCTGAGCCCCTCCCGGATGGTTGAGCTCCTCACCCTATCTCTAAGGGAGTGTTCGGCCACCTTGCGGAGGAAGCTCATTTCAGCGGGTTGTATCCGGGATCCCTGTCCTTGACCCAGAGTTCATGACCATTGGTGAGGGTAGGAATGTAGACCAATCGAGAGTTGAGCCGAAAGGCGAAGCTCTCGCTTCACCACGATGGATCAGTGCAGAGTAAACATCACTATCATCATCATCAACCTATATTTAACCAGGATAGGACTCTTTGAGATCAAAGATCTCTTTTAAAAGAGTGTCCTGACAACAAAACAGTTAAACAGTTACTGCATTACTTCAGTGGCTGTGCCAATCCATCTAGTGAACTCTCGCTCCATTCTCCCTTCACTAATGAACAAGACCCCAAGATACTTAAACTCCTTCACCTGTGGCAGGAACTGTATGGCTCAAAGAGAACTTTAATCAGGATTCATTCCAAAGCTGCAACCTCATCACACTCACCCTTGACTGCCAGCCTGGTAAGGAAAAATTCTCACTAAATAGCTGCAACAAACCTTCCACATTCTCTAAACCACAAAGTAGTTTTCCTCACTAAATATTAATGATAAAAACACATATTTCTCATTATTCTAATGTTTAGCAAAATGAAATAATTTTGACAACCCTAACCGACCTAAAACTCTCATATCCACAAAGCTGTGTGCAGCTCAGTGCCTAAATGGAAGCCTGCCAAAAACCCAGAACCACCTTCAACTTGTATATTGCTTTCAATAGTATTACCTTTATATTGTGTCCGTAACAGTTGCCAGTGTTAGTGTCAGTATTTAAATCTGTCTGACTAAAACAGGAACATTTTAGTCTGATTTAATGTCACACAGTGAGAAAAAAACTTTTTATGGTTTTTGGTATTCTCATGATGTTACATAATAAGTTTTCACTCTAGTCACAGTTTAATACACATGCTCGTATTTAAAAGTCAAATGTTAGAGAGAAAACTCACATGAATACCCAAATGAGGGGCTAAATGCCAAATGCTGAAGGAGGATTGTGGAGAGGATTTTGTTTTTGGTGGTCCAACCATCACAGTCTGACAATCTAGAAACTAATCCCTCAGATTAGTTAAGAGTATTCAAATTTATATTCATCCATGCAGAAACCTTCAGGACATCTGAGCCTTTTTTATTTGCAGATCTAAAGTAGTGGAGCGCCAAAGCCGATCGAGGGGCTCTTTGGCAGTCAAGACTGGGATGCGAGGTCTGGGAGAGAAGCTCCCAACACCTTTATCCCAGTGCAGTACTTTCACAAGCAACGTCTTGGTCATGCTCCCAAAGTAGTATGTGCATGAGGAGAATTTAATTACAGCGTATAGACTGCCCCCCCTCCTCCAGCATACACACACACAAAGAGGGTGCAGTGGCAATCCTGCATTCAGTGACCTTATTCTTTAGGTTTCAAGCTTTTAAGAAAGGCGGATAACTGAAGTTGGGTGGTGGAAAAAAGGGAGGAATAAGTTGGAGGAATCATGAAAGAATCCACAGAACTGTGGTAGTGGAATAGTCTTCCCACCTACTGCTCAAATTGTGGACATATGGTGGGTTCCTGTGTCAGGAAGTCTAGTTAGGTTTCATAAAAAATGCATGTGAAATGGCTGACATCCAAAAAACTTAAATGGCTGTGTCATTGTTGGGGTTATATGTCTCAAATACAGGTCTGATGTGTTGCTCCACATCAACTGGATTCTCGGTGTCACAAAAATTGGAACATCATGGACTTTATTGTTTTTTCTATGCTTGTTATTCCCGATAAATGGTATTCCACACGTTTTAAAGCACTGCATTCAATTAGCATAAATGTGCATTGCTGCCACCCAGTAAGCTAAAATCAGTACTTGCACCTTTGGAACATGGGGTTTAATCCCAGACTAGACCCAATTTAACGAAGCTGTGCATTTAATCAATGTTTCCTTCTACCATGGTATGAATCCGACTGAAAACCGTATTCTACACACCAATAATACAGCATATTCTTTAGAAACCCCACTGTGTAACTTTTCCTGTTTGTTTACATGCACGTTTGAAGCTCTGAAGTTCAATTCCAAACTAAATCTAACAAGCTGCTGTTGATGAATGAATGGCCGTGTGCTCCCTGAGGCCCCGCTAAACGTGCAGTAATTGATGTAATCAAATGCACTTGGTTTAGCGTCACATGCTGCCTTGCTGTTGACAATAATGTTACATTCACGTCTCAACCTCTGCCTGGATTTACCACACTCCTTAGCCAGCAGATTCATGGAAGTTCTTGTTGACGGGGATTTTATCTGAGGCCCTCATGAATCGCTTTGAAATGAGTCATTCCAGCTCTCGAGGCAAAGACTCTTTGACCGATCTGTCTTTCGTTGTGAGCAGAGCGTTTTATGTGTGTTGTTGGATTCGCTTTGAGCACTTTTCTTATGAGTCATAGCTTTGAGCACATGCAGGACTGTACTTGTATCGAGTGTGCGCATGGTGTGAATTTAGTGAATTGGTCTGGGTTTTAACTGTCATGAAAATCTCATGAAATCTTGTGAAATGCTTGATACAGAATAAAATATATAACTTAAGCTTTTAGACATCAAACACTCCTGCTGATGTTGCTTATCATGGCAGTCTGTTTGAGTCTTTGCTGGCATAATTATATAACTGATGTTATCAGATGGTTGCCAATACAGCAATGGTTGCTTGTTTTAAGACTTGACAAGATTGTGTAGGATGGGCTTTGACAAAAGAAACATTAATGAAGGCATTCTTTTCTATTTATCCAGGTAATCAAATCACCCCATTATTGCAAACAAACCATCCACAAAGGATTTATTATTTACTGATCCACTTGTTCAGATTTTGGCATGTTATTTCAAAGATTTGAAGTTTTACCTGTTGTCTTATGAGACAGTGTTTTATGAATGTTTTGAAAAATTAATGTTGCTTTTTATGTTATTTTATTTTATTTCATCACAGTATCTAATGGTGCATGGCGAGGGGCCTTGGCAGTAGCCTGATGCCTTTACAGTAAAATCCACGTTATCGACCATAGCTACATGCTGGCTGGTTTACATAGATGATGGATTTATTACCAGCCTCTCACCAACCTACTGCCATCTGTATAGACTTGTGCTTTTTAGGGGTCAATTTTTCCTGTGAAATGCAATCTAGTTTTCTTTACTTATGTGAATTAAATCAGAACATCTGATGGTAACTTGGACTTGTTGGTTTCAGTAAGTAACTGGCTGATGACCCACTGCCCTCCAGTCTTGCACCTCTAGTGACTAAATGTTATTATATTATATTACTGTATGTTTTTTGACAGTTTTCAACCTTGTGGTGGCCATCTTCATCCATCCATCCATTTTCCTACACATTTATCCCTGTTGGGGTTGCGAGGGGTGTTGGTGCCTATCTCTAGCTGTCAATGGGTGAGAGGCGGGGTACACCTGGACAGGTCGCCAGTCTGTCGCAGTGGTGGCCATCTTTTTGTTTGTATTTTAGCTTGTAAAGCACTTTGTGCACCATTGTTGAAAAGTGTTATATAAATAACCTTTGATTGATTGACTGATCCTGGGATTGAATGTGGGAATAAATATGGAAAAAATTTGGTGTAACTGAAATTTTGGTAAACATTTCTGAAGTTCTGTAAAATTCTTATGCACAGGTTTGAAGACAGTGATCACATGAAATCCACAACAAAAGTAGGAATGCAAACATGCAGACATTTTCTTTGAATTCTGTAAGTGCTTAGTCATGTTCTTTCACACTTAAAGATCTACAATGAGCAAAGTCATGAAATAAAGTCTGACACTGACTTTTTTTTCCCCTCAGAGGTTTTGTGGCCAAATCAACTAAGGAAACAGTTTTTGTCCAGTGCAGCATAATAATTATTCATTAATAATTATTCCAGATTATTTGTATGACATAGTTGAAAATTTCCAAACATGCATTTTACAAAGTATCTTATCAATCAAGGAGTCAGGATTAAGGAGTTTGGTTTTGTATTTGACAATAATGATCACTATCATTCACTGACAGGAAAGGCTGCCTTCAGGACTCACCATCAGGATTCCTATTCTTCTATTGGCTTAAGGTTTTTCTGTTTTTTTGTTTTCTTTTGTGAGTGAGAATGAATTTGATATAAAGTTCTACTGAAAGTGTCAACAGCAGTCTGTCATCATTTAGCACGAATCAACCCAAACATGTATTTACCATTCCCACAGAATCCTGAATGAAATCTGGTAAGTTTGTAAGCAGATAAGGCACGGGTTTGGACTGAATGACTGACTGGTGATGGGATCAATGAGTTTCATGAGGTTAACTGCTTTCAGTCAGCTCTTCCTCATTTGCTGTGAAGAAAGACAAAGATTTGTGTTGTGCCGCTTGTGGACATGGCAACTAAACTGGAACCCTAAATCTCTGGTTTTACCTCTTTCCTGTCCAATTCTGACACTTGTTACAGTGTTAGTGTTCTGGTTTTGTTCAAAAATGAATTTTAACAAATGATAGGTAGCTGAATTGATCCTCAAGTTGAAGATGGCTGACCATGTAGCACGGTAAAGGCTGTGCAAGTACATAGGTCATGTCAAGGGATGTAAACAACCTTGGACCCAAACAGAGACTATATAAAGCAGGTTTTATTCACGCTGCAATGTATAAAAATAACACCCAAAAAAACCCAAGTGTAGATAAAAAAAAACAGAACTGACCAAAGCACTCAACAAAAAAGGGTAAAAAGAACCAGCAAATTAAAAAGCTAATTTTTAAGCAAATTTTATAACATTCTTATAAATGCACAACATAGAGTGTTGTGCAATCGCCATGTAGAATAAAATCAGACTGTAAGTTGGAAACAACAAGAAACATGACCCTTCTCACATCTTCCTCTTTGCCCGGGGACTGTAAAAGCATCCACCCTAACCCAAACATGGGCACAGTCCAGAATTGCTGTTCAAGATCGAAACCTAGCCAGCCAACTGCCATAGAAACAATCTGCTTGTGACCTTTCCTCAGCTTTTGCAGGAGAAAAGCTGATCTGAAAATCGACCCTTCCAGCTGTGCAGGGAGCCTAAGAACACAGCCATACTAGGAAGGCCACGCTGTGACTCCCCCTTCATAGGCCGAATGCAGACCACAGGAGAACCGACCATGGAAGCTTCATCAGGCCGGGTTTCGCAAAGCGTGAGAGCTACTTGCTCGCTGCTCAGACAACCAGCCTTCACCCTGACCCAACTTCTTCCAACTGGATGCCCAAAGTCAAAAAAACTCACACAGAGGCACAGACAGGTTTGGCAGTGTTAGACAGGGAAAGTCAAATGGTTTATTTAAAATGGTTTTTACTATTTCATTTTAAGCATTGACCGAGGTAAAAAGACCTGGAGCTAACACTCCCTCTAGCATTCCTGAAACGAAGCTTTGCTGATGTGGTTTGAGTGTGTTTGAATACAATTCGTTTCAAACATAATGCTGGTTTTTGTTTAGCTCCGCCATCGTTCGATAGCGGTTCGATAGTTCTAAGAGCATTATTACAGCATCAATAGGGAACATTAATGTCAATTTAGTGGTGTTTATGTAACGTTAGGACTACTCAAGCTAATGTAAACATTAGCCACAGGAAGTGCCCCGACATGTCATTTCTGGTTGATTATTAACTTGGTGGGTTAATCCTTAGTTACCAATTCAAGTCTTGATCATTTCCTGTAGAAATAATCACAGTAATAAAATCAAGTGTTTTAATTTATTTATTTTTACTGAGCGAATCATTCTTTAAATGTTATTTCCTCAAATGTTTTATTTAACTCAGGATTTGCATTGTGACTGGGTTGAAACACATAACAAATGTTGTTCTAAATTAGTTAAACTAATTTGATCTCATTCCACATTGTTTAAGATGAACCTTAGTTCTCTAACTTGGATCTGCAGTGAACCAGGATTCACTGAATCATTCTGACAATGGTTTTCAGCTATTTTCTTTGTTCTTTTGTTTCTTTTGTGTGTATATAGTCCCTTAGCTTCTTTTTATCTTAATTTTGCTTAGTAGTTCTAGTTAAGTTTCACTAGCCTAGTAAAGAGGATTTGTTGATAAAAATATAGTGTTAATTAGGATAAACAGCATTGAATAGTAGTATTCTCTGGATGTTAATTTTATTTCTGTTAATAAAGTCTTGTACTTGAAGATAAGTTGTCACTTCTTTTTTTATATGTGTGCAGATTTTGCTGTTAGAAGAATGCCAGTGGTTGAATCATTCCTTTCAACTATTGTCCTAATTTCAGCTGTTTGGGCTGATATTCAATGGACAATACCTAACAGACCAAGTTATTTATTAAACATTAAAAACTGTAACTACCTGGATTGGTCAACTGATCAGAACAGAGACGTTCCTTCAGATTACAATAAACACTCAAATCTCCAAAGAGCTGAAATGGGTATGAGATGATTCCCTCACCGGGAGATTTTCATCTGTTTGACAAAACCAATTGTTACATTCAGCCACAATGATAGAGTTTAGGTGACTGAATGTATGAGCAATGCTACAGAAAGATCACCAGACATGTTAATGTCCCATTTACTTTTCACACAGATGGTCCAGGATTTGGGAAGTGAATACTGCTTGTGTAACAGAGAATTTTTACATCCTGTTATTTTCACTTAATGAATGAAAACAGAGACTTTTCCCCCTCTGTGACACAACTGCTGTGCCTTCTCCTCTGTGCAACATGACTCGCTTTCTTCTTCTTCAGTTTCTGACTGGGCCAGCCCAGAATTCATCAGTGTACCAGACACACACTACAACGACACAATTTATTCAAGTTTAGTTTAGCACACTATTTTAAGCTGCATGTTGAAAAGCTCTGTGCCTCATTTGGACAAATGACTCCAACTCTTTCTGGAGCATGGCGTTGTTTGAAAAGCATGTGAGGCAGATACTCTGTCTACTTTTAAGACTAGGCTTAAAACTTTCCTTTTTGACAAAGCTTATACAGTAGTTAGAGTGGCTCATGTTACCCTGAGCTACCTCTATAGTAATGCTGCTATAGACTTAGGCTATAGACTTAGGACATCAGGGTCTATTTTTCTCACTCTGCTGAGTTCTCCTACTGTTCTCTGCATTGCTTGTTGTCATTTCAGCTTTTAACTTTTTGTCCTCTGTCTTTTTTTTATTCATATTAGCTGCACCGGGTCTGGCGTTCTGTTAGCTGTGACATCATCCAGGGAAGCCAGATCACCCGCTATTACCATATAACATAGAAAATGTGTGCTTTTGTGCTTTTTTTTGTATCTCTTGTTGTGTCTGTGCTCTGTCTTCTCTAACCCCCAGTCGGTCGAGGCAGATGACCGTTCAAACTGATCCTGGTTCTGCTGGAGGTTTTTCCTTCCCGTAAAAGGGGAGTTTTTCTTTCCACTGTCACTTCATGCTTGCTCAGTATGAGGGATTGCTGCAAAGCCAATGCAGACAACTCTCCCTGTGGCTCTACGCTTCTTCAAGAGGAGTGAATGCTGCTTGTCAAGACTTGATGCAATCTATTGGGTTTCCTTAGATAGGTTTTGATCAATCTGTATAATCTGACCCAAT
This sequence comes from Fundulus diaphanus, assembly GCA_037039145.1. Lineage (NCBI taxonomy): Eukaryota > Metazoa > Chordata > Actinopteri > Cyprinodontiformes > Fundulidae > Fundulus > Fundulus diaphanus. The sequence continues at coordinate 4,609,871 of CM073142.1, forward strand.
CATTATAATCTGATTGAATTTGACTTTGGAAAGTGCCTTGAGATGACATGTTTCATGAATTGGCGCTATATAAATAAAATTGAATTGAATTGAATTGAATTGAATGTGTACTCAGGCCATCCTTGCCACAGTTTGCACAGATCAGAGTAATACAGTCGCTAGGCATGTTTCTTTGAAAAATATTAAAAAGAAATCAAAACTCCTAGGACAGACAACTTGTGAAGTGAACTGGACTGCACTGTATTACAACCACGACTCCATTACAATGCAGAGGATGTAGCTGAAACGGTCTGCACCGTTGAGTTGTCTGGGTTCTGTATCTCTGGCACGGTTTATCCTGTAAAGCACTTTGAGACAAAATCTTTTGTGAACTGGAACTATATAAATAAAGCAAACTGAATTTTAGATGTTTCTGCTCATCTGTGCTCATCAATTTGATAATTTTGAAATTGTTCAAACGATATTTGACTGCATGAAAAAACTAAACAAAAAAACAAAAAACACCGGACTCGTCAACTGTAAACACCTGACAAAGATATAAGAGCAGCTACTAAACAAGACAGGAGCAGAAATACACCTTACTGAGGCTGTTCTCGGGATTTAATGTTGGGTTGGCAGAGTGGGAGAAGCTGTGGGGTCAATCCCTGCCTCCGGCTTAGCTCAGGATTCCTCTGACAGACTGAGCTGTTTGTAACTCTCCACATATCTCATAGATTGAAAGGTAAAGGCCTAAACCTCCATATCTGACAGGCTGTCATTGTGTGTTTGTCATGTGTGTGCACAAGTGTACGTGCAAGCATGTATGTGGGTGGTGAGCTACAGAGTTCATACGAGAGGGTAGCCAGTTTCTTTCCACATAAACACAACCATCATAGTTTCCCACAAACGAGAAAAAAGGCTTACAAATCCGAGGGACAAGTGTCCAGAGAGGAAAGCTTTGTTTACTGGCTACTGGCAGCTGAGGTTTGGCAACCGCTCTGCAAATCTGAGCTCTCAGCTTGAACCGCGGGAGCAAATATAACAGTTAATGACTGAGTCCCACAAGTCAGCTCGTGTTCACAGAATGCCTTTACAGTCTAGAAAAACACTGAACAAATGATGATGGAAACAAAAGTAAGTGAGCAATTCATGGATTTACTTAAATGGCAACATGGGTATTCTTGTGTAAGTCATGTGTAATCTAAATGAAAATACTATTTGTAGGAATAAAAAAAAAATTCTCACATTTTTGAGGTACTTTTTAAGGTAGTTTGACTTTCAGTCTGGAGCCTTTAGACATCTGAAAGTTTCTTCAGAAGATGACATTAATATGAAAAGCTTTGACTCATGACTGGTAAAGATACCCGACCACAGTGGGATATCTTTATTTCATACATAAATTCACAGAGGCTTGAAGATTACTTGAGAAATAACAGAGACACTTTAATGTTAAATACTGTATCCCAGCTTTCTGTAAGGTTTATCTTAATTATAAAATGGCTTGAAAATTATACATACATACATATATATATATATATTTATATATATATATATATATGTATATATATATATATATATATATATATATGTATATGTATGTATATATATGAACAGAGTGAGAGAGAGAATCTTATCTTTTTTTCATTTCATTTATAACTGCAATTTATGTGAAGCCAAAGAACCAACAAATGTATCATAGCAGAATGTACCACTGTATTTATCGCCTCATTTCAACTGCACAAGGTTAATTTAATCGTTAACATTGTTGCTCCGATGAGCTACATAAAAATGTGTTCTTTCTAAATCAATGCACAAATGACGGTGAAAAATTGAAATAAAACTCATGCTCTTTTCAGGTGAGTAAATAGAGGTTTTCAGCCCACTGGAGGCTGTTTACATGGGGAAGCGACTGGGATCTGACTAAGCTGCTTGTCCTGGAGTCTAAACAGGTGAAATCCTTTAAGACGGCCCAATCAGCCGCCGACAGTCACCTGTCTGTCAGCGCTCTGACTCCGCTTAGAGATGGAGTGGAAGTAAACAAACAGGAGTGAAAGGGGTGTGAGGGATGAGTCATCAGTTCTGGGCTGCCTGTGCTGTCTGCATGCTTCAGTCTGCTCAACATCCGCTCCCCTGAAGGCCCTCGTCACCACAGGCATACTTCAGCAATTACCTCCTCGCCCACACACTGTCAGTCACATGGGCTGTAATAACAGGCTGTCGCACTGTCCTACTCCAAACCTGCTGGCCAGAACTCTGCAGCTCAGCTACCCACCCTTGAGACACACACGCACACACACACACACACACGCACGCACGCACGGACACAGTGTATAAACACTGATTGCTTCGGCTACACTTACTGCTCTAAAATTTGCATTTTTTTCAACAGCTTCCAGATGGCCTGTAAGCTTCAACATTAAATGTGCTTTATGTTTTTTTCCATATTTGTAATACAGAAAGAGGGTATTGATATTGACAGGGTATGTCTGACAGGGTATTCATAGGGTTGCAGAATGTGGTTTCTGCAACCCTAAACATGAATGCATGGACTCATTTTAGGACATTTTATTCAAAGTTTAAATGTTCTAATGCTGATGAAAAACTGCCCAGTGTGTGATGCGTGAAGGAGGGCAGGTCATTATATTTTCAGCCTTTAAATTTAGCCTAATTTAGCTTGTTTCATTACAATCTTGGTTATGAACATGACGTCACAAAGGACATGCCATACTCTGTTTACATTAAAAAAAAAGATCAGAAGAAGCCTCTGATTTAATCTGCTATCAAGTTACTGGGTTGTCCTTTGCCAATGATAAATTAAATTCTATAATTTATATTTGCTGTGTCTAAGCATTCTAATTAACAAGCCGCCACTGCAGTAAAGCACCCGAGCATCCTCAGATCCTTCAGTGTGTATAAAAAGCTTTGTTCCTGAAGACAGCATCACTGTTATGTCTTCACTCTGTTGTCTGTTTATACTCATTAGTTTCTTCTCCCAGATTGGAAGTAGTACATTATATTTCCTGCTTTTCCTAATATCCACAATCTTCTTGTTCAAATTCAAAGTGAGACAATAATATGGGATATGAGAGACAGAAAGCTACAAATTAAAATCTACATGTAACCAATCATTTGTTCACTTCTAATACAACTGAATAATCCTCTGAGTATTTCTGCATTTGGGAGAACTCTGACTTGTAGTGGAAGTCTAAGGAGTACAAACTGAAAAGGAATGAAAAAGAATGGTGGGATTACAGTCCCATGTGGAACACATGCTTCTCTTCAGTTGAGGTCTGTCATGTATAACTAAAAATAAATTGTTACCAAAAACCTAACAGATTACTTTTTTCATCCATATTTGATTATAGTCATCCATATATAAAAATCTATATTTGCAACATTTGAGGTATGTTTGTGGGGGAGATTCAAAGTCTCACAGTTGGCTTTTATCACTTATGTCTTTTTTGTGGTGAAAAATAAATAAGACAGAGAATACAAATTCAAAAACAATTTCCATAATCATCTACACCTCTGACAGTCTTGCTGTTGCTGTGGCCCACTCTCTTACAACAGCAATGAACATCAGCTTTAAAGCCTGGGCTGACATCCAAAAAAAGAACAACAAAAAAATGGCTAAAAGGGGGCTTACATGAGATGTGCAGGAACTGTGGCTATTGAACATCAGGCATTTTGTTTTCTGTTGTGGAGCTAACCTCATCACTTCACTTCCCGCTCTTAGGGCGTCAGGAAACAAGATGTCCATCTTAGCGTAACACACACATGCGTCTCCTCTTACACATGCACTTTGTAAGCGTGAGGCAACAACATGCTCTCAGCTGCTCAACTGTAAACCCAAGCCCACGTCACTTTGACCAACAGAACGCAACTATATATACACACTAGGTGAAGTAGTGGAGTCTTGCCCAAATCAGGTGGCTCGACTTCAAAAGTGAATGCATCTTAGGTCAACAGACTGAATTACTTCTAGTTCCCTTTTGCAGTGAAGTTGTAGATTTCATTGACCTGCTGGTGCGCCGGTGGGGCCAGCGAACTTGTCACTGGAGCCTCCAGGGGTTTCTGCACTGTGGGTGCTGGGGGTTTTCTGGGGCTCTCCTCTGCTCTACACTGGGATGGGGAGGCAGCTATCCACGTGTTGGTCCTTCCTGGGCTCCTTTGCACTGGGGGCCCTTTTGGATGTCTGGGGTCTGGTCTTCTTTTGGACAAACCTTACATATACAAGCAAATTTTCACAAACACCTACCGGTACATGTGCGTGGATCCAGGTGCTTATAGATACGTTTCTATATGACATTTTCGGCCCCAGCACTGATTTTGTGCAGCCATCCCTACAGCATTTCAAGAAGGATTTGGCCCACCAGCACAGTTGGCTGATGCAGATGGGAACTATTTATATTAAATCAGGGCAAAATTGTTACACACAAAATCTTGCAATTGAAAATGTTAAGCACAACACAAAGTATATGTGTTTTAAAGCTATTGTTGGTAATCCTGTTCAGAAACACTTTTTGTTATACTGGGTAAAATGGTCCGTCCATCCTGAAAGTAGTCCATACATTATGTATTCAGAAAAACAAGGTTAAAAGAATCGATCTCTGTGGGAGCCACAGGCCTGTAAAAACTCCAAACAATCCCTGCTGTTCGGTCAGGGTTTTGTCAGAGTACCCCCCTCCAGGGGTATCACCTTACGTATTGGTAATCCCACATGTCATTTATTCTGACGCACTCACGTAAAAGCCAGTATCCGTCATTGTTCCTTGTTAATTTCCGCTTGCAGGCTGCGCACTTCTAGTGTTTATGTATCCGGTTAGCTTTGGTGTTAGCCGTTCATTGTAGCTCTGCTGCTCTCACTGTATATTTTGAACATGGCTGAGAGTCGCACGAAGTAAACTGCGTACACGTTTATGAGAAGAAGAGGAAGGCCTCAGTACAAAGAAATAAGACCAGAGTGGATTTGGGAGCTTTTTGTCACGTGATCCCCCTGAGGAGCGGAAGAGCAAGTAAGACGCTCTTGCGCACGCCCTGTTGGCATGGGACTTGGGGAAACTTCCGTAAAAATCGGCAACTGTACCATCTGAATACCTTTAACAATAGCTCCTCGCTACTGTTCCTTGACTTTTTACGGGGTCAGCAGTAAGAACTCTATCGTGGTTATGAGAGGAGCTTCGTACTGCTGTGCTGATTTCAGACAGCCTTTGACTCTGAAATCATTACGTGACAGAAACGTATATGGATGATGCAAATCAAATCCGGCCTACAGCCATCAGAAAATGAACTAGAAAGTGCGTGCTCTCTTCTCTCTGGATATTTTCGTTGATTTGTGGGATACCTCAAGGCTTTTTTTTTTTTTTTTTGATCCACTGTATACACGAGGACACACTGTATATAACTGATGCACGTTTTCCTACTTTTGGCACCTTTTTCTGATTATTGACTACTGAGCCGATGTGTCAAGTGAATTTCTCCAATATGGGATCAATAAAGCCTATCTTATCTCATCTTATCTTCTTAGCACAAAGAGATGTTGCAGGGTTCCTAAGCTAAACTCACCGTGAGAGGGAGCTTACATTCTCCTTTTCCTACCTCCTTCATTACTGACTGCAGTATTCGGTGTTGTGCAATTATACTATGTTAAAAGTTATTTAATGTTTCATAAATAACTCTCTGTCTGTTAAGTATTGTCTGGTGATTATCAGCTTTTAAGCTGATATCAGGACAATGGTTGAAAGGGATGAATTTGAGCACTAGCGATCTTTTAACAGCAAACCCTGCACACACATAGAATAAAAGAGTGACAACTTCTTTTCAAGCTCAAGAATGTAATAACAGAAATAAAATGAACATCCAGAGAACATTACTATATAATGCTGTTTATCTGAATTAATACAATTTTTCGATTAACAAATCCTCTCTACTAGGCTAGTGAAACTTAACTAAACTACTAAGCAAAATCAAGATAAAAAGAAACTAAGCTAAGGAACTATTTACATGCAAAAATAAACAAAAGACAAAACAAAAGTGGTTTATCATGATCAGAATAATTCAGTGAATCCTGTTCATTACAGATCTGGTTCAAAAAGCATGGGATGGGGTTAAATTAGCTTAACTAATTTAGAAAAACATTTGTCATGTTTTCAATCCATTCACAATGCGAATCCTGAGTAAACAAAACGTTATTTGATGAAATAACATTTTGTTTGAGTTAAAGAACCAAAGTTCACCTTAAAGAACATGGAATGAGCTTAAATTAGCTTCACTAATTCAGAACAACATTTGGTATATGTTTCAACCCATTCACAATGCAAATCCCGAACTACACAAAACATTACTTTGAGGAAATAATAATTTTAAGAACGATTTGCTCAGTAAAATCTTTACTTTAAACTTTATGAACGGCCGATATCATTAATGCGATTCTACCTCCGGGCGCTAGGGGTCGCTGTAGCGATCGGTCACTAAAATCGGTTACTCCTAAAGTTAACCAAAACGCCTTTAAATCGACATCAATATTCCATATTAATTCAATAATAAGGCTCATAGCACTACCGAATGACGGTGGAGCGAAACAAACAAGCCTTATGCTTTAAAAAAGCTCCTTTTGAAAGTCCGGAACCGGATGTAACCAGGAGCTAAATAGCATTTTGGCTAGTGGATTTTCAGCGCTGACTTTAAAAGCTTCAGCTTTTATTTTAGTCATAATGAATGGCCGGATAACATAAACATTAATATCCCATCAATGTATGAAACCCTTGTGGAGATAACGTTTGTTATAACCATAAAAACACATTTCAACCATATCAGCAATGCCATGAAATAGGATGCTAGCATGAGCTAATTCCGTTAGCCCTTTGTTATTTACACCATGTAACGCATTGTGCAAACATTTCCCAATGACCATGTAACCTTTCCCTTTGTGTCTCTCTGTCCAACCTGTCGGTGCCTCGTGTGAGATCGGTCCACTTTGGCCATCCAAGGAAGGAGCACTGAAAAGCAGAGAAAATCGTTGGTCTGTTCAGCAGCAGACTGCGGCCATGCAGCTATGGGCTAGCCGGCAGCATGGTCGGGCAGCTTGGAGGCCCTGCAGCTATGAGTTAACCGACAGCGTGGTCGGACAGCTTGGAGGCATGTGGCCATGAGCTGACACATAGTCGGGATCGGAGACCTGGGCTCTGCGGCATCCTCTGACCCGGTTACAGCCACAATTTCAGCAGATTTTCCTCAGCAAGGGGAAGTGGGTCGTTTGTCGGCTTTCCAGCTCCGCCTGGAGTCCGCTTTCCTGTAAAGGTTCTGTCTTTCGGCCTCATGGTTCAGGCCCGTCTCCCTCTTTCTTTGTCTCACGCAAGAAGAAGGTGAAGACTGGGGGCAGCCCTCCTCAAGGGTTCCAGCAAGAAGAAGCAGACTGAGCTTTGTCCTGTGGGAGAAAACTTTTATAGCAACAGGGAACTCCTGCTGAGAGGGGAGGTCCTTTGTGCCTGTGAGGGTCCCAACTCATGTTGCTCCCAATCCAATCTGATTTTATTTTCTCATCATGGCTCAATGGCACTACATCGGACAGCACTTATCGTGGTGACCACTGACACACTTCCGCTTTGGACAAAGAGTCCTTACTCAATAAGGATATTTGGATGGAGCCTCCCTTTAACATTCTCTTTCATTTCATAGTAAATAGGACCACATCTATCCAATGACTTTACTCAAATGCTGACTTAGGTGCATTAAAATCTGCTTTGAATACATGTATTAAAATTAGGTGAATAAAGTAAGTGTTTTCAAAGAAATTCTGACCCTATTCCTGTTCTTATATTACTAGATTAAAAATAATTCAGTTTGTTTTGATCGAGTCCTAAATAATTTTCTAACTTAATAACCATCTTTTAAAGAAAATGAGAAAAATTTAATTTTTTTTACACATCCCATTCCTAATGAAAATCTGACTTATTTGTTTATTTAAAATAATCATTATTATAGATCAGTTTTTTTTTTATTTAATTTTCTGGCCCTTGAGTACTTCTGACATGACTATTTCGACCCACATCCCAGTTTGGACACCCCCAATCTAGTGTTAAAAGGACTGGAAAAGTGCCATAGAAATCCAGTCCATTTTAAAAAGAAGAAAAATAAGAAACCACAGCATATGATATACTTCATATTATTTCACAATAAAGAATAAACAAGAACAACTTCCAGTTCTCTTTCTGACTGACCACAACTAAAACACTCTGTTTTACTCAGTAAAAATGCATTTTAATGAAACTAGCCACACCCAGACCCTGCCTGAGCTGTAGAAATCAACACATCACTCAAATCAAAAAAAAGTAAACAAAAAAAATCTCTAAAAGCAAAACATCATGCCCCTCTACATTGAAATACAAGAACTGATGAGAAACAAGGCAACTTACATTCATTAGTCAAGGGCTCCAAAGTGTTTTGGACTCCAGGAACCACAGTGCCTGACAACCATAATCTACAAATGGAGAAAACATAGAACTATGCAGAACCTACCCAGGAGTGGCCAGCCTACCTATAACTCAAAGTGAATCAAATCTCCTCTAAGAGGTCACAAAAGAACAACATCTAAAGCACTGCAGACCTCATTTCATTATAACAGTCAGAGGTCATGACTCAACAATAACAAACAGATTAGGCAAAAATGGTCTCCATTACATTAAGTAAGAAAATAACATCCATCCATCCATCAAACCATCCACCCATCCATCCATTATCTTCTGTTTATCTGAGATTGGGTTGCTAGAGCAACAGGATAGCCTGACAGGATAACTAGTCCCTCCAGCAAGTTTTCGGGCCTTCTCCGGGGCCTCTTGCAAGTGGGACATGGCCGGAAACCCCTCCCCCCCAAACGAAAGCTCCCAGAGGACATCCTGAGTAGATGTCCAGACCACCTCAACTGGCTCCTCTCGATGCGGAGAAGCAGCTGCTCTACTTTGAGCTCTCCCTGGATAACAGAGCTCCTCAACCTGTATCTAAGGCTGATTCCGGCTACCCTCAGGAGGAAGCTCATTTTGCCTGCTTGAATTTGGGATCTTGTTCTTTTGGTCATGATCTATACCTCATGAGGCATGGATCGTAGGCGCACGGGTGTGAACGCAGACTGACCAGTAGATTGAGAACTTTGCTTTTTGGCTCCGCTCTTTCTGGTCTGGAGCAGCGCTAAAACTAACAGCATTTCTGAATAAGAACATTGTATTTTAGACTGGCATTGTCTAAATCCCAAATAATATTGTGATCCTGCGGCATGACTTCAACCAGGACATTTATGCTCTAGTAAACTCCTGGATAACTGCTGTAGCCTTCTATATGGCTGACTTTCAACTACACTGCAAAGAAGAGAGGGAGAAAATTAAACATGTTTAAGACTGAATGCCAGCCATCAAAAACACTTGATGCCCACTGTTGCAGCCATAGGTGGGACAACCTGTTATCAGGTCCAGGAGGCAAGGACATTTCCAAACAGGAGCAGGTGGGCAAAGCTTCTTTTTCTTGATGCTTGACATTGTCATTGGAAAACTGCACTTTGTATTGCCACGTTAATTTACTAGTGATTTGTTAATGTTGTCCAATATCAAAATCAGTTTGACAATCTGAAAATTTTCAGTTTGACAAAAAAAGAAAAAAAAGAATTCTTTAAATACTTTTTTACAATGCTGTAATCCTATATTTCCTCTTTAAGGAGTCCCCTGATTCTGATATACGTAGGCTGATTTTCTCATCCTCTGATGTTGCAACATCATCTCACCTCTCCTCTAAGTCAGACAGAGACCCAACTCACTGAGCTTTTTTATTTCCTGTTATTGTACATTAGAACACGAGCAGTTGCTAATTACTCTAAGTGTAATTAGTGTTTTTCTAAATTAGACCTACAGTGAAATTATGAATGGGGGCTGACAGAGTTGACCGCCTTTCCAAATAGTAAATGAATTCCCGATCCTAGTTATGGTGCTGTAGCATACTTACTGTAGCTAAACTGCAGTGTGTAATTACATAATACATGAAGTGGAGTAAACATGGATACTGATGTGAAATTTTGCATTTCCTTCAGCTTTTTAGAAATCTCAGACTGTAAAGGGGCCTCGCTAAGTTCTTAAATCACTGCCTGGAGGCTCTCTGAAGACCAACCAGGGACTCGCACAGATTAATGGAATCCTAAGTGGCACAAGATGCAATTTATAGAACTAACATGCAAGATATAATGACCCAAATTCCGACCATTATTAAAAACTGCAACATCCCCTTCCCTCTGCTAGCCTATTTATGTCATCCAGTTTCCATGGCTACCATGCCATAGATAAAATCTAAAGCACACAGAGTTTGTAACTGCAACATAAACCTACCCTCCTAGAGACAAGAGACAGGGATGACAACATGGCCTCGCATTCATTAATGCATCTGGCCAAAGGTGAGTGAGGAGAGCAGATTGTTACATCAGCCCAATGTGTTCATCGTTTCCTGACCGGTTTAACTGAATGCTGAGATCCCAACAGGATGAAATGTTTTAAAATGCTTTTGTTACTTTTCCAAGATGAGATCTCATCTTCTGACACCCTTAGACAAAACGCTGGTTATGAGGGATCATTTTCCTTTAATTGCCACAGGAGTTCTTGGAACTGGTCAACAATTTTTAAACTGATCTTATGAGCTGTTCAGAAACACACATCAAACTGTTCAAAGCAACAGTAATCAACAGTTCTGTGTTAGGAAATAAGTCATACAAGCAAACACTCACAGTTAGAGTGCTGTTTTACTGAACATTGCACCTAATATAGAACAGTTTCCTGGGAGAAAATTGTCTCCGTAGCAACAAGTAGGAAAAAAGACCCGCCAAAGGCTGAAGATGAAATCTTCATTCTACTTGTTGTACAATTTGCATTCATCACTTTTATAATGGAAACTTAGTGCATGTTTGATTGTGTCTGATGACGCCAGCAGCTGCTTGTTGTTTTTAGGTTTACCATGACAGGCCCGACTCCGACACGTCACCCTGAGAAAAATCAGAACATGCATGAAAGTGTCTGATTTGCTCACTTGAATAATTAAGGAATGCTCTGCATGGTCACCAGTAAGTGAGGATTTCGTCTGTTCTGAAGCCAGCATAAACCACGGGTCCGTGGAAAGAAGCCTTGACAAAACAACGTGGATTTCCCATCAACTTATAGTGGGCCAAACAGTAGCCTACATATCCCTCTGAGAACAAAAGAGCCCAGGACAAATCTGGCAACAGCTCACTGTCTTCCTTATTATCACCACACACACATATAAACAATACCTTGAAGGAGAAGGAAGATGACTTCACTTCCCCGCAAAGAAATGACTAATTGTTCCTCATTTAGCTGTTAAAACATCCAGTGAAAAGGGGGGAAAAGCAAGTCTTTGTCAGCAGAATACACAGAAAGCGAAATGGGAATCAGAAGTGTGGGCTCCCTTCACTATGAGCGGTAGCCTTTGAAAATGGATGGAAACCTAGGCAGCAGTTCACTGTTCCCCACAATCTAGGTCAGGTCCAGACTTGTGGTGGGACTTATAAAGGATTCATTTTGATCCTGCTGACTGATACACTCAGTATATATGCTTCTTTGTTTGTGCAGGAGGCGCCCCTGCAGTGTTCAAGCTCCTTGTCTTGATGTTTAGTGCCACCTGCTGGTTGAATTGGTTTGCTACTGCAGGGCAACCTCAGACGTGAGAGCATGGCGTAGGCTGGTGGTTGGCAGGATTTCAACTTGTAGACTCATTTTAAAGTAGTAATGAAAAGAAATGGTTCACAATACCAGAAAACTGGGATTGAAGAACAAACTTTTTAAAACATTTTTACTGGGATATTAAGCTTGAGGACAGTTTGATGTTTGCTATTTTCCCCTCTTGTGTTAGTGTGGTATGGAAATATTCATTGCAGAGTAAACATCCAAAATATGGAACACCAAAATGCTAAAAAAATAAGTAAATAAAACATTCTGAAATAATCATCTACTTGAATAGATAAGATACATATTCAGTGACAATTAAATTGTGAAATAACTGAATGCTTATAAAATTATCACTTGATTATTTTTGAAACATTTTTCATTCTTTACAAATGTGTATGATAATAAAAAAAATTATTTCACATTATTTTTCACAATAATATAAAATTATTGTTGAGGTATTTTTATCTAATTCCATCAGTTTTCTATTTCAAAATGGCATTTTTTAAAAAGTCGTCTTCTATTTCATAATAGCGTTTTTCCCAGTGGTCTATTTATTTCACAATAATACTTTTCGGCAGAATCACTTTGAATGCCAATCAAGAGAAACCGGGTGGGGTAAGCAGTATGATTGGCTGCTTCTTTACCCAGACCAAAGCAATCCAACACGGAGTTTCAAGTCAGGCCTGAAGGTCTGCATTTTTTTGAAACACCCGGTCAACCACGAAAAAGAGAAGATAGGAAGAGAGAGACTGGCTTGTGAATTGGGATTGGGACAGTATAGCCTCCACTAGCTTGTCACTGCCCTTACTTTAGCGTTCCTCATGTTGCCTAGCAACCGAGACAGCAGCTGTGAAGCCAAACACATTTTTCCCTTTACATATGCATTATGGCTCACAATCTTCTGTTTAAAATGTTGCTTTATCATCTTTCATTCCATTCCCATTCATTAACGAGACAAAATTCACTGACAACAAATATTCGTGTAATTTATTATTGAAACGTTTTCTAACTTAAACACTAACCCTATAACTTTCTGAGCAAAGTTTAAATCAATTTATTTGTAGAGAATAATAATAGTGAACTAACAAAATTGACGTTTGATATCTGTATTATTTCTCATAGCGGAAAGCTAGCAGGAGTTGGAAAACAATGTGCCAGGAGAAAGTGTTCTTTCTCAGGATATCGAGCATCAACCCCTCTCAACTGGAAACCAGCGGGAGTCTGAAAGCAATCGGCAGGCAGAGAGTCGTTCTATTTTGGCACAGAGAGCCCCAGCCGCCAGGTCAGCTGGACGCCAACGATGCGAGCTGGGGGCTGCGGTCCAAGCATTTCAAGCAATATGTCAACACACCAAGCAGAGATTTGGGGTTAACATAGCTAACTTTTCACTCAAAACCTCTTAAAGCTACTTTTATGTCACAGAAAGCATAATATGTTCAAATTTATTCACAGCTTTTCACTCCTCTCCACCATTGCTGGAGAGGAGCGAATGCGACTATCGCTGGCTGCATTTATTGCTTGACACATGGGGAGCGACAAACGACAGCGACTAATGGTTTTCATTGCCACTGCGGTGAAGACCCAACACATGGGACATTACAACAACGGCAACATTTCATATCTCGCTGGTGGATAGCTTGTTTCCCAGATATTTGATTGGTTATTGTCAGGGTTCTGTGTTTTCGTGCTCTACTAACTCTGCTCCACAGGTGGCTGCAGTTGACGGGTGGGCGTGGCCCGCACCTGCGGCTCATCAGGGCTGCTCTGCTCTGGTTTAAAATGAGTGCTCAGTCAGCTGGAAGACGCCAGAGTGTTACCCCGTTGTGGTATCCCTAGGCCATAGTCCTGTCTCCTGAGCTTCGTACCTGTGAGTTTTGAAATCCCTGTTTTTGGATCTAACTTTTGTCTCCTGTCTTCTCCAGTTTGTTGTGTTTTTGGATTTATTCACCCGTGTGACTCTGTGCCTCGAAGACCAGTCTCCTGAATTCCTGCCTGCTCAGATTTTGCTCTGGCGATCTCCCCCTCAAACTCCCTTGGTGATACCAAGCCGGGCACGAGGTCTCCCTTCCTGGATTCACCCTGGTACTTTTGGATTCACCCTGGTTCTTCCAGCTGCTCCTTCTGTCTACTGCCGCTGTGGTGCTGCTCGAACTCTGCCAGCCCTCCCGTCACTCAGCCGCCTCCTACCATTAGAGAGCTTACGGTCACAGAACTCCTTTCCCACTCATCCTCCCCGGATAGGTCCTCTCTACTAAGTGGTAAGCATAGCAGCATCTGGAGACCTTCCCCTGGTTCGACTACAGTTAAATCTTGTTTCCTTTTTTCCCCGCAGAAATCTCCGACCTGACTTTCCGACCTCGCTTGCCGTTCACGCTGTGTGCATTCCTTCCGCCCTTGCTTACGTTGTGTGCAAAGTCCAAATAGAGCCTTTAATAAACATCTTAAGAACTGTTTCTGTATTCGACTGTGTCTGCATGTGGGCCAAACACCTTAAAACCATGACAGTTATGAAATTGGAGGGCTTTTCATATTTTCAAAGCAGTCCGTGACCATGAAGAGTCAAAAGATTTTACTGGAATTGACTAAAATCTTGCTTTTATGTCTACTCTACAAAAAAAATACAACCGGGTTCATCCTATTTTACAGACAAGGAAACAGCCTGGAGAATATCATCATTTTAAGGACGCACCTCACAGCTGCTTTAGATACTTGGCTGTAGTGCCAAGCAGCTGCTACAAAAGTTGAACATTGTTCAGCCAATGGGGGTGCAGGTCACCCATGGATGCTGATTGGCAGATGAAGTGATTCTGCTGAAAAGTGTCATCATGAAATAAAAAAGGACTTTTGAAATTAATAAATAAAATAATGGCTCAATTTCTTTTATTGTGAAAAAAAAGTATGTGAAATAATCATGCACATTTTTAAAGAATGGAAAATAGTATTTCATAACGCAATAATTTTACATGCATTTAGTTATTTTATTATTTAGTAAATTATTTCCTATTTCATAATGTTTTTAATTATTTAATTTTGATCACATTGGTGTTCAATACCATACGGCTCTTGTTTTAAACAGCAATCAGGTTTAATTTTTAACGAGTTCTTTTGAGTGGGCAGCATCTGTGCTTTTACCTTTGATTTACAAATTTAATAAACGCCTCTCTGTGAAATTTATTCAACGTTTCATTGCTTTTTCTTCTGGTAGCCATTTCAGCATGAAAAAAAAACGATCAGTTGACCCATTTTTAATCCATATTAACAGTCATGAGGTCCTTTGCGTCGACCATTTCTGGTTGAATCGGTGCCTGTAGAGGGAAGAACATGATGCGGAAACTGGTACGCAAACATTCAGGTATATAAAGGGAAGTTGCATGCTGGTGTGCATGCGCATGGTTTTATAAATCTGACTCTTTTTTTTTTTGGGGGGGTGGATACATAAACTTCCACGCCATGTTTATAAATGAAATGCCAGATCAGTTAACACCCTAGCACTAATAGACGGTGTACTTTCTTTCTACAGTAACTATATTTAAATAAATTC
This sequence comes from Fundulus diaphanus, assembly GCA_037039145.1. Classification (NCBI taxonomy): domain Eukaryota; kingdom Metazoa; phylum Chordata; class Actinopteri; order Cyprinodontiformes; family Fundulidae; genus Fundulus; species Fundulus diaphanus. Next base: position 4,625,102 of record CM073142.1, read on the forward strand.
ATAACCTGGATTTTGACATTTCGGTAAATAAACAAAGATCTGAAGATGCTCATGAGCCGGGAACTTTCTAAGTTTTATGTAGTCATTTCCCAGCTACATAGAACCGTTGCCGTGGTGAAGGGGTTTTAGCCACATCAGGGAACAAAAATTTCTTGGAAGATTTAAGACATTTTTGCTCGGGGAGAGTTTTGGTGAAACTGCCTGTGTCTGTCTGTCTGTCCAATAACAGAGTGGCAATAGGTGGAGGTGAAAGTTTGGGGAAAGCTCCTACCGCTGACAGGGAACATTCTGCTCCTGAAGGTAGTGGATCCTAATGCTGTCCACAGACTGCAGCTAGACTGTCAACACCACAGCACATTTTAAAAAGCTCCCTCTCACGGAGTTGTATAATTCTAGGTATCATTACCACAAGCAGCAGCCACTGCTACTAAAACAGCAAATAGCTCATCGACACAATAATCTCTATGCAAACCTTTACATAGAGATTCAATAAAAGTTTTCTTGTTTCAAGATCCAAATTAAAAACAAGGAGATACTGCTACCTGCCACCTGGATCTGTTATAATTATAGATTCAAACAGGCTTTTAAAATGCCTTAGAAACTCAAAGCTACACGAATTTGCTACAGAAATCATTCAGTAACTAAATGAGCAATAGTTCATTGCTTGACTTCATTTTTGTTAGAAAGACAAATGTAGTCACTCAGGATTAATATTCATGATCCCTTCAAAGGCAGATAAGTAGGAAAAAAAAACGTACAAACTCGTTTTAATCCAAATAACTGGATGAGAGGGGAGAGAAAAAAAAATCAGCACTGGTGGTGAATGTGGGTATTGTAGACAGCAAACCACTCTCCTGACCAGTGTTGTGTTTCTTTCTGAGGCTACATACATACATACATATATGCATGCATGCATGCATGGCTGGATGCAGACTGTTGTGGAGGACCACAGCTACCTACTGGGGCAGAGCCTCCACAGGGAAGCACTGTTGGTTATTGTTTATGGAATGAGGCTGGAGTTTAACAACTACAATAACGGATGTGTCCATTTGTCAGAGCATGACCTCTGATCGGACAGCATAATTCAGTAATAATATATCAGCACAGAGAATGCTGCCACCGATCATCCAGGAGGGACATGTTAAACTGAGCTGCTGAGGGAAGTGATCATTGGAATGTCTGTGCAGTTCTCCTGTTGAAACGACCCGAGAACTGCATGTTGATCCATGTAATGTAGCCCCAAAAACAAGAAGCCTTTCAAAAGTACTAAAAATCAGCCTGATTTCAACTTTTGTCACACTTCAACCGCAAAATGCAGGTTATTTAATTTGGATTTTGTGCAACAGACCAACATCATGAAGTAATAATAACAAACATAACTGTTAGGCGAAGGAAATACTTGTTTTCAGGACCCCTTTACAAAAAAACTCAGCCTCTTTTACTCACATAACCCTAAATAAAATCCAGCAAATTAAACTGCTTTAATTAGTGAATAGTAAGGCATTTCATCTCAGTATAATTCCAGCAATTCAATTCAATTTTATTTATATAGCGCCAATTCATGATACACGTCATCTCAAGGCACTTTCCAATATACATTATAACACATTATACAGATTGGTCAAAAGGTTTCCCATCTAAGGAAACCCAGTAGATTGTATCAAGTTTTGACAAGCAGCATTCACTACTCATGAAAGACCGTAGAGCCACAGGGAAAGTCGTCTGCATTGTCCATGGCTTTGCAGCAATCCCTCATACTGAGCTAGCATGAAGCGACAGTGGAAAGAAAACTCCCCTTTAACGGAAAGGAAAAACCTTCAGCAGAACCAGGCTCAGTGTGAATGGTCATCTCCCTCGACTGACTGGGGGTTAGAGAAGGCAGAGCAGAGACACAATAAGAGAGACAAAAAAAAGCACAGAAGCACACATTGATCCAGGAATCTTTTCTACATTATATGGTAATAGTGGATGATCTGTCTTCCCTGGATTATGTCACAGCTAACAGAATGCTAGACCAGGTGTACCTACTATGAAGATTTTTTTTTTACAGAGAACAAAAAGGTAAAGGATGAAATAACAACAAGCAATACAAATTGGAGGACAGTAAGAGAACTCAGCAGAGTGAGAAAAACAGACCCTGATGTCCTAAACCTATATCAGCATAACTATAGCTCAGCGTAAAACTAAGCCACTCTATGAGTTTTGTCAAAAAGGAAAATTTTAAGCCTAGTCTTAAAAGTAGACAGGGTGTCTGCCTCATGGACCAAACCTGGGAGTTGGTTCCACAGGAGAGGAGCCTGATAGCTAAAGGATCTGCCTCCCATTCTACTTTTAGAGACTCTAGGAACCACCAGCAGACCTGCAGTCTGAGAGCGAAGTGCTCTGTTAGGAACATACGGGGTAATCAGAGCTCTGATATATGATGGAGCTTGATTATTAAGGGCTTTATACGTTAGAAGAAGAATTTTAAATTCTATTCTTGATTTAACAGGAAGCCAATGAAGGGAAGCTAAAATTGGAGAAATATGATCCCTCTTGTTGATTTTGATCAGAACTCTTGCTGCAGCATTTTGGATCAGCTAGAGGCTTTCCTGATAGTAAAGAATTACAATAGTCCAGCCCTGAAGTAACACATACACGGACTAGTTTTTCAGCATCACCCCTGGACAGAATATGTCTAATTTTGGCAATATTCTGGAAGTGATAAAAGGAAACTCTGGAAACCTGTTTAATATGGGATTTAAATGACATGTCTTGGTCAAAAATAACACCAGGATTTTTGACTTTATTACCAGAGGCCAATATAATGCCATCCAGATTAAGCGATTAAGAAGTTTATTTTTTGAGGACTCTGGTCCAAAGATTACAACTTCTGTCTTGTCAGAATTTAAAAGCAGGAAATTTAAAGTCATCCAGATTTTAATGCCATTAAGACATGCCTGTAGTCGAAGTAATTGATTGGATTCATCAGGATTTATGGATAAATATAGCTGAGTGTCATCAGCAGCACAGTGGAAATTAATTCCATGCTGTCTGATAATTTTGTGAATCGGAATCATATATATAGTAAAGAGAATTGACCCAAGGACTGAACCCTGTGGTACTCCACAAGTGACCCTAGAGTTTGAAGATTTATTATTAACATGAACAAACTGGAATCTGTCAGACAGATAAGATTTAAACCTGCCTAATGGTTTCCCCTTAATCCCTACAGTATGTTCAAGTCTTTCTAGGAGAATATTGTGATCAACTGTATCCAATGCAGCATTGAGATCTAACAGGACAAGTACAGACACAAGTCCATTATATGAGGCCATGAGAATATCATTAGTGACCTTCACCAGAGCCGTTTCAGTGCTATGATGAGCTCTGAAGCCTGACTGAAACTCTTCAAGTAGGTCATTACTCTGTAAGTGTTCACATACTTGATTAGCAACTACTTTCTCAAGAATTTTAGATAGGAAAAGAAGATTAGATATAGGTCTGTAATTTATTAAATCATCTTGATCAAGAGAGGGTTTCTTAAGTAAAGGTTTAATAACAGCTACTTGAAAAGCCTGTGGTACATATCCATTTACTAGGGATAGATTAATCATGTCTAAAATAGGGGCATTAATCAAAGGGAATACGTCCTTAAATAACTTGGTTGGGATTGGGTCTAACATACCAGGTTTAGATGAAGCTAAAATTTTAGATAGCTCAGAAAGCTCTACGGCATCTAAACAGTTCAAACACTGATCAGGTTCTAAAGAGTCCACTTACTGAGGACGAGGTAATCATGTTTGGGAAGATGCCAATGATTTTATTTTTAATGGAATCAATTTTATTTATTAAGAATTCCATAAAGTCATTACTGCTAAGAGCTAAGGGAATGGATGGATCAACAGAGCTGTGAATCTGGGTAAGTTTTGGCAACTGTACTAAGGAGAAACCTAGGATTACTTTTATTTTCCTCTATTAATGATGAAAAATATGCTACTCTAACTGCAAAGGGTCTTTTTATACAACAGTAGACTGTTTTTCCAGATTAGGTAGGATTTCTCTTGATGTGTAGAGCACCATTTTCTCTCCAGTTTCCTAACATTGTGCTTCAAAGAACGCAGCTCTAAATTGAACCAGCTTGCTGTGAATAATCACCTTCTTTTTCGAGGGGGCTATATTGTCTAACGCAAAACACGAGGAAGTGACACCGTCAACAAAGGCGTCAATTTGTGAATGGGAAGAAACAACATTGCTGCCATCTGCTGGGCATTTCAGTGATATTGAGGAAACTGAAAGGGGGACAGACTCTTTAAAGTTTGATACAGCTTTGTCTGATATTTACTATAATGAAACCTTCTTTTGGGGGTGGAGAACTCAGTTAAAGTTGTTAAAGGCTTAGACTTGAAATTGGGGCAGATGTTGATCTTCAGCACGACAACAAAACAACATCCAGGCAGAACTATGCTGGAATGTTTTAGATCTGAGATGTGTTAGAAAGGTCCAGACCTACACTGTACTGAGATAGGGAGCAACATGCTCTCTATCCACTCTGAGCTTTTGAAAAGAAAATGGACAAATTTTAGCTCCTAGATGTGCAAAGGTGGTGGAAGCTGCACTGACAGCATCACCTACATAAAACAATACTTCTACCAAGTATTGATTAATTAGGAAGCATTGAGAACCATGTGTTATTTTCCTTCCATGATCCAGTTATGCTTTATTTTTTGTTGGCCTATCACATAAAATCATAGATTATAGTGTAATTTTGATTTGTAAGATGACAAAATGTGAAAACCTTTGGAAGGCCCTACTTTATTTTACAAATGTCCAACTCCTTCTACCTGGTCTGGGATTCTTTGCTGTTTTCAGCAGGACTTCTTCTATAATTGACTTGACATGACAAATGATTGGTTTGTAAAATAGAAATGACTAAACAATCATTTGACAGACATCTTTTTACCATTCAGTTTATTTCAGAATGCCTTCCGTATCTCCTTTTCACATGAAGTAGGAAACACTTCTAAATTACGTGTGTGATACATCCAACTCATGAGGGGGACTGGGAACTTTAAAAGTAAGACTCCTTAAGTCTGTCACTTTAAAAATCAAATCTAAAAAAGAAATAAAATGTCACTTGTATGTAACCAGACTTAAACCAGTGACTGTGCAAACATATCTGGGGGATGCCAGAGGCCTAAAAGTCCATCAAGTGTACATGTAAAGCTGGTAGGAAACATTGGCATGATGACTTTACAGACACATTCCACGGATTTCTCACATGAAAATATTTTTTAGCCACACCCTTTACATTAAAAAATGCGTTGCTTTCTTACTCTGTTATGGTCGTCCCATAAAACAAGCACTTAAATGCAGGCAACCTCTAAGGCAACATGTGAACTACAACCAAACTCGTTTTTTCACGCTCAGATGCAGCCTCCTCCATTTTGACAGCAAGGGCATTTCCCCACCAGTTCAAGTCTGTTCTACTGGGGAAAAAAGGACCTAATACGCCAAATGAACTGCTGAATACAAGATACCAAAACATTGCACACAAAACAATACTGAGGTCAAACAAGGAAATCCACAGCTTTGTGTTGGCTCCAGGAGCTGGAAGAAGGCGAGGAACAGATGATTAGAACACGCTGGAAGAACCTCCTACTGCTGTGAAAAGTGACCAGGAGTTAGTATGAGGGTCCAGCAGGAGAATACGAACAAGTTAAAGAAAAATCTGCCCATTTCAAGGAGAGAAGATGTGTTTTGCATAACAAGGATCCAATGCGTACAGCAGGGCTCATTTCAAACACCCTCATAACTTCTGATAACGCCGCAGACGGATCATACATTTAGCCATATTGGCTGTCTTGGTTTCACATTCTGAGGAGTATGACGTGTCTGGCCGTTGCTGGGACCTCCAAACACACAGTCACAAGGCAGGCCGGAGGTCCAGAGTGCAAACACAAAAAAAGCCACACAAGCCACGCTCATCAGCCTGCTGTCGGGCTCAGTGGATGCCCACCGACATCAATGTGTCCTGAGGCACAGCAGCTGATTCTAAGTTCAACAGAATGGGAGAGCAGGGACTGGGTGGTCTATAATCACAGAAGATGCTGAAGAGGTGTGCAGATGTATGTACAAAGGACAGCCATCTTCTCGCTGAGTCTACAATGCAACATGCAGGACATGCTGGATGGGGACGTGTGTGTGTGTGTGTGTTGAGGAGAGGTGGACAGTCTGTTGCAGTGAAGGAGAGACGATGATGGATGGCCAGCTAGAGGAGGAAGGAGTGGCAGCACTTCGTAAGGCAGCGTGTCCTTATGATGTGCCCTGTCTCTTCTGCTGCTGCACCCGGATTAGCTCCAGCTGTTTTTTGCACTTCTGGTAGTATGTAGACAGACTCTTGTTCTCCTCCAGCAGTTTTTTGTGCTCCTGCACCAGACGTGACGTGTTCTGCTGGTCCTTCTCGTCTTGGTCCAGTTCAGCAATGAGCTCCTTTCTGCAAACACAAACAGACCCACTGCATTAATGGATTCAAAATCATTCGCAGGGCTGTGCTGCCACTGCAGAAAGACGTGAAACAGGTTTGCTCCACATTTTTACAATTCTTATCTTTTCCAGCCTTAGATTCATGTTTCTAAGGCAGGTTTATAACATTCTGAATATTTGAATACAAAGGTGCTCAAGTTTCCAGAATGGTTTAAGCACGGTCAACCTATCTGGGGATCATTATTTTCACATATATTCAAACAACACTGAAGTTGGTCTCTGGTTCATCAGTATGCTAAAGGACTATGTCCCCTCTGTTTGGCCTCTGGACAAACTTTGATCAGCTTTATTCTAAATCTATGGATCGGTTGGTCCTAAATTAAATAAAATTTCCTGGCTTCACACTTGTAAAACCACTGTATCAGAGCTATGATCTATTATATCTTTATTTGGTTTGTGAAACTTCACAAAATGTGTGCATTCTATTGTGGCAAATCTATGTCAAAGGAAATCTATTTTTTTTTTTATTATTATTTATTTATTTATTTTTACAAAAGTTAGGCTGTAATCTTTTACTTAATGGAATAAGAAAAAAAGTCTGGAATCTCACATTTTTAGGTTCCATTTCTTCCTCACTGTGTAAGTGTGTTCTGGCGCAGCCAGAGTTCGAACCCCGTATGAATCAAACAAACAGACTTCACCACAGAGGGCCATACTAATCTAGGTTTGGAAAACAATCTAATTGGATCGTTTAGGTTTTTCAAGACTACTTGCCTTCAAAGGAACCCTGATATCTTCCCACAGTATCACAATATATACCAAAAGGTGACAAATGATCCCAATTTTGATCAATGACAACAATTTTGCCTTACTTATGAATAATCTTAAAGTGATATATACCAGTATGTGTCAAACCGGGAATACAAAACATCTGTTAAGTTTAAATTCTGACGGATTTTGAACTGATAACTTTGTTATTGCTATCATTTGACAATATAACACCGTTACAAGAGAAACTAAGGTTTTCACAGTTGCCAGTTTGTATTATTATTATTATTATTATTATTATTAGCAATCATTTTGTTATTAACTAGACAATAACATTTTCCAAAGTATCCAAATGTAATTAAAATTAGCGTTAGATTTCAATTCAATTCAAAAATACTTTATTAATCCCAAAGGGAAATGCTGATGGCTGCAGACGGGTAAGATCTCCTGTCTGTCTTCCAACTGATCTGGAGAACCTCTGACAGAAGACACTCTTGTTGTACAATCTGATGAAGAGCATGCTCAGGGTTGTCCATAATCTTCTTCATTTTATGAAGAATCTGTCTTTGCAAAGTCATCTCTAGAGGTTCTAGAAGTGTCTCCAGAAAAGAGCTAGCCTTCTTTGTCAGCTTGTTGCTCTACTTATTCCCCAAGGATGGTAATAGTGGTAGTTAAAAGCTAAGTATAAGCATTTGACTATCCAACAGAAGGCACACCAAAGCCCATTCAGCCTGCTAAAACAGCATGTTTTAAACAAAGGATGTACGATTTTGCCAAAAACCTGAAATTGCAATATATTTCAACCATAACTGCGATTGCGATTTAATTTAGTTTTCTCTGCATTAACCACAGGCAACAAAAATGCCCTGTACATAAAGATGTTTGTAAACAAGGACTATTTAACACAATATAAATGTTTTTATTAATCAGAATATTATTCAATAGAATAGCTAGTTGAGTTGGACGTCAATCTTTGTTGAACAAAAAGTGCAGAGTGCAACCAACAAACAAGTTTATGTATTAAACAGTTTGACCATTACTTAATGCTATGGTGAGATTCCTAAAAGTTTCTGGTAAAAAAGTATTTATTCTATAAATCCAAAAAAAGGTTAAAAAATATAACAACTGGACTTCTATTCTGAAGACTATAAGTCTATAAAGCTTGTAACTCCACACTACTCCAGACATTTTGAATTGAGAAAGTTTCCTGGATGGGAAGCGAAACGTCTTCAGCTTCAGAACAGAGGTCCGGTTGTTTTATTTTTTTAACGTTTTTTTGGATTGATCATGACCTGGATGTCTGAGAATCTTCACCGACATATTTATTATATAAACTCTAAAACAAGTAATACAATTAGATTGTCTCACTGCTGCAACTCTCTTCCCCTCCATGTGGAGGCAAACCTACTCTAAACTAGAGGTGGGCGGATCGATCCTAGTATCGATACTATCAATACCAACGCTGGTATTGATATTGAACAATACTTGTTTAAAAAGATCAATACTTTTTATTCTCTCCCGCACGCACTGACTGCAGCAGACTCACTAGTCTCCCTGTCTGTGTCACAGCACTTTGCTGCTCCTCGCCTCTCGTCACCGTCTTGCATCGTCATGTGGCTCAGCGGTGCCAGCCAATCAGCATGCAGGACCAGCCTGGCCTGCCCACTCAGCTCTCTCTCCACTCGACACACAAACAACCGTGCTGCTGCTCCTCAGTAGAGGTAGGCGATACCGGGATTTTTTAATCGATCCCATACCAAGTAAATACAGGGTCAGTATCGCCGATATTGATACAATACCGATACTTTTTACATTTAAGCCTGATGTATCAAGAAACTGTTGACCTTTTGGTGTTTTTGTGATTTTTATTATTACAATTGAATAATAATAACAATAATAATAATGTTATGTTGATAGTGTTTTTTTCCTAATCCACCTCTTGTATTATATCTTTAAATCCTTATGTAATTTATTTTGTATTGTGTGCAGCAGCAGTTCATGTTAACTTTCAAAGTAGATATTATATATCATATGTTTCTGGAGCCCACACAGGAAGTGTAGTTAAGACCTTGGAAAAAAATGTATCCCATTAAAAAGCGTTATCTAAGATAAGCTAACATTAGATAACTCTTTATTTATCCCACAACGGGGAAATTTATAGAATTAAAGCAACAGGCAAGTGCACACAACACAAACAAAATCACATAAGGATTGAAAGATATATAATAAAGCCCTTAATAATCAAGCTCCATCATATATCAGAGCTCTGATTACCCCGTATGTTCCTAACAGAGCACTTCGCTCTCAGACTGCAGGTCTGCTGGTGGTTCCTAGAGTCTCTAAAAGTAGAATGGGAGGCAGATCCTTTAGCTATCAGGCTCCTCTCCTGTGGAACCAACTCCCAGTTTTGGTCCGTGAGGCAAACACCCTGTCTACTTTTAAGACTAATCTTAAAACCTTCCTTTTTGACAAAGGCTTATAACTAGAGTGGCTCATGTTACTCTGAGCTACCTATATAGGCTTAGGCTACTGGAGGACATCAGGATCTAATTTTCTCACTCTATAGAGTTCTACTGTTCTTCAATTATGCATTACGTGTTGTCATTTCTGCTTTAACTTTCTGTTCTCTCTCTTTTATCTTCATAGTAGGTACACCTGGTCTGGCGTTCTGTTAACTGTGACATCATCCAGTCAAGACGGCTCACCCGCTATTACCATATAATGTAGAACAGATTACTGGATCAATGTGTGCTTCTGTGCTTGTTTGTCTCTCTTGTTGTGTCTCTGCTCTGTCTTCTGTAACCCCCAGTCGGTCGAGGCAGATGACCGTTCATACTGAGCCCGGTTCTGCCGGAGGTTTTCCTTCCCGTTAATGGGGAGTTTTTCTTCCCACTGTCGCTTCATGCTTGCTCAGTATGAGGGATTGCAGCAAAGCCATGGACAATGCAGACGACTCTCCCTGTAGCTCTACGCTTCCCCAGGAGTGAATGCTGCTTGTCGGGACTTTGATGCTTGTGGTGGGTTTCCTTATATAGGAACATTTTTGACCAATCTGTATAATCTGACCCAATCTGTATAATATGATTGAACTTGACTTTGTAAAGTGCCTTGAGATGACATGTTTCATGAATTGGCGCTATATAAATAAAATTGAACTGAATTAAAAAGAGGTGGATTATAAAAACTCCCACTATGAATATAAGATTATTATTTATTATTATATACAATGATTTTTATTATTATTATTATATACAATGAATAATAATAGTAGTAATAATAAAGTAAAAATCACAAAAACACTGAAAGGTCAACAGTTTCATGATACAACAAGCTCAATATTGGTATCGTATCTATATGGGCGATACTGACCCTGTATGTACTTGGTATCGGATCAATTAAAAATTCCCGGTATCACCCACTTCTATTTTAAACATATTGCCGACACCTAAAAGATGTGTCTTACCCATTGTTACATAGCCAAAAATTGCAGACGTCTGCGATTTGGAAATTGGGTTTTTTAAAATTGTGATTATATTGCAATTAATTGTGCAGCCCTATTTTAAACACCGTGTTGTTTTTTATTAGAAAGCTATTTTAAAGGGGCCTAGTCATGTACTGTGACTTAACGAATTTCTACGCCAGAAGGTCTCCCTGGTTGCATACAAAGGTTTTCCGACTAAACTATTGCACCTTGTTGGGTGTTGTGCCATGTCAGAGCATGACGGACTGCATTTCCCATGAGGCAAGGTGGTCAAAATGGCCACCAACTCCCATCATGCAACACGGCCCCAAAATGGCCGCCGACCGAGATAAGGTTGCTATGGTGACAGCTATAAAACACAGCCGAAGACGGCATTCTGCCTTCTTCCCTGGCCCCACGCCAACCTGAGAAGACACACAGCTGTTTCACTTCGTTGGGGTAACCCCCACGCCACGTGCTCGATAACTCTTTGCTGGTTCGAAGATTACCGGAGCAAAACTATTCCCTGTGCGGACACAGGAGGTCGACTTTAAAAAGTACTTTTAATTTCCTCTGATCAAGAGACTGGGAGCCGTCATCTCCCGGTGGTCGAAAGAGGACGACGCGTTGTTTGGCCGAACAAGCGTCTGAGAGCCCATAGAGAGAGTGGAAGACGAAGGAACTCTCTCAGTCCGGTCCCGCTGCAGCCTGCGGACACCTGCGTTCGTCAAGACGCCTCCAGGAAGCCGCCTTACTCGGAGCGCTCCGGACCAGCCCCGAGGCACCTCAAAGTAACGGGTTCTCCCCTTAGATTTATTTTTCGCCTTATGGTGATAAACCTGTGCCTGGGCAGGTGTTAGGGACTTTAGGTTAATGCGTGTTACTCCAAGGCGGAGTTTGTTGTTTAACTGTTGAATATTCTTCTTTGTATGTGCATGCGTTTGTGAAAGCGATTATTTGCTGTGTTGATTTGTGGTTTATCAATAACCCCGCCGTGGGTCACTGCTTCAGTTCTTTTCCATCTCCTTCCATGCTTTTCCCCCCCTCTCTTTTCGCTTCTTCTTATCAGTGAATTTGATCGCTTTGTTGAATCTTAGTTCGCGCTTTTTCTTTAAACTCAGCCGTAAACCACTCCCTCTCGGAGCGAGGTACCACCTCACATTAGCGTAAGCGCGGAGACTCCCCTCACGCATCACGCAAATTTGCAGAGCATACGTCATCATAGTCGCCATCTTGGGAGGGTGTCAGACAGGCATGGACTGGTAATCGGGCGTACCGGGAATTTTCCCGGTGGGCCGACGTGCTGTTTGGGCCGGCAGACCCGACATGTACAGGTAAAAGCCAGTAAATTAGAATATTTTGAAAAACTTGATTTATTTCAGTAATTGCATTCAAAAGGTGTAACTTGTTCATTATATTTATTCATTGCACACAGACTGATGCATTCAAATGTTTATTTCATTTAATTTTGATGATTTGAAGTGGCAACAAATGAAAATCCAAAATTGAGTGTGTCACAAAATAAGAATATTGCGTAAGGGTTAAATTTTGAAGACACCTGGTGCCACAAACTAATCAGCTGATTAACTCAAAACACCTGCAAAGGGCTTTAAATGGTCTCTCAGTCCAGTTCTGAAGCCTACACAAACATGGGGAAGACTTCAGATTTGACAGCTGTCCAAAAGGCGACCATCGACACATTGCACAAGGAGGGAAAGACACAAAAGGTTATTGCTGAAGAGGCTGGCTGTTCTCAGAGCTGTGTCCAAACACATTAATAGAGAGGCAAAGGGAAGGAAAAACTGTGGTCAGAAAAAGTGTACAAGCGATAGGGATCACCGCGCCCTAATCAAGATTGTGAAAAAAAACCCATTCAAAAATGTGGGGGAGATTCACAAGGAGTGGACAGTGCCATGTCATCTGCTGGTGTCGGTCCACTCTGTTTCCTGAGATCCAGGGTCAACGCAGCCGTCTACCAGCAAGTTTTAGAGCACTTCATGCTTCCTGCTGCTGACCTGCTCTATGGAGATGGAGATTTCAGGTTCCAACAGGACTTGGCGCCTGCACACAGCGCAAAATCTACCCGTGCCTGGTTTACGGACTATGGTATTTCTGTTCTAAATTGGCCAGCCAACTCCCCTGACCTTAGCCCCATAGAAAATCTGTGGGGTATTGTGAAAAGGAAGATGCAGAATGCAAGACCCAACAACGCAGAAGAGTTGAAGGCCACTATCAGAGCAACCTGGGCTCTCATAACACCTGAGCAGTGCCAGAAACTCATCGACTCCATGCCACGCCGTATTAATGCAGTAATTGAGGCAAAAGGAGCTCCAACCAAGTATTGAGTATTGTACATGCTCATATTTTTCATTTTCATACTTTTCAGTTGGCCAACATTTCTAAAAAAAATCCCTTTTTTGCATTAGCCTTAAGTAATATTCTAATTTTGTGACACACGGAATTTTGGATTTTCATTTGTTGCCACTTCAAATCATCAAAATTAAATGAAATAAACATTTGAATGCATCATTCTGTGTGCAATGAATAAATATAATGTAAAAGTTACACCTTTTGAATGCAATTACTGAAATAAATCAAGTTTTTCAAAATATTCTAATTTACTTAGGCTTTTACCTGTATATTAATAATATGTATTATTATTATTATTATTAATTTTTTTATTATTATTTTTATATATGTCGGCCTCGTTATATTTGCATAATGCATGAAGAAAAATAAAATCAGCAGCGCAAGAGTCTGTTCCGATCATCCGGCCCTTACCACAGGCTACTTAAGCCTATTGGTTATCATCCCTGACAGTCTAAAGGGCTAGGCCAATCATAAAGTAGAAAAACACCTTCACGCTCCATGTGGAACTTTGTGCAGCGGTGTTCACAGTAGTAATGGATAAGAAACGCAAGGGAGGCGCAGAGAAACTGCGCGAAAAAAAGAAACGAGTTCTTCAAACGGACGCTGCGAAATATGTCAAACTGACTGACATGTTCCCAACAGCAGGCCCTTCATCTGCTCCGGTGTCTGATGTAAAATATGGTGGTGGTGGTGGTGGTTGTAGTCAGTGACGTGCGGTAGAGTTCATAGCTGGTGAGGCACTGACGTCATCAGAGTCAGATTTACAAATATATACAATCTACAGAGTAGACTCGTTGCAAAGTGCTGAAAGAGACTGATTGAGCCAAATAAATTCACCAAGATACATGGAAAAATATTGATTCTTTGATGAAAAAATAAAACTAAATTATTTGTCATTTGACTGGTAACAGTTTATGAGTTATGATGGATTTCTGCATTTGTGACACATTCTAAAACTATAACCCACATTACGCACATTTTATCACAAAAGCAAAACATGAGTAATTATCGCTGTCTTACCTCTACTTATTAATTAAGTCCATGCAGCGCTCTTTCTGAACAAAAATATCATCATTTTCCGGTAAAAACTCTTTATCTTCTTCAGATTTAAAACTCTCTTAGTCTCAGTGGAGCTCACTGCCAGGGAGGAAAGTCTTCCTTGATCAGTCCTGTTCCGGCTGTATGTTTAGAGTCATTTTAGTGCTTTACTTGTTTAACAAAACTCGCTAATAATACATCCATAACTTGCTGTGACTCTACTATTTGGGGATCAGGAGCGGGGCTCCTTGAGCGCCCCCTGCCTAGAGGCCAAGGAACTGCCGGCCTCACCTACAACCAGTTCTTTGCCTTTTATGATCGCGCGCAGCAGCACGAAAACATGTTATCTGCACACAGTTTGATGCCCAAAACACAATTCGTAATCCACATATATTAAATTGTGGAAAATCAGTTCATAACTGTTTGAACAATTGAATTTATTATCTAGAGACAGGAAGATGCATCACAGAATGGAAGCCAGCGCAGTTAACATGGGATTGCGCAATCCCAGGGGAGGCCAAGCTCGCTGCGGCCTCACCGGCTTCGCTATCAAGCGCCACCAAGGATTTACATGAAAAATAGAGAAAAGTCTGCGATTTTAAAGAAAATATGATCAAAAATGAGGAAATTAGATAAATAAAATACTTATTACAAATGACTGAGTGAATCAAAATTTATATTATTTTATATTTTCTTTCTTTCCATGATGACAAGTGAGGCCTGGCTGAGTTTACATTTTTCAGTGTTAATAAATTAAGATTTTCGAAGTATTTTAAGTGTCCACTCTCACTAATTTCCATTAACCTGGCCTCAAGGTATTGCACAGTTGGTATACACATTCAGTACACAAAAAAAAAATGTGGTGGGCCAGTCTAATCCAAAATGCCAGGGCCGATTTTTTGTCCCAGTCCACCCCTGGTGTCGGATGACTACTGTAGGTAGCTTAGCTGGAATAGCTTTGTAAGACATCAAAGTGTCCAGTGGGACTCTCAAAGCTGTTCTGTCTGTGAATGCTGCTACGTCAAATGCCGATGTTCTGAGTGTGGTTTAAACAACCGTGAGCTGAACTAAGATTTGCTACCTCTCATTTTAACCCATTTGTTTTTTTTTTTATTTTGTTTGTTCTTTTATTTCCACATATATATTTTGCGTGTTTAGTTTAGTAGCGAGTAAGATTTCCAAGGTCGTTGAATCAGAGAATTACTGTAACAGGGAATTGCTTTTGGTTCAATAAAACAACAACTGCGGAATAGAAATGGTTTTGTGTTCAATCTAATTCACAGTTGCATGGGTATTCAGAATTCAGAGCTAACCTCCTTTCAGAGTTAACATCTGATATTAATACAGAAACATATCATTGGATGGTGATAAGGAATAAGGATTTAAACTCTAATTGCAGTTATATTGGGGTTCTCGCAGTCTGCCGGATAAACCTCGTCGGTTAAAATCCGACCAGATCATTTATTCCAGCACACCCGAGTTCATAACAGCTACTTAATAACTGCATTAGTGGTACAAATCATTACAAGCTTCCAGCTTTGACATCACCACCATTTGAACTATATTTGTTATAGCTAAATTTTGAGTTGAATGACTTATTATTTAAATTATAATACCAAATTATACTTAATTATAATAATAAGCATATTCAAACAGCTTCTGGCATAACATGGGTTATTATATTGTATTTTTGTTTTACACTTTTTTGGCTCCATCTGTTAGTAAACAAAGCTATTTTGTGTATATTTACCATAACAAGACCAGAAATGTGACCAGAAGTACAATATTGTGCATGTGCACAATGAGGAAACAAGAAGCAACAGAGCTGATTGAATCAGCAACGTCCAGCGGAGGTGTGAAAAGAAAGTAAGTAACCCAAACCTTGTAGATCAGGTTGGTCTTCAACCACGCTGAGCTTTTACTTTACTGTGAAGCATTGCAGGACGGTCTGCTAAGTCCTACAGTAGCAGCATCAGTTGTCGCCATCATGCTTTCTGACAGTTCTGCTGCCGGCAGATGGCACAACATTTACGTCTGCTGATGGGACCCAGTGCAAAGGACAAACACTTGGCGCATGTTTTTTTATTTGAAAATGAGTATGTTTTTTCTGTTTTGTTTTTATGGTCAAAATATACGTGACTAGGCTCCTTTAAGCTGCTCTCAGCACAAGTCAGTTCAGAGGGAACAAATGGTTACAGGAGAAGCTGTTGTGGTTCAACATTACAGAGCAAGAAATTTGCAACCATGTAGAGAAATGAGTACATTCACACATGGAAACACTGACATACTATCTGATGCACGGTCACACATGTCCTTGTGTGACGGATCATAGACAGTTCTAGGATAAAAATCTAGTTTAGTCCAATTCTAACGACTGGAGCACAACTGCAGTTTTTTGTCTTCATTACTGTGTTGCTTTTCAATCCACGAATACTATATATCTACAAATCAATGTACCTAGGGTACATGAAGTTGTCATTTACATTTACTTGCTTCAGTACTGTATCGAAATTTATACATCTGACACAAATATACAGCAATCTCAACAGCCACTACTTACTTCCTCTGAATCAGCAGGGCGATCTCTGTTTGGACTTTCAGGTATTCTTGGGCCATCTTACAGTGTTGCTCAAACACAGCCATGGATTCTTTGGAGTTTGGACATGGAGCAAGGGGCTGAGAGAGAGTGTGTACAGAGTACACGTATTAAAGTGCATGTTTGTAATAGTAAAGGATGCAATAAATCAGATACAGGCGTGGAAAACAGAAAAATGCAGTAGACTACAGCTGATTAACACCAGCTATCAGCAAACATTTAAATGAAGCAGTGCCCTGAGAGCTGGCAGGTAAAAGGGTGATATACCTGCAGCTGGTGATCCAAGGTCAGATAAGCCATTGGAATAGAGTTGTCTGAGCCGTTAGTGTCTGTGAACAGAGAAGATAGTTGTTTTGCTTGACTACTCAGCAACATCTGTGGACAGAGAGCAATTCCCTTAGCCCCCTCAGCATATTCCAACACACTCCAAAAGGACATGTACAGTGCTTTGCAAAAGTATTCAAACCTCTGGAGTTTTTCCCATTTTATCACCGTATTTTTCGGACTATAAGGCACACTTCAAATCATACATTTTCTTAAATGCGTCTTATATACGATTACTGTATTTGTTGTGCTTACTGACTGATTCAATGTGATATAATGTGCTCAAATATCTGTTAAAATGTGTAAGTATGACTTTGGTAAGGAACAAAGCCACTCTGCTCAATGGATATTTGGAGGACTATGGTACACTGTGTCACTACCTGATCGGCCTCCTGAGCTGCCTAGAAGACTGCCTGACTGTAATGTCTAAACTACAAGTGCATTCATGCTGCGCCCGGAGTACGCGCTAGCAACAACAATTCAATATAAAAGTTCAGTTTATTTTGGTATTATGTTAGAAACAGGGCAGTGTAGTCCAACTACTCTGTCCTCCTGACAGAGACGGATAACTCTCTCTCTCTCTCTCTCTCTCTCTCTCTCTCTCAGGAGGGCTGGGGTGATATTACACACTTGAGAAAAATATTTAATGCGCCTTATTTAATGCATTTTAGGGTCCAAAAAATATGGTTTGTTACAACCACCTACAATAATGTATTTTAACATGTTTAAGTGATAAACCAACAACAAAGTAGTGTATAGTTAAAATGATACAATGCTAAAATGTGTATATGCACTGAGGTTACCTGTGGGGTCGTGGCTTCTGCTATTTGGCTTGTCAGGTGGCCTCACACTTGGACTGGAGGACCGGCTGCTGTTCCTGCTCTCCTGAAAGAGGGGGAAAAAAGACATTAATTCATCATAGAACCTTTTCACAACTACTGAGGTAAAAATGTCACTGTAAACTAACACAAATAGTTCATCAAAGATATTAGAAAGAAACAGGCTGCGTTTTTCATTATTACTCATATAAGTCAAATTCTCATGCTGTGATTGAGTGATTGATCGATTTAGAATAGGAAGAATAGAGGTGGATGATTAAACTTTTTTCACACATATATTATCACTATATCAAATGCCTCACAGGACACTGACATGCACCGGCTTTTGCCTTTATGGGTCTTCGAGAATTATTTGTTACTTGCTGCTTCCAAGACACCTTGAACACCGAGAAGTCTTGACTATGACAATAACACTGGCTCCCAAATAGGGAAAGCAGCTAGAGGCTCTAAATGTCCTTTATTGATACATGGCTTTAAATAGTAACAATTCTAAACAAATTGCCTGTTGGAATGAAGTTAAATTATAACTTGATAAAAAAATACAGATCAGATGATGGTACATAACAAAAAAAATACTTGATTTGCTTGCTCAGCAGGTAAATCAGGCATTTGATTTAGGTGGACTGGACCAGGAACTGATCTAAAAAAAACAACACTCTAGACATCAAGGAATGGAGTTTGAGAGCATTATTCTGGAGTCTTTAATTAAATAAAAGCATAAAATAAGTAAACAAATGCGTTTTATGAGCTCTCTTTCAACATTTATTTTGGTATCTCACTATGGGACACACCTCCAGCACCTGTCCCCCAGAAGCACTATTACACTACGTCAGTCTTGCATGGCAGAAAGAAGTGACATATGCTTCTGTGGGAGGGACTTCTTCCCAGTATAAAAGCCCGATATCACGCAGGTGAAACATGAATCGGGTCTCTCACCAGATCACCCTCCTTGCCTGGAGCGAGGAAGAGGTGTGCTTACCCGAGGATTACCTGGGTGATGTTGGGCTTTTATACTGGGGGGAATTCCCTCCCAACAGGAGCAGATGTAACTTCTGTCTGCCAGTCAAGACTGGCATAAAGTAATAGAGCTTCTGGGGGACAGGTGCTGGAGGCACTTTAGGTTAGTTCCTTAACCTAAAGTTTTGAATGCTTGGATATTATTGGAGATCAGTTAAACTACAATATACTGCTTTTTTTCCTGATTGGCAACATAATACAAAAAAACACTGCAGTAACGGGAATCAGCCCGACTCCACTGAAGTGGATAAACAGCCGAATGAAGAAGAGCAGCGTTGCGTGGTGCAGCTAAAAGGACCCAGATCGCGAAAGAACCCTGTTATTGGGCTGTCCGTTAAGCTAATAACGGCTCACGCTAGCTTACAGGTTTGGTATCTGTGCGGTTTACAACTTAGCTGATACACGTGAACTTTATGTTGCTCTGAAACATCCGTGTCGCACTGTTAGCTTAACACAGCACCGCTACGCTCACGGTCTAATTTAGGCATATTTTGACTACTGTCAGCGTAACGGGCTTTTACGCTTAAATGCGCTGGATAAAACCTTGCTGATTTACCCAATTCATCCTCCCAGGTATGTTCCACATTATTCAGCCGGTTGTGGGTGCAGCTGTGTAATTTAAAAATTGTCTTACAAGATTAAATATCGGTTTTTATTCTTGGATTGTGTGAAATGTCTAAATAAATGCGTATAGTCGAGTGCAACTTCTATGTTTGTTTCCTTTTTATGGCGCATTTTTTTAATGATGCCACTTATATTCCAGAGCAACCTATAGTCCGAAAAATGCAGGAGATCATTTTAAAATACAATAAAGGTTTTTATAAATGTCCAGATGTGAAATCCCAGCCCTCTTGCTGAGACTTTTGTGCCTTTACTTTTTTTTTCTTTTTACATGACTTTGCCAATGACCAACTAGAATCAATCCCATGCATGTTAGCCATGATACTTAAGCAACTAAAATGTTTTAACACAGGGGTTTTCAATAGGTGAGGCGCGCCTCCCCTGTGGGGCGCCAAAGAGTCACAGGGGAGGCGTGAAGAATGTGCTGGAGAAGAAGATATTTGTGCCTTTTGTTTGAGCGCACAGGAACCAATCCAAGCGCGCAGTGAGACAACACGCGCCCGCTCAAAACCAGTCTGGCGCGCAATCAACTCTGAAAAACTCTTCTCAACCCACGCTCTGTCCTTGCGATCAGTTCCATCTCTGCACGCGCACGCGACTTTGCTTGCGCGCTGGACCTGCGCACCTCGCGCGCTGGACCTGCTCATTGAACGCTTAACACCAGCTGTCTCTTTTCTTTCCAGCTTCTGGGAGGTGATGCAAAAGTTTATTCTGATCATAATCATTATCATTGTCATCATTATTTAAAGAGCACTTTAACACAAGGCAAAACAAAGTGCCAAACATCAGAAATACATCAGATAAGAAATAATATCTAATAAAATGCTTGGTTTTTAAAATAGCAATAGGTTTAAATTGTGTATAATTAGCCTAAATATGTGAATTGGAATATGTAATATGTTGACATCTGTTAAATTCAGGTTATTTTTTTTATTATTATTTCAGTTGACGTCTCCTGTTGACGCGAGTTCAGTTTATCATTGGCGTCTGTTTAGTTCAGTTTGTCTGCTATTGAAAACAATAGTTTATGAATTTGCTCTAATGACAGTTCAATTTTAAAAGTAGGCCCTCTGTCCGTGATGTTTCAGTAAAAGTAGCCTGTAAGATGGAAATATTTGGATGGATATTTTATTAAAAGGCCTTTTTTTAAATGAATGTACTTAGTTAAAAGAAATACAATAAAAAACATGTGTTGGACTATCAGTTGTTTTTGAAACACAGCATTCCAGGAACACGAAAGAAAGATGCATTTACTGCAGGGACTTGTGTGGGGCGTGGTTATCTTAACCTATTCCAAGGGGAGGCTCACCTTCAACGAATTTGAAAACCCCTGTTTTAACACAATTGCTAATTTTGAGTTTTTATAGTATCTCCAGATGTTGCTCTGACCACGATTCAAATCGTTGTGCCTATGTTCCCAATAAAAGGTGGAACATAGGTACAGGTGTAGGAGAGCACACAGCTTAAACATGCATTTAAAACAGAACACTGCATTTATGAAACAGGAGAACTAAGACAAGTAGTATTATGAAAAATACGGCCCATTTAAAACTTGTTCATTACTACTGTTGGAATCCAGATTTTCATGCAGTTAAAGTTTAACTGTCAAACTAATTTGAATTTATATATAGGATTTACAATAGGGTGACCATATTTTAATTTACAAAAAACAGGACACCTGACCCAGGCCTGAAACACTTCAGTTTATTTAAAGACTTATAATTTTAACATTTTTAAAATATGCCTTCTCTTTGTAGTTATAAAGAACAGTTAAATAAACTTCACATAGACTTTCATAGGTCAAGTATGAAAATTAATGTAATTAAATACTGACAGAAATAACAGCTTCTGTATTAAAAGATTAACCTATAACAATAATAGTGCACTTTTCAAGGCATACTGGACAAAAAACAGAATCTGAAATAATATTCTGAGAAAACATACTTTTCCATGTAGTAAAAATAAAAAGCAGCAGTTTCACAAAGACACTTATTTAACAGACAGAAATTAGCATACTCCAGTCATTAGTTTTCTTCTTCAACCTCCTTTTCCTTATTTGTCTTAATTACTAATTACAGAAACTACTAATTAAAGCATTACAAAGCTTTTGTGTGCCTGCATGTCTTTACGGTCTTCAAACCAGTTTATATGAGATTTACCAAAGGCCAGGTCCTAATATTGGAGTGATCAAGCTTTCCCAGAGTCTGGCAGCACCCAGACTCTGGAACCAGCTCCCTCTGGATCTACCTTCCACTACTGACCTATGTCTTTTTAAAAAACATCCAAACTTATTTATTCAGGCTGCAAGTAGCAAACCAAGATTCGATTCCTGATTTTTAATCTTTAGGGATGCATAATATATCGGCATTAACATCGGCATTGGGCGATGTTAGTAATTTCTTAAGCAATTGGCATCGGCCCAATAAGTAAAAGTGGGCCGATGTTAGCTTCCGCTGTTCATTTCCAGCTTGTTGACATTTGTGTTCCGGGGGGGAGGGCACGGGATTGGTCGAATGAGCAGTAGCTGTTTGATCACCTGATAGTGACTTACACAGCCAAGAATAGCAGGAGCAGAGAGCCATGTCAGCGGTCTGGTCGTTCTTCACAATTTCGAAAGAAGACATGCCTTAAGCAGTATGTAATACTTGCAAGCTGAGGTTATGTGAGGAGGATGCTGCGTCAAGTAGTATAACACCACCAACTTGATATGGCATTTGAAAAACCACCACCCAGACGTTCACAAAGAATGGCAGGAAGCCAACTGTGCTAAAAGTAGCCAACAGGCTAAAACGAAAGTCGATGGAGCAGCTGGAAGCCCAATACAGCAGTCATCGAGCAAACCAGGAAATTCTCTGTAAATATGGGTTATTGGCTATAACAGCTATATTAATATCGGATGTCGACATCAGCCCAAATTTTTATATCGGTACATCCCAAATATCTTTATTGCCAATTTTGTTGGATTTATCCTTTTTCTAGTTGCACAGTGGGTAGTGCTGCTGCCATGCAGCAAGAACGTCCTGGGTTCGAGTCCTACCCTTGCCCTGGGTCTTTCTGCATGGAGGTTGCATGTTCTCCCTGTGCATGCGTGGGTTCTCTCCAGGTACTCCGGCTTCCTCCCACAGTCCAAAAACATGACTGTTAGGTTAATTGGTCTCTGTAAATTGTCCTTAGGTGTGAGTGTGTGCGTGAATGGTTGTTTGTCCTGTCTGTCTCTGTGTTGCCCTGCAATAGACTGGCACCCTGTCCAGGGTGTACCCCGCCTCTCGCCCATTGATAGCTGCAGATAGGCACCAGCACCCCTCGCGGAAGGATGGCCTTTTTCTGTGTTTTTGTCATTGTTTTTAATTGTAAAGCATTTTGGTTCTCTCTATTGGCTGTGTAAAGGTAACCTGGCCAGCCAGACTGATAATGTGTAGCACTCTACGTTCTGCACATTATCGATCTGGGACTGATCCTATTGAATCCGTTAGGGGAAAGGAGGGACATTTAGCAGAACTCTCAAAGCTGATTGGGTGAAGCGACACCTCGTGTCTGTCTACTATAGGCTGGCTTTAGCCAATCACAGTATCACATTAAAACGAAAGCAGCACACGTCATGAAACCCCAACAAGGTAAGCTGGACAAGGCAGTTCTTGCTGTTCTTCTTTAAACAGGTGTGAATGCAGTGTTTGGTTGTTCAACAAATAAGCACGAAAGCCTTTGCAAGAAATGTCTTTGGAATTATATTGCACAAGCAGAACCTCCTGCAGTTACCCATCAGAAAGCTGCTCTGCATCAGTGTGAAAATCCTCTCAATATTTGCATTGTGTAAGGGAAATGCAAAGACAAACTGTGCAATCTTCAGTAATATTTGAGTAACAAGTTAATCTTTTGACCTTCTCAAAAGATTAGCTTCACTTCTGGCACACCCTAACCCTTTTCCGGTGTAACAACAAACTCAGTCAACTCACACAGCCTTTATATCCATTTCTGTGTCTATGTGACCTACGAGATCTATAGCACCTTTGTCATACACAGAAACACTTATGTCAGCTTTGCACACTGTGCACTCTGCCACCCATTTGTCCCAACCAGTACATTATGAGGGACATTTATTTAGCATTTTCTATGCTAAATGCACCCTTGTGCTTTGACATCTTTTAAACGCCCCACTCACCCCCATCTGTTATAGAAATGTCTTTGCTGATTTCTATGATGAAACAGCAATGACACCACTATATAGATGGGGAATACATGAATAAGCAGCACATCACCTACTCTACAGGCCTGACAATTTTTACGCTGTCATTAGTGATAACAGTTACAGTAGCTTTCTTAGCAGGATTATGAGTAACACATGTAACTATAATTTCTTCCACTTGGCAAGTATCAGACTATGTCCCATCAACACTTTGTATTGAAATTGGACATGTTTAAGAGTAAAAGAAACTCCAGATGATACTGGCTACTGGGTTCTTTTTGTAGGATGCCTTACCTGACTGGAGTCTGTGACAATTCCTGGCAGGTCCTGGACAGACCGACGTCTCTGAGCCTCACAGGTGGCTGTGGACAAAGGAAAAGGACAAGAAAAAACAAGGGACAGGATGAGACCCTGAGAGGTTTAGGTAGCTGCACTTGGAGACAGATTCCTATTTGCTTGTGAACTAAAGAAAAATCAGCGCTTGAGTTCCACATGGGACTGATTTGTTGGTTTATGTTGTGGTTTCCCAAAATATACTATAAAGTTAGAGGCTTGTGCCCAAAATGATTTATTGCAGTCCGGGACCATATTTCACAGCCAGCCAGCACAGGCAGTTGATGGAGCAACATTTTTATTCCTATTTTAATTTCATAGTAAGTTGGCCAAAAAACATCCTGCAACATTTACTCCATCAATTACTCAACCTTATCATTAAACTTAACTAAATACAGCAAGTGCCCCATTTGCAGTTATTTTTGCTGCGCACAGACCAACATTTTCTTTTTCAGATGTACAATTATTTACAGCTCATTTTCTAAAAATATCTAACTTGTTTGTTCGTTTTATTAAAACATTGCAAGTTGAATTTTTTGTGAGCAGGTTAAAAAAGGACACGTTTTCATATTTCATTGTACCTGATTCAAGATTTGTGTCTCAGATTCTTTTAAACTTGAGTGTTTTTTGCTAAATTCAGATGCTACTGCTGTATAGAATAAAATACAATTAAAACATTGATGTTTGAGGTTGTAGCGTAACAAAATGTAAAAATAAAAAAATCCTTGGGTTTGAATAAGTTCGCAAAATACAGTTAATGTAGCCCAAACCCATCTATTAATGGGTGTGCACTGACTGGCTGGGTTGAATTAAAGGCAGATGATGAACAGATGTTAGGCTAAGAAGGCCTAACAGAAATGAAAGATACTGTTCTTCATTCATTTTAAGATTAATACAATGTTTCAAGCAGCTCCAGTCAAAAGAAATTGAGCAGGTAAATTAAGTATTGAACATGTCAACATTTGTCTCAGTAAACATATTTCTAATAACATAAAATTTATATTAGATGTTGGCAACAACCCATAATCCTCAAAGAAATAAAAGCGAAGCCACACATTATGGGTCAAAAAAATGGTATGACAGGAACGAAGTATCGACCACAAAGCAATTGCTGAAATAATAATACTAAAGACATTTTTTGCATGGAGAAACTAATGCATTGCTCAGGTTTGATTCTGATCCATTCGTTCACATAAATTGGGGTTCTTTTCCAGTCACTGATCTTCAAGTGTTTATACAGATTCTCCATTGGATACAAGTCAGGTGATTGGCTGGCCCATTCTAACAGTTTTAGCCTTGTGTTTGGGAGAACTATCTTGCTTGGAAATCTACACATTTCATCTTTAGATTCTTATCAAAGGTTTCCTGGTTCATTTCTCCATTCATCCTTGCTTCAATGTTATAAAGTCTGCCAGTTCCATATGCAGTAGGAATTCACTTGCAAACTTCCCTTTTGGCATGGGGTTTTTATGGTGATGTGAGGAACCATTTTCCCTCCAAAAATGGTCTGTGTAATGACATCTAGAGAGTTCTGCTTTGGCTTCATTTGACCAGACTATATTCTCCCAGTATTTCACGGGCTTGTCAACAACACTCAGAAAATTAAAAAATGCACTTGTAACCAGTGCCATTAGTAGCTTTTGCAACAGTAAGTCTTTGAGAAGATTTCTTTGCTTTTATTAGGCATACCAGTCTGGGAAATACTTAAACCATGAGTTAAGGGGGCTGATATTGAACTGCATATAGCTGCAGGAATGCTTTCTAAATACAGATGTCCAGTGATTGCTTTACTTTCTGAGCCTTTTTGCACATTCTTTTCTTCATGTGTTCAACACTTTCCTGTACCATTCTAATTAATTAATCACAATTTAAGAAGTGATTTATTGGATGTGGTCTTACTGACATCAGGTATGAATTTCATCTCTATAGAGATATTGGAAATATATTCATGGAGAAAAACATTTAGGTGTTCAATACTTCTTTTACATGCTGTACTGACAAGCATCTTGAAAGGGCATAAATATGAAAGCTTGCAGTGATGTTTTATTACAATTTTAGCCAGTCGGGCAACACATGCCTTGTTTGTAGTTTTCATAGATGTCAAAGTCTAACCTAACAAAACTCACATCATAACTATACAGAATATAGTACTTCAGGCTCTTCACAAATTCAAAAGTGTCTAGAAGTCATCATGCAGATATTTCAACATATCTAAACCAGATTCAAGATTCTAACGCTGACTGACTGTACGCTCCACAAGACAATCCAGCTAAATAACATGAAGACACATAAGGACACATCACACAACACAAAGTAAGTTCTGTCCAGTCTAAAGAAAACAAACTCACAAGGTCTGCAGTGTTGAAATTTTACGTGAATGCACACAAAGTGTAACCCTACAAAGTCAAGTTGCAGGTCACGCAAACAAGTCTGGATGTCACTGGCACACCTGAATTATTGAACCGACCAGAAAAGTTACAAACTGATATTAACTGCAAACAACTGTTAAAACAAATGTCCCTTTGTGGTATGGGATGCTGTTTGTTTCTAATATTTCAATTTCATTTAGACTTTTAGATTATTTTCTACATAATTATAAGTTAATCTTACTTTGTCACCTTTGCAAATTGTATATTACATTTGTCTAAGAAACTTTATTTCAGCAGATAAAACAGCTGAGCAATATTGATTAGCATGTATATGGAAAGCTTATACAAGTAAGTGGCTATCAGGGATTTATCTGTTTTATTTAGTTTGAAATGAATACAATAAAATGTACCTGAGAAATCTGTAAATTTAATATCTAAAGTAGGGATGCACAATATATCTGCATTAAGATCTGCCATTTTTTAACGTATCGGTGTTTTCTTAGGAAAACCTAAGTAAATGTATTGCCCCAATGTCATTGGGATAGCTCATGTAGAATAGACATCATAATTGACATATTTGGCTGTATTTTGGTGTACAGACAAATATGTCTATCGCTAGTCCAGCCCATGGCATGTTAATCTCTGTGTTTAGGACACATTATACCTGCTGCACATTTCAACCTTAAAGGTATAGTGGACAATCTTCTTTTGGCTTCCGAGTTCCGCGATTTTCACTCAACTTGGAAGACAAGCTGATAATATCAGTATGCGGTTGGCCTAAGTTGTATGACTCAGCCAATTATTACTACAGAGACAAGTCCAGAAAGGACCAAGCCTGGAGAACAGTGAGTGAGGAGACTGGAGTGGCAGGTAAGTGAAAGCATCACTAGATAGTGCCATTGTACTACTGTATTTCTGGCTTGTAGAACGCAAAAGAGGCAACTTTGTCGCCAAATTTGCATTTGGTGTGAACGCACGTTTAGAAGTTTATTCGAAAAAGAGGAAGGCCTCAGAAGAGGTAAATAAGACCAGAGTGTATCTGGGAGATTCTTTCACACGATCCTCCTGAGGAGTGTAGGAGCAGGTTGGATGGTCTTGCGCATGCGCAGTTATTCAAAAAGTGACTTGGACATTTCTTACCAACATTTCCAGAAAAATCATCCATAATACCTTTAATGAAAAGCATTCATTTAAAAAACTGAAGATTATATTTTTAAACGATTGTCAGACTGAACTTGAAAGGGTCAAATAGAAACAAGTCAAACTAATTTTCAAAGAAAATATGATGCAAAAACCACCAACAAGCACAAAACTACTGTTCGTGGATACATTAGCACAGACCCTGCTCACAGTGTTGGGGAATGTGCTTTCAAGCAACCTGCTCAACAACTGAGTCCAAGGTACGTACCAATTCATCATGGATATAAACAGCAAGCAATGTCCTGTTTGCCGTTTTGCTGCAGTAATGATTTTTCTTTCTCCAAATGAATGCTGATTTGCTGACTACTTATTGTTTTTCACTAATCACAACAATAATCGCATTGACATTTTATGTTGTTTTTATATTTCACAAACATAGGTTCCAATAAGTTCTTTTCCTTGCAGTGTCAACATTAAAGTGTCTATTTTTATTGATATCAAATCCATAATTTTCCTCCTGTTTTAAAACCCTAAAAGGGACCCAAGGTCATTGACTGTCTTGGCCTTTAACAGGTTTATTTCAGTGTCTCATTTGAGCTGAGAACAGAAGCCTTTTCTGACATCCAGAGCTGTCCTCATTCCTTCATATGCATATCTCTGCTAGTAATAATAGCTCTGACCCCCAAAGCGAGGGAAATTAATCAAAATAACTTTTGCAAAGTTAATGGATGTAAAGTGAGAAAGATAGGGGAAAAGGACCATGCTTCCTCTTAGTCCTTTATGCATGAAAGTCAAGGACAAGTCTCAAAGAACTGGTGAGCTGATTTATTCCTTGTGCCCATGATTTGTTGTAGTCAAGAAAGGGAAAGAGCAGAACACAGAGCCATGAGTTAGCAAAGTTATCTCATCTGCACACTTAATTTGTGGTAATATACTCACAGTTAGACCTAGGATTTTCCAGTAAATTATTAAAAGTTAACTAAATACTGATTTTAGAGGTTGTGTTATCAGATGAGAAGGCTCAACATTAACTCATGTTCTGGTGGTGGGAACTAAGATGAAACCAGAAAGCAAAGAGGCATGAGACCACGCTGATGTGTGGTTTCCCCTGTGCCAGACAAACACAACCAGAAATTTAGTGGGAATGAAATTGGACTGACACAAATGAGAGATTTGTGTCAGCTGACAGCAACCCACAGGCTCAGCCAAGCAAGCTCTACCCAATCACCGGGAAGCCCAGTGGTCCAGTGATACCTGTGACGACGATCTTGGGGACATCCAGAATGGTCCCGAATGATGCAGTTTTGCGATGGCCTCGCTTATACTGGGTGCTTACTGCAAAAACACACATACACACATGGAGCTGCGTACACAACAAGCATGCAGACTAAGACAGACTTTTGGGCCCACAGCATGACTGCTAATATGGGTCATGTACATGCAGAGCGGAGAGTGAACTTGCAAGAAAAACATGCACCCTGCCCATTCCAGGAGCAGTGGGGCAGCACTGTGCAAACTATGCAACATTTATGAGCACAACATTAGCAGGCATTCATCTGCAATGCTGGACATTCTGGAGAAAACTACAGAAACTATTTGTTAAAACAGCATCAAAGCTTAGAAAACAACAAAGCAAACAGTGGACTTTAAGTGAAGGCAGTGATGTGTTTCCTGCTTCATATCTGAGCCTCTATGGAAAACATGACGGACCGCTGGTTCTTGCTACCGTTTCAAGTTTAAAAGAAACTTGGCATATTAAAGTGTGAAGCTTAAGCCAAGTTGGGGAAAAAAACATAAAAATCATAGAACATAAAAAAGAGTGACTTCAGTCTGATGAAAGCAACCTCTTGAAAACATTTTCTAGACAAGAAAAAAAAACATTTCACAGATTTTACACCCTGGTTTTTCTGCATATATTGGTGCAGTGTGATGACTGGATGTACCTGTGGGTACAAACTGCATAGTGGGATCCAACTCAGACAGGTCAGCACTCTTTCGTTTGCTATCGGTGGGTGGAAAGCACTGGTTTCTTGGTGGCAGGCTCTCAACACTGCCGCCTCTGGACAAGGATGAATTCCTCAGTGAGTCTACCTGTAGAGATTAGAAAATGCAGGCATATTTTGATTATAACCATTACCTTCTAAAACAATGATCAAAAGGAAACCCTTAGACTATTTTGAACATGACTCGATCAACGTCAGACAATGCATATTGAAATGACACTAAACAAGCATCTGTTTAAGTCTGCATACAACCGGTGATGTTAGACCCATTCTGAATTTCTTTCATACTTACTACTAATACTAGCTTTATTATTATGGTTTTATTTTTGTGCTTGCTCTGAAAAGGGACCAAGGGAGTCTTAAAGGTGATTATAAAGTATATGTATGGTATCAAAGGCACAGAGGATAAACCACTAGTGTAACATCTGGAAGAAACAAAGACTGAATTCTTATTTGGTAGCAGCAAATAGAGATATACCTAGTGAGAAAAAGATAATAAACCCTGATCGTGTTATCAGATGCTGCATTCATGTAATCAGAATTGACAAACCTTTTTAATGCATTCTAAACATTACTCCGCCACCTCACCTCTTTAAAATGGTGCCCCAGCGAAGGACGGCCTGTTGACATTTCAATTTCTCTTGTTTTAGATGTGAGATCTGATTTTAGAGCCCGCTATCCACACAAAGTCATGCCTTATGTTCGTTCACCAGCAGGCTGCAGACATAGCATCCCAGGCCCTTGTTCTCATTTCGGGAGATTGTAGTCCAGCCCCCCTGTCCTCCACTCTACACGCAATTGTGACTTTTCCACTAAAAAGGTTCCAGTTCTTAACAGGGCTAGTGCTAGAGACAGCTCCGTACGGGTTCTATATATAGTCTGCTATTCTACAACCTGAGAGCCAAGTCGGAACCTGAGGTCTCATTTATAAAGCTTGCCTACTCACAAAACAGGGACTAAATCTCGCATACATCAATTTCCACAGAAAGGTTGTGATCTATAATGAATAACTTGACATCAGAATGTCCTCATGGCAACTATGACCCCCGCGTACGCTCCTTTTGGAGACATGAGAAATTGGCGACGCAGATGGTAAAATGGTGAATTGCAGCCACACTGCATGATGACTCCAACGTTCAGATGCAGCTGTGATTTATAAAGGGAAACTGTGCGTGTGGATGGTTTTATAAAAACCATCCACACGCACAGTGGCATGCTGGCGTATGCCACTGCTGGCATACGCCAGCAGTGGCATTGCTGACGTCCTCCTGTTTCATATTTAGTTTTTATGAAAGGATCATAGTGGATGGAGACAATTTAAGCACACAAATAACATTATTCATCACAGTATTCCCTTCAAACTGATGCCCCAATATCATCAACCCAGTTTATCAACGCTTTTAAAACAAGCGTTGTTTATGAGCAAGATATATTGACATTACCTGATGACATTAACATATGGACAGTGTCAAAGAACTGAAACAGAAACAGTGTTAATGGTTTCCACTGTTAGCTTTAAGCAGTGTACTGACCTTCTTGAACCATTTGATGGGGGGTTTCATGAAAACTGCAGGGAGATCAAAGCCAGGCAGCTTGTGCTACTTGAATGCTAATCCAGAATTTTATCATTGTGGAGTTTTACTGTTTTAATGCTTTCCGTAAATCAAAAACTGAACTGTGAAATGTTAAAAATGGTGCTTAATGTTTGTTAATGACAAGAAAAGACCTGCTTCAAATATGCATTGCACAGAGGAGGTTTCAGGGTGTTTTCGCCTTAAATGGCCTCATAAACTCCCTCTAAACTCTGCAGCACACACTCGAACAGCAACAGCAGTTTACCCTTTACACAAGTTCACTGCACAGGGGTGGCGACTACTTCACTTGATGACTCAGGGGCGGAACAGTGGTGGGACAGATCACATCCTTTACACATTACAAACTTGTTCTACACAAACTACCACGTGTGACCTGCACGGTAAAAACGTATGAGGAGACAAACAAACAACTCTGACGGACTGCTTTGACTTCACTGAGAGGGAAGAACTCTGATCCTCAAAGGGAGAACACCTACAGTCTACCAAACGATGGAGAATGTGGCTCCAACCAGAAGTCACTGTGTTCTCCAAGGGGGGCTGGGCGATAAAAAAAAACTGCCAACCAAGTCACCACTAATGGACAATCTTTAAAATCACGCAAGACTGACAGGTATCAGAAGCTCTTTCAGTAGCACTCCAGCTACACAAACGTTCTCCCAGGACGTAGCTTTCATACGGTACAATCTGCAATGATCCCAACAAACCATGGAACAGTACACAGATATTTATAATACTGCCAGAATTACCTCAGATCCATGTTCTGATGCACATTTTTAAGGGCAGTGTCTTTTCTCAAAGTTTGACATCCATTTGTTTACAAGCTATAGTTTTTTTTCTAAGTGACAACAGTTTTTCTGTGAGGCATATTTTACTTGTTTACATTTTCTGTTAACCTGTTTCAGTATTTCCCTTTCTTATTACTTTACCAAAACCCTAAAGTAAAACTGCCAACCTGAAGAAAATTCCCTTGAAAAAAAGAACGTTAGATCCATAAATTATTGCTCTGAAAAACTGTCTTCTGTTAACGCCTAGTTTAGTGTGAACTGATCACAGAAGACCAAATAATCTGCAGCCAAAGATCAGACACCACAGGCCTGATTCCAGTACCCTTTAGTTACCTCTCATAGCTTCTTTTTTATCAATGACCATCAAACTAATGTCTTTAAGGCTGGCCAACACTGCACTTGAATTCAAAAAAAGCAACCATTAAAACCCCAACCTGAATGGTATAGAAAGGAAAAATGAGAGAACACCAGAACCCAACAATAATGCTTCTGGTCTTACCTTTGGTCTGAAATGAGGCGGAAACTGAGGTGTGATCTTGATAGTGTCATTGCTTCCTTGAGAATCACTGTGCTCCATATTTACGTCACTTCTGCTGCTTGTGCTGGTGCTAGTGTAGTCCATATATGAAACTAAAATCCATTAAACAAGAAAGGAAACAAGTTTTAGATATTTCTTTGATTGCTTTTACATGACATTGATTTAACCCTTACTTTGAACATTTTTACTAAGCTTGACAGAAAATCTTTGTTTTGATTTTCGAAGGAAATGAAGGAAAAACCCGCTAACCACCCATTAGCGGGTTTTTCCTTCCCGCTAACGGGTGGTTTTTCTTTCCACTGTCGCTTTATGCTTGCTCAGTATGAGGGTTTGCTGCAAAGCCATGGACAATGCAGACGACTCTCCCTGTAGCTCTACGCTTCTCCAGGAGTGAATGCTGCTTGTCGGGACTTTGATGCAATCAACCGGTTCCCTTATATAGGAAATTTTTGACCAGTCTGTATAATATGATTGATTTTGACTTTGTAAAGTGCCTCGAGATGACATGTTTCATGAATTGGCGCTATATAAATAAAATTTAATTGAATTGAAAAATTGAATTGATCAAAATTAAAAAATACATAAAAAGTTTTTATAGCATTTCACTTTTCACCACCTTATTTTAAATTTTATTAAATCATGTTTTTCCTTCAGATCTCTACACGCAACACACCATGATGACAAGGTGATTTTTGGAAACAATTACTACAGTACCATTTTGTACCATGTGTTGTGAATTGGCGCTATACAAATAAAATTGAAATAAAATTGAAAAACCATTATGTTAATCGGAGTCCTCCAAGGTAAAGTGAGTTGAACGGACAGGTCCTGTCTACATAAGGCCCCAGAATTCACAGTGTTTGGAGTAATTTTACTACAATGTAACTTTTACTTTTACTTGAATGAGTATTGCAAATCTTACAAGTAACTTCACTAATGAAAACATAGGCTTGTTTTAACCAAAAATGCACCACAGAGACACTTACAGTTTATGTTAAAGTCAGATTTCATGATTATACACAAGCTGCTGTTTGAATTTTATTTCCCATCTACTAAGCCTGCTGAGCCATTTGGTGAATATAATGTAAACAGTAGATCTTGTCATTGGAAAGACTTAGCATTGTTCTGACAAATTTACATTACCTACTAAGTATTGGTTCAATCAATTTAATGTAGAAAAAAATGGATTTGGAAAAGTTTCTTCTGCATGGATTTTTTTTTTTTCCGGAATCATGTTTTGTGTCTGCTATTGTTAAAGGAGCATAGCATAAGTTCCAGGATTTTTGTCCCCTCTGGCAACAACTTGAAATGACACCAGTGTTGTGCACCTGCATGGGAAAAGCATCTAATTTATGTTTTTTCTTTTAACATAAGCAGCAGTAGGCTTCAAAATCGCTGTTTGAAGCGGACTTTAACCAAGCCTTAAACTGATTCTTTTGTAGCCAAATGTGCATTTTCCAAGACAACAGCAGCACTACTTCTGTTTCCGCACATGGACCATCAAGTGATACGGACTGATCAATAACACGAAAGCCGATTGGCTAGCTATGTGATTTTAGTTGCAAATACATTAAATAAAGCACAATTCAATGTTGTGTCAGCATCGTACACAGCATTAGACTTTGTGTTATATGGGTGTAAGAAAATGAAGACCTATTAAAAAAAAACATTTTGAGACTTGCTTTTGTTTGGATAACTTTGTTGATAAAACATAGGATGTGGGAGAATATTAAGCTGTGAAAATGTTTTAATGAAATCACAAGTGTTCAACTATCCTCAAATTAGACTGCAAAACGAATTATTTCACCAAGATAGAGACAAAGTTAGCATTAAACCAGAAATGGCTCATTAGTAGAAAACTGAAAAGATTACCCTGTACCTGTACTGTTTGCAGAGGTGCTCTGTGCCTCATCTGAATATTGGTATGGATACTGCAAAGGTTCTTCTGATCCTGGGAAGTACTGAGAAAATGGCAAGAAACAAGTCAGTCAATTCTATTTTTGTCCATGACATTCTCAAATAAGCATTTAGAAACCAGCACTAGCCATGCATGGAAAGTAGTCATCATACCTTTATTAGTTAGTAGAAGTTAGGTAGTAATAATAATAATAATAATAGTAATAATAATAATAATAATAATAATAATAATAATAATAATAATAAGGGATATTTGTCTCTGCATTTAAACCATCCCTTAGGGAGCAGTGTGCTGCCACACTCAGTGGCCTATGGGGAGCAATCTGTGGTCAAGGGTCTTTATCAGGGCCCTTCAGTGACAGAGTTTCTAACCAGCAACCTTTGCAGCCTCTCCAAGACGCAAATGCCCGCCCCCCTAACCACTAGGTCACCACTCCAACCCAGTCATCCTAACTTTAAGACTGAGGGAATCTGAAATATTACATGAGTAGGTTTCATGCATGCATGAAAAACCAACCATAGTACACTGTGCATACTGACAGCTGGTTTGGGGTTTTCTCCGATTTTGGCGATTGGTTTCTCCTAACAAGATCCTGTGCAGGATAATTTAACATCTCGTCTTTGATCTCACTTGTCCAAAGAATGTTAGTCCAAAGAATGTCCAAAGAAGAGAAATTTCGTGCTTTGATTGGCTGGTTTGGGTTGGTTTTACAGCCAACGGGAAGTTTTTGCCCATGAACCTTTTTGTAGGGCTGTCCGTGTCCCGGGGAGCAATCTGGGGTTAAGGGTCTTGCTCAGGGAGCCAGAGTGCAGGCGCTGGGGATCGAACCGGGTACTTGCATCCTTCTCTGAGTGCAAGCGCGCTGCTCTAACCACTAGGCCAACACTCCCCATAAAAATCTGGAAGCTGTCGGCGTTGAACCCAGGAACTCACGCTTGCCGGCACAGCGGCTCTACCGGGTGAGCTAAACTTCCAGACAACTAATGAAAACCCCAAATTCAGTATTTCAGAAAATTTTAATATTGCTTAACACCATTACAAAAAAGGATTTCCAAAATGAGCCAACTGAAACATATGTACATGAAAAATATGAGCATGTACAGCACTCAATATTAAGTTGGGGCTCCTTTTCCCTGGATTACTGCAGCAATGCGGCGTGGCATGGAGTCGATCAGTCTGTGGTACTGTCCAGGTGTTATGAGAGCCCAGGTTGCTCTGATAGTGGCCTTCAGCGCTTCTGCATTGTTATGTCTGGCATATCCCATCTTACTCTTCACAATACCCATAGATTTTCTATGGGGTTATGGTCAGGTGAGTTTGCTGGTCAGTTAAGAACAGGGATACCACGGTCCCAAACCAGGTACCAGTAGCTATGGTACTGTGTGCAGGTGCCAAGTCCTGTTGGAAAATGAAATCTGCATCTCCTTAAAGCTGGTCAGCAGCAGGGAGCATGAAGTGCTTTAAAACCTTGGACCTCAGAAAACACAGCGGCCCAACACCAGCAGATGACATGGCACACCAAACCAACAATGACTGTGTAAATTTTGCACTGGAACTCAAGCAATGTGGATTCTGAGCCTCTCCTCTCTTCCTCTAGACTCTGGGACATTGATTTCCAAAGGAAATGTAAAATTGACTTCCATCAGAGAACATAACTTTAGACCATTCAGCAGTAGTCCTGTCCTTTTTGTCATTAGCTTAGGCGAGACGCTTCTGATGCCGTTTCCTGTTCAAGAGTGGCTTGACACAAGGAATGCGACAGCTGAAACCCATGGCTTGCATACGTCTGTGAGTGGTGGTTGTTGAAGCTCTGACTGACCAGCTGCAGTCCACTCTTTGTGAATCACCCCAACATTTTTGAATGGGTCTTGTTTCCCAATCCTCTCCAGGGTGCGCTCATCCCTATTGCTTCTACACGTTTTTTTCTACCACATCTTCCCCCCCCCCTTCACCTCTCTATTAATGTGCTTGGACACAGAGTTCTGTGAACAGCCAGCCTCTTTAGCAATGACCTTTTGTGTCTTGCCCTCCTTGTGCATAGTCATCTTTTGGACAACAGCCCAGTCAGCAGTCTTCCTCATGATTGTGTCGCCTACAGAACTAGACTGAGAGACCATTTAAAGGCTTTTTCAGGTGTTCTGAGTTAATTAGCTGATTAGAGTATGGTACCAGGTGTCCTAAATATTGGACCTGTTCACAATATTCTAATTTTCTGAGATACTGAATTTGGGGTTTTCATTAGTCTTCAGTTATAATCATCAAAATTACACTTTAAATATATCGGTCTGTTTGTAACGAATGAATATAATATACAAGTTTCATTTTTTGAATGGAATTGCTGAAAAAAACCCTACTTTTTCATGATATTCTAATTATATGACCAGCACCTGTAATGCATAAAGTTAACTTTTTCTTGTACACTACATATACTATTTGATATTTACATCCACCCGGATTTAGACAATTTGACAACTTATTCACGTGCCGTTATATCCCCTTTACAAAATATTGTAAAAGGTGCATAGGGAAGAACACACCTTCCCACACAGACCAGCAAAATGCATTTTCCACCTAGAAAAATGTAGTTTATAATGAGTGTACTGCTTTCATTTTCTGGATGCATTCTTAGGCAAAACCAAAGAGTGACTAACAACTGAAAATTGTTCTAAAATGTTTCACTTCAACCAAGCTGAAATGGCGCAGGATGTGTCATTCTTTTATTTTTATTGAGAAAAGTTAGTAACATCATGAACCTACTTGATATGGATTTTCCCACCGGTTTAGAGAAAGGTTAATTTATTTGCAGACTACTCCATCGCTTGTACTTTAAATAGATGTGAACCAACTGCCAACAGAACTAGGGTTAAATTAACATCTTTTCCTAGCTGCTGCTGTTCAGCCGCAAGAGCGTCACAGGTTCAATAAAAGTGCAGATGGTGAAAGCAATGGGAGATGATATATTACCTTCATTAGATGAGTCATAATCTTGACTATCTCTTCCATGGAAGGCCGCTCAGAGGGGTTTTTAGACCAGCAGCGAGTCATCAAGCTCTCAATGGGTTTGGGCAAATTCTGAATTAGAGGCGGTCTTGTACCTGAATGTAAGAAAAAAAAGAAAAAAAAAAAAATCAAGTAAAAAAAAAAAAAAAAAAAAAAAAAAAAAAAAAAAATTATATATATATATATATATATATATATATATATATATATATATATATATATATATATATATATATATATATATATATATATATATATATAATAAAAAATAAAAAAGAAGCCTTAGGCTTAAGAAAAAAAAAAAACTTTATGCCTCTAATAATTAGAACAATTTAGTAAAACCGGAGGCACACGGATTCAGTGCTGGAAAATAGTAAAAACATTCCCAGGTAATATTATTGTCATCAACTGCCATTCAGAGCAGGACCATGAGCTGCAGGTGGCGCTGCACATGTCTGTGGCAGGAAGCCTTGAGGTACAGGCATTTCTGAGGACTCACAGTGGCAGACAGCTGGACTATGGCCTTTGGATCCACCACACACACACACACACACACACACACACACACACACACACACACACTGACTCACCGTTGTGAACAGCCCACATAATCCGAAAAGCTGGTCCACCAATTTCATCAAAGGGCTTCCTGCGAGTGATCACTTCCCAGAGAATGATGCCCCAGCTGAAAACATCACACTTCTCGCTATAATTGCTGCCTGCAAATACAGAGGGAGCCACAAACATTTTTAGAGAAAACTCTTCCTCTTATACTGATGACTGATAAAAATGAATTCTCTGTGGCAAATTTAAGATGAGAGAGAAAAATGTGCCTGAGAAAACAGAGCAACAGAAGAGCAGTTTTTATATCCTCGCTGCTTTCAGAAGGGAGAAGGCTGAAAATATGCAAAGCAATTTTTACTGATGAACAGCTCCTGTGTTGCTTAATTACAAGGCCTCTGTTGAAGAATAAAAGTGCACATCACAAACCTATTTTAAACTTGCTGTGCTGGTGTGTTTTGATTGCTCTTCACACCGATGCAAATTAGTTGTGAAGGGTTCATGGAGAGGCCAGGAGTAAGTTGTTTAATTGCATTTGAGTCGTGTATCTCGGCTCCAAAAACAAGATAATGACTCGATGTTATTTCATCTTTTCTCCTGACCCTCTCGCCAGGAACACGTCTCATCATTTAGTGATACATTAGGCTCCTGGCTGAATGAGAACACAAATTCTACACTGTAGTGTCCCTGGGGAAATAAAGGCACAAGTATCAAACCATCCATCTTCTTGTCCTTGCTTTGGCGACTACCATCAATAAAGCAGAAGAGTACGACGGCTGTGGATGAGTCAACGATTAATGTATCCATGCTTGCAGAGCCAAGATGGAATTAAAGTGAAAAGTGCCAGCGCAAGTTAGGTGCAAGAAAGAAAACTAATAAATTAATGAACGGGTTTGTGGTATTTTAGACAGAATGCACAGAAATAAGCACAAAGAAAAATCAGGATGCATTAATTTCCAATAAAACCAGGAGGTCAGCAGGAATGCCAGCTCTACTTGCCTTCAAATACCTCAGGGGCCATCCATGCTGCACTTCCTTTGTTGTTGGTCATGTGGGTCTGAATATCACAAGCCGTTCCAAAGTCGCATATCTTCAGCACTGTGCCACCTGCCACTAGAAGCAGACTGAGACAAAGAATGAAGGGAATAAAACGACGAAGAGAAAAAACATAAATGCCGTTGAAGGGCTGAAATAACAGCACTACTTTGGTGAGCAGAACTGATAAGATCCATGTGATGCTGGTTTCTAAATACTATCTAATGGACATAAACATTCCTATCTATGATTGTTTCTTTTTATCTTGGTATAAATGCCCATGCAGCTAATATTAAACACACATGTATTCTATTTATTTAACAGGTGAAACAATTTAGTTTAAAAAACACTTCAGTGAAGAAGGAAGCACTAAGACACCCAAACTGTGGCAAAGCTCATAGGAATATATGTATTTTGAATACATTTTCTTTTGTAGACAGTTTTTAGAATATAGAGAGAAGTGTTTTCATGTAGTCAATATAACTGTTAAATAATGGGTCGCTATTAGTTTGTTGGGATTCTTTGTTAAAGTCAACTTTATTTGAATCCTTCTTAAAGGGGACCTATTATAAAACAAAAATAATTGTTGCACATCTGTACATCCATTTGGGTCTCTACTAACCTGACTCTCGCCAGATGGATTTTGTTCTGCAGAGCTACACACATCCATCAGGGATCGCTCCATTGGAGATGTATTTTGGAAGGAGGCGCCTTATCAAAGATCCTTGCATATGATTGGATAAACCACTTGTCCGTCAGCTTTACTGACGTGCTACTTCAGCCACTCACTTCGAAACCAAAATTGAAACCATCGTTTCCACAAAGAAAAGCCTTCAAAGCCATTCCCTTCTGTATTTGGACAACACTGATGAAATAGCAGCAACATTGACCAGATTTCTCTAATGAAAACCGGGGATGTCTCTGATTTTGCCAAGCGGGCGGGTGGGCGCAGAGTCTTTAGGGGGGTTGGTTTGTTTTGCCTGATCTGCAACGCCGATGGTGCGGGGAAGGCTCGTTTGGCCATCTAGCACAAGCTAATGCTAACGATTGGTAAGTTTCTAAAAGGGCTTTCAGTAACCTTTCAGAAACCGCTTGCTGCATCTTTGCTGGTTGTGCAGAATTCAATTCAATTCAATTTTATTTATATAGCGCCAATTCATGAAACATGTCATCTCAAGGCACTTT
Organism: Fundulus diaphanus; assembly: GCA_037039145.1. Lineage (NCBI taxonomy): Eukaryota > Metazoa > Chordata > Actinopteri > Cyprinodontiformes > Fundulidae > Fundulus > Fundulus diaphanus. The sequence continues at coordinate 4,665,245 of CM073142.1, forward strand.
ACAAAGTTAAGTTCAATCATATTATACAGATTGGGTCAGATTATACAGATTGGTCAAAAATGTTCCTATATAAGAAAACCAGTTGATTGCATCAAAGTCCCGACAAGCAGCATTCACTCCTGGAGAAGCGTAGAGCCACAGGGAGAGTCGTCTGCATTGTACATGGCTTTGCTGCAATCCCTCATACTGAGCAAGCATGAAGCGACAGTGGAAAGAAAAAACACCCGTTAGCGGGAAGGAAAAACCTCTAGCAGAACCGGGCTCAGTATGAACGGTCATCTGCCTCGACCGACTGGGGGTTACAGAAGATAGAGCAGAGACACAACAAGACAGACAAAAAGCACAGAAGCACACATTGATCTAGTAATCTGTTCTACATTAGATGGTAATAGTCAGTGATCTGTCCTCCCTGGATGATTTCACAGTCAACAGACTTCAGAACTTCAGAAGGCTTCACTTCTTCAGTTTCTGGGTCTGGCTCAGGGTCAAAGAAGGTGGAAGGTGAAATTTCATTATCTGAGAATGATTTTGTGCAAAAATGTAATGTGCACTTTTGTATAGCCAATACACCTAGCTAAAGTTTTAAAAGGAAGTATAATAGCTCCCCTTTAAAACATAATGCTTTTTACTTTACTTTTAGAACTAGTACATTCACTGGAACATGTGCATCATTGAGATTTACCTTTAGTAATACGGTTCAGTAAACTTCAAACAAGAGAAACAAAGTTTTGAATTTATTTTACTGCGGTCAACAGTAAGCAAAAAACGTCTTTCAATTTTTAAAATAATTTGATAATACATATTAAAACAAACAAAAAGAATCAGTAAGTATAGAACTGAGTGAAGATTGGTTGGATGTTTTTTTCAATGAATCAGGTACAGCCAATGCCTGGATAGGTAGTAACACAGTAATCACATTTAATGACTTTTAATGCCAAGGCCTTAATTTTAAAAAATTTAATTTAATGACTTTTAATGATTTTTAATGCCCCGCGGAAACCCTGTACAATATAACCACTTGAAAGTAGTCAATGTTGGTGTTAAGAACTTTTTGAACAAGATTTTGCCCATATTTGAGAACAAAACATGTTTAAATCACTTTGGAGTTACAGACTAGTGTCTCAGCTGAACCTGAATGCAGCAGGCAGCTATTAAGAAACTCCCCTCTCATCAATGAAGACTTGCACACGTTGGGCTGGTTGAATAACCTGACTCATCAGATGGATTTTGTTCCGCAGAGCTCCACACATCCATCTGTAATCGCTGCCATTGGGAGGGAAATGGACAAGCCAATCAGGATCGCAAGGCAGGATTTTCGTAGATGTGACGTATCAGAGAAGCAACCTTTTAGATTCAGACGACAGTGGCGGCTCGCAGCGAGGAAGCAAGCGTGATCAGATGCCCTTGAACCCCCACTTTGCATGACCTGTCCCAGGCAAAAGCTGTACCCGAAAATGTCCCAGAATTCAGTGTATTATGATGGGGTAAAAAAGGTTTAAGGCAGCAAGAGGTATTTACCCGGTCCTGCCGCTGTCTCAACGTAGTAGAAGAGCTGAGCCGAACGCGCCTTCCCTGTCCTGTTGGCGTTGCAGAGCAGGCAAAACAAACCAACCCCTCGACAGAGACTCTGCGTCGGCCCGCTTAGCAAAATCAGAGACGTCCCCGGTTTTCATTAGAGAAATCTGGTCACTTGGTAACATTGATGCTGCTACTTCATCAGTGTTGTCCAATCTACCGAATATCAATTATTTAAAAGAACATCAGAGAACGGCTTTGAAGGCTTTTGTTTGTGGAAACGATGGTTTCGGTTTCGATGTTGGTTGCGATGTGAGTGGTTGAAGTAGCACGTCAGTAAAGATGACAGACAAGTGGTTTATCCAATCATATGCAATCATATATTCTTTATTGGGGGTGTCTTGCTAATTGCCTCTAGTTTCCACCTGTTGTCTATTCCATTTGCACAACAGCAGGTGAAACTGATTATTACCTGTTGCTTCTTAAGTGGACAGTTTGATTTCACAGAAGTGGGATTGACTTATGGCTGGACGATATAGAAAAAAATGCATATTGATCGATATCGATAATTATTGAAAATATTTAAAACCATATTTTATGTACAGCTCTGCCTGGATATTTTTTGATATTGCTAAATGATTTAATTTTAATAAAGAACACAACCACAGAATTCCAATTAAATCTTTATTTAACCAACTTTTTTAACCATAACAGATTTTTTTTAAAGAAAAATAGCTTAAGAGACCTGAGTTATGTTATTAAATACTGACAAAGAATAAACTAAAGTGACCAGTAAAATGACCAAAATAAATATACCAAATAAATAAATAAAATAGCCTATTTAGGTGGGAATAGTACACTAATTACTTCTCAGGTTTCATAATTGAGAGGCTGACGCAGGGCTGAGGTCCGAGGCTGTGGCGTGTAAGGACACAGATTGCAGCTCATTTTGCACTGATTCCTGGCACTAGTTGCACAGTTTAGGGAGCGCTGTTAGAGAAACACTTACGTCCCGGAACTTTATATCGCGGATCAAGAGTGGCGAGTAGTTGTTTGAAGCCAGGTTTTTCAGCTGCAGACAACAGCAGCATATCCATCACTATGAAGCACGTTACTGCATGCGTGATGTCCGTGTGCCGCTTGGACGCTTTGTCATTTTATCACAAAGAAGGGAGCCCAGTTTAGCTGCTATACCTGCTTTGTTGGTTGCGTTACCAGACTTTGTTTTTACCGGTTCCTTGCAAGTTTTACAAATCACTGTGGTTTATTTCTGCCAGACTGGCGAACTATTAAAACCCCGTTTTGGGACCGTTTCCTCCGTCGCTCCTTGCTGCGACATATTCACGTGCTCTGTGTTGTGGTTTGAGAGAGGGGCGCTTTGTGACGGCGTACCTGGGTCCGCGATTACGATTGGTCGAGAGGAAGTAGTGACTGTAGCGTCAACTAATGTGATAGGCTGAAAGGAAGGAAGGGAAACTGTTTCTATCGAACTTTTTATCGACCGTATCGCGCCACACGTCTATCGATCGATATATATTGTTATTGAATTATCGTCCAGCCCTAGATTGACTTGGGAGTTACATTGTGTTGCTTAAGTGTTCCCTTTATTTTATGAGCGTACTTTACTTGAATTAAAAAAAGTTGCACTAAATTATGAGGCAACACAATTGTTTCTGACTTTTACATCTTGTGCTCTACTGCTTCCTTGGGAGGATTATCTGAGGGATTTTCTGTCTTTGTATGATGTATGAACTTGCGTAGCCATTTTAACTTCTGACATCACAGGCTCCATTTAGCAACTTGGCAGTTTTTATGCAGCCCTGTCTTTGAACTGAACTAAATCTCTTCAGTACTGCTTTATGCAGTTTGAAGTGTTTTTTAATGAAATACATTTTCAATATTATGCACGGATTTGAGAGCTTGACAATCTGGAAAGAAAAAGGTTATTATCCTCTCTAGCTGAGCTCAGCATTTCAACCAGAGGTAAATTTCAAAGCTGGCTTCTTTAAATATGAAAACCGTAACGGTGTTTGTGATGCAGTCTGAACACATCTGGCATACAAGATCTGAGTGAAGCCAAGGCACTTTAGTGAGAGTGAAATGAGATACAGTGGTGTGTATAGTGAGGTGAGGGAGCATACTTGGGTGGTTTGAGGTCCCTGTGAATGAGCGCCTTTGGTTTCATGCCATGGAGATAGGCCACGCCCTCGGCACACTGAAAACACCAGCTCATGGCATGGGAAGCCGTGTAATAAGGGAGGGGTTCAGCACCATGCAGCACTGTGAACAAGAGAACAAGGTCACAAACACCACCACGATGGACGAGAGACTCAGAACCAGGCAGCAAACCGGGTTCAATAGCTGTACAATACAGGGCCATACATCTCGACAGTCCAAAAGACTAAACAAATGGAGCTGAATTTTCTCCTGCTATAGCTGCTTCAGTAATTAGGAAAGGGAAAAAGAGACTTAAAAAGCATTCACAGTACAAACAAAAACCAAAACATGGCACCTCTGACAGGGATTCAATAACCTTGGAGAATAAGAGATTAAAAAAGGCAAACCAAACACAAGCTCTAAATACTTTCAGCTCTAAATACTGCACTTCACACCTTCCACCCTGACTAATTAACATAAATGACATACCTATAATTTCTTTTGCAAATACAAAATAGTAGCTTTTAACTAGTTGTACAAACATTGACATTTCATTTACTTAATTTTGGGTCACAATTTTGTAGCCTGACCAACCAGGCTTACTTACGCCTAGGGATGGGTACCAAATTCGGTACTTTTATAGATACCAACCGAATCCAGTTGGTACTACTGGGTACAATTCACGCAAAATCAAACGGGAGCCTGTTTCGGTACCTAAACATATCACTGTGACACTGAGGGAGTAGAAGAGTGGCCGATTTTTCATGCTGAACATGATCACAGAAGATGCACGCACAAGAGCGTGATGCCGTCAGTAGCTGCTGGTCCAGTCAACAAAGCATGGCTAATAGAAAGTGCGGTCCCCGCTTTTGAAAATTCGCTGCAGATTACGCTAGCTGCAATATCTGAGAGGGGAAGTACAAGGCTAGCGTCGGGATTACTTCTAACCTGAGGAAGCACCAGGTCACTGCTGTCAATTTTGCAAATTTCTCGCTATATTTAGCGACTTTTCAGACCCATCCAGCGACTCTTTTTCTAAAAAGCGACTAGTGAAAAATCTAGCGACTTTCTTCTGTTATTGGTGACTTCCCGTGAAAGACAGACAGCTGAAACTCACCTGCAGTCAGAGCAAAGAGAGCAAAGAGGAAAGCCTCTTTGTTCCCTCATTGTAAATGTATCCTGCCCTGATTTACAAAGCGGGACAAAAAGCTCTTAATATATATTTTTTCTTCTCTGAAACTGTTGCACTAAAACAATTCCCTGAATTTTATTCCTACACAGCTTCAATCCCATATTCACCTCATTCATTTTGTGCCTCTGATAATTGTTGTTTTGGTAAAACTTAGTTTTATTATTACATTGCCTTAATTATTATTCAGACAATGTATTAAAATTCATAAATGATTTAATAAGGTTCATTTGTAGATCCCAACAAGTTTAGATATTGTGAAATAAATATGGTAATTTGATCAATTCAGAAATATAATTAATAAACTAACATTTATTACTACATAAACACACAAAAGTATCGAAAATGGGTACCGCTAAATCCCGGTATCGTTTTCCGGGTATTGGACCGTATCATACTTACGCCGTATACACGGCGTATCAGTCTGGAGAGGAGCTGGTAGAGCTCGATTTCAAAGGCAGGGTCAGCGTTATCAGGTTAGAACCAGTCAGATAACTATGGATATGATGCAAAAAACTCCAAGCGACATGTTCTGTTTTTTTAAATTAGGAGTCTGTGAAACATGTCAAGCCATCTAGAAAACTCTCCAGCGAAAGAGTTTTGCCGCTTTTGTCTAAATAAATCTGTGAATACAGGTTTACTCACATGTACTTTCTTAATTTTCCAAGGCATTAAACAACAAAAATTTCCAAATGCATCTTGATTGTTATGGTTACAGAAAAGGCGCTGCTGTATTATGGATAATTGGAGTATGGAGTCTTACCACACTGAATTATGCACTGTGTAAGGAAGTCTGGCTTGCCAAGCTAACAGTTTAGTACATTTTGGCCAATATTTTTTATATCCTACAGAAAATGCCTCCAACTTTCTATTCCAGAATCCCCCTTTGCTAGAATGCAATAGGATGAGAAACCATAGCTGTCCATCAATCAGACAGTGTAAACAGGCTGCCAGGTCCTGTCATGTCCAAAATGGCTCATTGGAAAAAACAAAGCAAAACAAATTGCAACTTTAGTGAAATTTAATTTTGCTTTAAAAGTAATTTGATAAATCTCTAACACCAACCGCTCTCTCCAACAGGAACACACTAGGAAATCAGCTGTTAACACTGTTGACTAGGAGGTTCCTAGCTTGTCTGACTTGACCAGAGACCAGCTGACTAGAAACACTAAACAAGACTTTTCTCTGCTCAGTGAACTCAGTCAGCACTACAGCTGGCATTCATTTTGAGAGAAAAAGGCTCAGTTTATTTTGATTTCATACGAAGGTCTTGTAAAAGAAATCGTGTGCCTGTGAGATAGTGTACTTTACATTTAGGTAAAATTAGGGCTGGGGGATTTTATCGATTGATTCAAATTTTCTATTTATGAAGATTTAATTTTCATAGTGGGCATTAGTGTAACTTCAGTCCTGTAACAGTCCTGAAAATGGTAATTGTTTTGGTAAAAGCATGCAATGTTGAACATATGTTTAGGAAAATATATTGTCCAAATACACTAAAGAGTAAACTTTAGCCCTAAAACGAGGGTCTTGAATGTATTCATTTATTTTTAAGTTTAAATTTACACAATTGAAGCCTTTTCTTATATGTATACTCAAACTAGCTCATTGTGTAAAACCACTAGCAGCAAACATTTTGTTATTTTTTTCATTGTTTACAAAGGCAGAGTTTACCATCTTGTTTTATAAGCACATTTCCCAGCTTGTATTTAGTTGCGCACTGAATTTCAGCCAACTCTCAGGCAAGATAATTGGAAAAAAGCAAGTTTTTAAAATGTTTTTACAAAATGATAGGGAGAAGAAAAAATCTGATTAAACGGATTTGGTATAATAAAATCAGAGATTTTATTTTTAAGCTATATCGCCCAGCCCTAGGTAAAACATGTAAATCCTAAGAAGACGAAATATAAAACATAAATATAGCTTCTTTTTTTTCAGGGATTCTCAAAGTGTGGTGCGTGAGCTGCCGCTAGGGGGTGTGCGAGAGGAAAAATGTAATGCCGGTGTAGGTACCAGATCGGCTCGGGTGGTCAGATCGGCTCGGGGGCCTGCGCTTTATGATGACGTCACAGTATGGCAACTCCAGTCAAACAAACTACATCGCGCCCGCGGTCTCCATTTGTTACAAATCAATTTTATTTTGTTAATTTACGGTTATTTACCAGTAACTTAATCGAGGCATGACAACTTTTAACATCATTTTGGAATACTTGTGTGGTAGTCTGACAATTTAATCGGTAATTTTGCAGGATCAAAGTAACATCTTAAGAGAATTTTCATTCATCCAATTTTTTTAATAAGTTGTGAAGGGAAACTAAACCATAAACTCTTTTCATTTTTAATAAAAGTCTGCAGCCATTTTAATTTTATCACTTCAAAATCAATAACGTTTATTCCTCCTTTTTCTACTGATTTTACTATGAGTTCTTTCAGATCACATGTTGTTTATTATTCCAGATGAAATTGTTAACAATATTCTTCCAAAAATTGAAACGTTCCTTTTGAGCCAACTGTCAAACATTTGTTAATTTTTTTTGTAAAATGGGTTGAATATTTGTTCTGTCATTTTCAGTGTGGTCCTTGTTAATCATTACACCTAAATATTTGACCTCATTTTTATCAATTAATGTGGGTTGATTATTTTGAATTGCTAAGATTTGACATTTTTCTATGTTCATCTTTAAGCCTGAAGCTTTTGAGAAAAAAGAAACCGCTAAATTAACTAAATAAAATTGATTCGTTACAAATGCAGACCGCGGGCTCAATGTAGTTTGTTTGATTGGCATTGCCATAATGTGACGTCATCGGGAGGCGCAGGGACCACGGAGAATTTCTTCGTAAAAATCGTCCGTCTACAAACCGCAATCCCGCTCTCGAATAAAACCTACATCCCGCTATAATTACTTTAGTAAGTTGTCCAGACCAATCACAATGTTTTGCGTAATTGTGCAAACGTTAAACCAATCATGTATGGTGACGTCGTCAGAAGGCGCAGGCCCCCGAGCCGATCTGGTACCTACACCGGTCTGATGGTGTTTTTCCCCACTCCATAAAGACGTGCAAATAAACATTTCCTTTGTAAAAATTAAAATCAAAGACTGTAAATGTAATAAATAAATAGAAATGTATTCACACAAAAATGTATGTATGTAGAAGTCTTCTACGCATAATTTTAAGATGAAATATAGAAGAAGTTTTCTTCTACGCATTGTGCTGTATGTGTGCACCTAGCTTGTGGCCTCTATTTCATTCATTCTCGCAAATATGCTCAATTACCTAAAATCAGGGAAACTGTCAGGCGAGACATCTAAGGTCAAAGTTAGTGATAAGGGAGGAGAGGAACCAAGAGAGAATGAGTAATCGGGAGCAACAGAGGAGAGAATTACAACGGATCTGGGAGAAGAAAACAAGCGTCTCTCTTTCTCCTCACTTCACGTCGTTTACATCAGTAGAGGAAGACAAAAGTTTTATTTACAAGATTAAATTGAGTGACATGATCTCTGTATCGGTATTGATCGCGCAGCACCTAGACACACAAACAGCGCTGCCCATGTTGCTGTGACTCTGAACTGGCTATAAGCACTGATGCGCATATCAGGCCCATACCGCTGCTGGTGGGAAAATTGGTGTAGATGTGGTTTCTAGACTATGTTCATGCACAGAGCTGTAATACTTTCCATTGTGATTCAGACAGGTGCAGTTCATTTTCAAGATGCTGTTTTAGTGCGTATTCACACAGGAACAAGGAAACTGGAAACCGGAGGAGGGGGGTGAGGGGAGCTGAAATGTGTTGCTATGGGCGTGCTTACCTGCTGAACAGGTAACAGCTGTGAAACAATCAGGAAATAACTTTTTATTTCTCTGATTGCTTTCTCTTTACAGCTTTATCGAGGCTGATGCTCTGCTATTGCTACTCTATGCCTGCCTGTCCCCCTCTCTCGCGCTCTCTCTCTTTCTCTCTCGTTAGCTCGCTCCCTCCCTCAGACACAAATCAAATTAAACCTCTTCATGTTTCTATTTTGCGGAGTAAATTGTCAGTCAGACTCAGAAGCTGGTACATATAATAAAAAAAGTGAGAACACACACAGGTCTTCAGAGTTTAGTCCATGAATCCACCTGGATGGTCTCTGCTTCAGAAACATTTCAGGTTGTCTGTGGAGGTTTGACCGATCTGAGTGTCTCGTTCTTTCTCTGGCTCCAGGTTGAGCCACCGATGCACCTGAAAATCCTCAGGATCCTGTTGAGGATGTTTATCGCAATTGAATTCTAATTATGTTCTAATTTTATTTCCATAACCTTTGTTATGTTATGATGGTTGTGTTATTATAACTGCAACTGCAAATTTTTGTGTGTGTGTGTTTTGGTCATTTGAGCATGATTAAACATGCCGCCTTTAATATGGCTATAAAAAAAGCTTGTTGCATGTGTTTTTTTTTTTGAAGAATGGGGGTGCGTCAACCCGGTTGTGAAACAGAAGGCAGGGTTTCCCGCAGCGCTATCTTGGCGAGGCGGCCGCCTCGCCAAACTCACGCTACCGCCTCGCCAACATTCCCAAAAAAAAAAAAAAAGTGACGTTAACACGCGGTTTGTTGTTGTTGCTTTCGCGCGTGCGTGAATGGCAGGGAAAAAACACATGGATACCCCCCGCTCCGCGAGTCGGTCCGCGGACAACGTGTCGTCGTCTCTCTCAGCCCCACCCCCCCCCCCCCCCCGCTCCGCGATTCGGTCCGCGGGCAACGTGTCGTCCAACAACCCCCCCCCCCCCCCCCGCTACGCGAGTCGGTCCCCCCCCCGCCCGCTCCGCGAGTCGGTCCGCGGGCAACGTGTCGTCCAACAACCCCCCGCCTCGCATAACCCTAACCCTAACCCTAACCCAAATTCCTGCGGGAAACACTGGAAGGGGGTGCGTGGCTAAAAAAGTTTGGGAATCGCTGACCTAGAGGACATTATGTTATTTTTATTTCCTTGTTACAGAAAGAGATCAGATTTTAGATTCAACAAGGAAAAAAATGTATAGTGACCGCTTAACAGAAAATTAATTTAATTTAATTCTTAACTCAGAAATAGCACACACATGCAAGGGGAAACATGTAGTTATTACACACTGTGTGCTTACCTCTATGTCTTTGGATAGTAAAGTAAAAATGTTACCCTCAATTTTATTTCTGTTGCCCATATCTTCCTGCTCTTTCCATGGTTCATTTAAATATATCCAACAAGCACAACCACTACAGGCACTGAAATTCTATGGACAATTTGTCAACAAATCAAATATGCATCCATTGAAAGGACCAACTGAAACAGAGCTGTTTCTCATCTCATGGTTGGAGACTTTATGTCAAAAAGAGTGGAACAGAAGCCACCACATGTAGCATAACGTACTGTTCTCCAGAACTGCATCTGGACTCACCATTGTACAACGATCCACCTTCAGCATATTCCATCACAAGGCAGACCTGAAGCAAGAGAAGACCAGAGAAAAACCTCTTATAAAAAAGCCAGACAGATCCTGCGTAGCGTGTACTACCACTTCATTTAACTTACCGGACTTTTACAAGAGCCATACAACTTCACAATATTGGGGTGGTTCACACGTGAAAGCTGTCTGAGCTGGAGACAAAGAAGAAACATAATATATCCTACTCTCTGGACAGATCGACAATAACAATTAACTGCTTATGGGCGGAAAAAAACACATCGTCTTGTCAAAGGTAGAGTGGACGATTTTTCCGGAAATGTAGGTAAGAAGTCCCTTTTTGAATAACGACTGTTTTACCTGATCTTCCGCTACTCAGGGGGATAGTGTGAAAGAATCTCCCACACACACTTTGATCTTATTTATTTCTACTTAATTATTCCTTCCTATTCTTCTCATAAACTTGTAAACTTGTTTGCTTCTTGTGACTCTCAGCCATTTTCAAAGTATATGGTGAGAGCAGCGGAGCCAGAATGAACGGTTACCACCGAAGCTAACCACCAAGCTAACTGGATACATAAACACTAGAAGTGCACAGCCAGCAAGAGGAAACTAGCAAGGAATGTGCACACACACTGTTGTTTTGTGAGAGCGTCACAATGATTGGCAAATGGAACAACGATTAGATGAGATAATCTCAGAGTGCAACGATGTGAAAAAGTCCTGGTTTCTGTTATATCATAATCAGGAAGACTAACTTTTCTTCCCTGAAGTTGGAATTCCAAGCAGAAAACTTGGGAGGTTTCTTAACACTTGCTACTATAAACTATTCAATAGCACTCCAGTCACTTTGTATGTTATTAAAGCAGTGGCACATATTATACTTCTGATATGGAAGATGTTCATTTTGTGTTTGAACACATAAAAATCTGAATTACATTGTTATTGGCTCATATTTCTACAAGGAGTTAGCACAACAACAATTTAAAAAAATCCCACCAGATGTTCAACCTGCAAATACAAAACACTCATCTTGAGCATGAGAGTTCAGGTAAGAGTCAAAGGTGATGTAGTGGCAAATGACGTGGTCCCATGGATGCTGCTCTGATCCCTTTGATCACGCAAATATAGTTTACTAACATGAAACAATCCATATAAAATAGTATCATTTATGCTTTAACTATAGAACGCAAATAAACAAAATCAACCCATTAACATTTGGCAGCATCTCTGCCAAGACAAATACTGCGGTAAAGGTCAACAGTACAATATTGACACTTTTTTCTACTTCAAATCTAAACTCAAAACTCATCTGTTCAAGAATGCCTACTCTCTGTACCTGCCTGTTCATTGTAGCTATCAAATATGATGCATTATTACCTCAACAATAAATGCTTTCCTCTCCGATTCACTCTCAATGGTCTTGATGGCCACATCGTTGCCTTTCCACTTGGCTTTACACACAACCCCAAAGGCTCCTCTTCCCACCACCTACACAGATAATTCACAAAGTTATTACCATTCAGGACCAAGGTAATTACCACATCAAGTAAATCTCATGCTCTCTGGACGCCACCCACCTCTTCCACTTCAATGTCCTCATAGTTGATTTCTTCAAACGGATATCCAGGTGGTGTTTCCAGCATATCAGAGGGTGGCAACGTTTGAGACATTACTAGCTACAATAAGCTAGTCACTTACTAGAAAAAAGAGAAATTTGTAAGACAGAGACAATATTGATTACAACTTGTGTTAGCATGCATATAAAACTCAACAAAAGGATGCAGCCGACTTCAACTGCACATGAATAAGGATTCGTATAATATTATTAGCTAAGCGGCTGTCTAACCGACTCAATAATCTGGTGAACCATGTTTCCAGGATTCTGTTGCAAGCTGTCAAAACGCATCAAATGACAGCTTTCTCCTAGCTGGCTACACAACAGGGTTAACAGTAACAGCCCTTTTAAACCCTCTCACCTCAGGCTCATAAAGCACAACTTTGGCTTTCTCGTCGGCGACTCGACGAAAACTTACATCAAAGCAGAGCGGAATGAACAACGACGTGTATTTGATACACTACAGTTCCAGGTAAAAACAGGCTATTCTGCCAAGGCCTACAGCTTAGGCCATCTTACGTTAGCCTCCTAGCCTGGTAGCCGCTGTTAGCTACGGGGACTTGAACAATCCAACCCTTCGTCGTAGATGTGTCAGCAGTACCGGCTCGTACACATGGGGATGTTCTCCACTACTCCTGTTCTGGAAGCCGAGGAATAGCATCCATCTTTAGAAAACGCTTCTCCATGTCCACTGGACAGTCAGACGTAACTTCTTCTAAACTTGTCAAACCGCCTAGCTCGCTGTTATTCTTCGCTGAAGAAGCTTAGCAGTACCAACCGGAAGTGTGCACACTGAAATTCTCTCCGCTGGACGCTTCTTCTTCTTGTTATTTCCGGCAGACTAAACGCCACCCGGCGCACTGTTGTCTGTCACTGGATGAAACCACAGACATATAAGCTGTGTCTCAATTCGGCGGCTGCGTCCTTCGAAGGACGCATTTTAAGGCCGGTGACGTCACAACGATGCGCGGAGGCTGTCCCATTTGGCAAAAATTGTGAGGATCCTTAAAATGCAGCCTTCAAATGCGTCCTCCTTTTCCCCGAATTCTGAGGGTGCACCGATACCACACTTACTGGCCTTGCCTGCCATAAGATTTCCCGAGGTGCTTTGCTCGCTTTTTTTTTTTTAGTAGTTGAAGAAAAAAAAGAAAGAAGGCGGATTTTCATCAAGACTGGAAAGCAGCAGCAGCGCTGGCAGTAGTGCTGTGTACAGCTTTAAATGTAAGTAGTTTGTTTTTATTTTATTTTTTAACTGAACATTATTAAAATACATGACGGTAACGGAGCCACCGGAATTTGTAGGACCAGCTAAAGCTAAAGCTTAGAGCTAATCTGTTGATACGAGACGTTCAACAACATTAAAACCCTTCATAAAAATGTCACAATTTTTGATTTTAACCTACATCTTATTGTAACTGCGCTGATAACTGTGTCCCTCACAAATTCGATCAATTTATTCTCATACAGTTTATTACAAATGATTAGAACTGTCAAAGCTTAATGCAGCTGAAGAAATAACATCAGTCCAGCTGTACTGGGCTGTCAATACTGCAAACGTTTTGTTTGAATACTTAATAACGTATAGTTAATTTACAGTACAGTATAATAAGGTTTAAAGTATAATTCACTTGAAGAACAACACCGGCGTAATTATACAGAAAAGTCATTTTGCCTGTTGACATAACAGAAATATGCTTTACATGTCATTTTGTTCTAGGGAGCAGGGAGCATACAGAGGAGTTGATAAAACTCCGTGGGCAAAATGACCACCTCTTTACCGGGACCAAGAACACTGCCGCAGTCGGATGAAGGTAAGAGTTGAGACATAATTACATATACATGTTGCATTTGTATGTAAAAGTCACACAAGTTCAAAGAAGTCCTGTTCAAACACCAACGTACAAATATAATCTTTTGATCACATCAAATGATGCCCAGATGTCACTTTTTTTAATCTTATAGTTGTGATATTAGTGACCCTTGTGTGTTTATCTCTTCTCGTTTCTCTTGTTTAGAACAATCCTGCAAAAAATGGGCCTGGAGGGTGAAGTTGAGCCACAACAGGCCAAAAAAAAGTGGGACAACTTGAAAAAAAAAAAATACAAAGGATGTTCAGGTTTGGCTAATGTAATGAAATACACACACACACACATATATATATATATATATATATATATATATATATATATATATATATATATATATATATATGAAACACTCCTTTTTTCTAGCTTCAAAGAAACACTACAGAAAATTGCATCTGTTGACACAAATTGTTTTCCTCTACTTTAGGAATGCAAAGATCCAGGGACAGGGCAGGGGGTCAGTGGGAAGCCTACTCCTGCCACCCGGCCATGGTTTATCCTCAGGTTCTGTGTTGCTGTTATTGTTAAATTAAATTAATAAATTGTTTATAAAAGTTATTGTTGTTTGTGTGTTCTTAAAGTCTTTTAACCTGTTACATTATCTGTTTCATCACTTCTTTACAATTTAAGTAAAGTTAGAACAACTTCTCAGTGACAACATCAATTTATTTTTAGAGAAACAAGTATTTACAATAAACTATCAAAAACATTTTAACTATTTACATTAGATTTTAAAAGTAACTACTACAACTATTTACAGAAGATATAAAATAAATATTACTAAAGAACATATATACAATTTTGACTGAGCAGGAGTCCCTGGTGGTGCTGCTGGACTGGATGGGATGCCACACAGATGACCTTGGAGTCTTCTGACTGCGAGTGGGACATCATCTGGGGGGTGGGGGATGCCTCTCTCCACTGTTCACCACATCGTCCATCAGGGTTTGCAGGGCTGACCCAACTGACCGCTGCCATGTTCCTAAAAATGTTTAAGAAGATGCAGAAAATGACTTTACTACAACTGTTTTCATAACCCTTACATGATAAAAGCTAAAAAGTGATTATACTTGCCATCTAAATGTAATCGTGGTCGGGTAGAACCTCCTCCAGGGCAGACACCTCGGCAGACAGCTGGTCCCGCCAGGGAGCACCACTGACTGCCTCCAACACGTTCTCCCCCTCCTCATCCTCTGGCATGTCGTCCTGCACTTCATCGTATGGGGCCATGATGTCACCGGCTCCCAGGCAGATGTTGTGCATTTAAGTTGATGCAGCAGTACATCGGCCTTGTCTGGATAGAGACATGAAGATTAAGAACAACAGGATTAGATGATAGCAATTTCATTTTAGCTGATATAATTCTACTGAATGTTAACCGCTTAACGCCTGGTGTTGCTAATTTGTGACCAAACAATTCTGGCCTTTACTTATTTTACTTCATCTAGATCCCCTATTTAACTTTTTTTTTTTACGTTATATATTTAGATTTATTTTTCCTGTATTATTTTTTTCGTTATATAATTACAAATAAAATCAGGCAGTAAGGGGATAACAATTTAGACAAATAATGATTTATTTCTCAATATTAGTTTTATTTGGCTTCTCAACACATTAGTGATACTGAAAGTAGTGATTTAAGTCAGTTATTTACAGGGTTTGTACACATTTAACTATTCAATTCAAATTACTAAAGTTACAAACATAAGCTTATATCAAGTCTTACAAATAAATATAACATTTTATATTTAAACATATTCGTCAATCTGCTGACAAGCGTTTGTTTAATAACTGGTATATTATGATCATTAGCAGGCCCCTGTGGGTGAAAATAATAGCAGGTAAATGTTACCTCTCCACTGCGCTCTCCCAGCCTGAGAAAAATTTGTCGCCGGTTTTGCTGCCGCCGAAGCCGTGTAAACCGACTCTCCTCCTCCAATAACAAGTACATAAAAAAAATAATTCAATATCCATTTTTTTGCGTCGTTTATCGGCGCTGGTGCTGGTTTTCCCCGGGCTTGGGGTAGACGTGATGACGTCGTGTCGCAACCAGGAAGTGCTCCAAAGGCTAGACCGTCCCATTTACCAACGGCTGAGGATCCTCCGGAGCATCCTCCGATGGCTGGGTCCTCCTAAGGCTGAGTAGGCTGGGTCCTTCGAAGGACGCAGCCGCCGAATTGAGACACAGCAATATACGTAGACGCGTCATAGGGCGCAGGTTCGCACGTCAACGTCACCGCCATATTGAATGTGGCAGAAAAAAGTTGAGTTCTGTTATTGTGAACGTGGATCAGAGAAGATGCCTCATTCCTGTGCTGCAATAAATACACACACACACACACACACACACACACACACACACACACACACACACACACATATATATATATATATATATATATATATATATATATATATATATATATATATATATATATATATATATATATATATATTGTGTGTGTATGTGTTATGAATATAAGGATCAATCTGATAAATCTAAACATTGTGGTCTTCATTATTTCATAAAAACCGTGTAACATGTGAACCTTTAGGAACAGACTTTTTGGGTGAGTATTAAAGAAGTAAATTTAATAATATGGGGAAAAAAAGTCCTGGGTCAATAAAGTAAAAATAAACAAACAAACACAAAAGTGATAATGTTATGATAAAAACACCATATTATGAGAATTAAGGGGGAACATTTCCAGAATAATCACAGTTTGCAGAATTATTTCACTCCTGGAGTAATAGGGCCAGGTTAGATTATTTTAAATATTTTTATTCTTTAGGAGAATAAATTCAGGAGAATGAAGCTAAAGGGATACGAAAATAAACTTGTAATATTACAAAAAAATACTACGAATACAAAGTATATTCAGAGATTAAAGTCCCTCTGATACTGTTTAAGTGACTGAGTAACTGCAGATTTGCCACATTTAAGATGGCGGACGCTCTGACGCATCGCAGCATATGCAGAACCCGCCCAATGACGCGTCTACTCTTATATTATGTCTATGGATGAAACGACGTACACTGTTCACATCAGATTCTTAAAGGTATACTATGCAACAGGGGTTGATTTTCCAGCGAGGCTCCCCCCAGAGGGCGAAAGTAAAAGTGCACTGTCGTAAATATGCTCAGCTGTTCTCCTGGTTTCTCCGTCAAGCCAGGCGGGGTTGTTTTGAGCTTAGCAGACAGGCGAATGCAACGTGAACACAGTGAAAGTATGAACATGCACACAGGGAGAGAGAAACCATTCCAATGCAGTGTTTCCCCTAGGAATTTGCTTACCGGACGACCGGCAGAGCAGGGGGGGGGGGGGGGGGGGGGAGACAAGCTTTACGCCGATGTCCGGCGGAGCGGAGCGGGGGGAGACAACCTTTGCGCGCATATGGAGTTCGTTTTTTTTTTTTTTTTTTGAATGTTGGGAGGCGGTAGCGTGAGGGAAACCCTACAATGTTACTTACAATCGCATCAGCAGAAACGCGAGGTCCGCGTCAGCCTTGCAGCCTTCTCTTTCTTTTAGCTCTCGCCATTCGGGAAAAAGCTTGCCCGATGTTCACCCGTGTACGACTCCTCTTTCTGTCCGTAGCCCTTTTCCTCTTTCTTGCCTGCTCCGACATGGGCTTTCGCTGTTTTATCGCTGGTTCCGACATGATAACTGCACAGATATCGCCACTGCGCTAGCAACGAGCATGCATTTCACTGGGGGCGTGTAGCAGTTCTCGCCGTAAAGCAAGACCGACTCTCGCAATCTTGCACGAGATTCTGAGTCTGTGGGCGCGGGCCGAGGGCTCCTGCAATTGCAAGTGCGGTATTTCCCCCACAGACCACCAGGGCGGCCAAGAAAACCTTTGTTCAACCTGAAATGACTCATTTAATCATCCAAAACGGTATGGAACACATTAATTAACTGAAAAATGTTGCATAGTATGCCTTTAAATTAAGCCTTGTACCGCAAATAAAGTTCACGACTTGCTGGGGCATTGTTGGAGCAAGTAAGGATTTAATTGACACCAATTTAAATCCCACATCGAATATCCTTGAGAAGAGGATTCTTCTGTGCTCATTAAACTTGCTGCATTCCATAATAACATTCTGTTGCAAGTCTCGCATAGTCCGCTTAAGTGCTTCACAGTGAGAAAGAGATCCAAGGCAAGCCCACAATGCCCCAATCATAGCCTTGTTATAATGACTTGTTCCGTTCTATTGTTTCACCGGGTAACCTGCCCTCTACTCACACTTTTGAATATTGTAATAATGTCTTCCCCTCTTCTCAGCATCCCACTCCCTCTGCCACTGACTGAGGACTATCTTCTTGATAAAACATATTACTTAAGAAATTTCCCATGTGACCTGGACCTCTTCACTGTCCCGTTTCAAATGCTTCACATTTCAATGCAACACATTAATTTCCACCCCAATGTGGGCCAGAACCCATACAAATCCCACAGTACCTCCTCTCCTCTCCACCCTGTAAAGGGTAACATAAATCTCATGTATTATATCAGGTCGTCAGGGACCAGGCTGACTGTAAGGACAACAGAGCAGCGGCAGATAAGATAAGATAGGCTTTATTGATCTCACGTTGGAGAAATTCACTTGCCACATCGGCTCAATAGTCAATAGTCAGAAGAAGGTGCCACAAGTAGGAAAAGGTGCATCAGTTATATACAGTGTATCTTCATATATACAGTGGATCAAAAACAAAATGAGAAAAAATAAGAATAAAAATACAAAAGAAATCGGAGTAGGCAGATGATGTCATATTTACATTCACGGTTATATACGTATATATATATATATATATATATATATATATATATATATATATATATATATATATATATATATATATATATATATATATATACATATGTATATTCTTTCAGGATTATTGGACGGGTTATAGCACAGTGTATTAAATAGATTATTGCACATTAATTATTACAGTTATGGTTACAGTGATAGTACAGCATTGTATAATCTGGTAGCAGCCGGAATGAATGATCTGCGGTAGCGTTCCTTTTTATAGACAGGATGTCTAAGTCTGGCACTAAAGGAGATTACCACATTCCAGATGACCACATTCCCTGGCTTTACCTCACACACCCACTTTATAGCCCATAAAATGGCTAAAATCTCAGATGTAAAAACACCTGTTCCATCTGTTAACCATCTACCCTGACTCAAAGACAACACTGGGATAAAAACACCACATGCTGACCTACTGGGTCAACAGATCCATCAGTAAAAATCTGTAAATGAAGCCCAGTTGGAATGTAATTTCTCCCTCACCACATCCTCAGTCTGTCCTCTGCCATTATTTTTAAGCATCTCCTTTACTGACCAATCCACTTCCACACTTGGGAGTAACCATAATGGAACTGAAAGTCTGACAGCCAGAAAGTCACAGGAGCTATATCTCTTTACAGGCGAGTTCTGGAACCTCAGCTCTCATCTCTAAGATAAAAGTTCTTCCTCCTCTCACCCCTGATTCCCAACTGTCCTCTAACAGCCTCCTCCCAGGGTGCCCCTCCCTTTGGCCTAAACATTTACCAACAAAGTGAAGGTATAGCTTAGAGCGTCCTCTATTAAGAAGCATCATTCCCATATCAACTAGAAGGGATGGGAGTGAAGAAGTACGGAATGCTTTAATCTGAACTACATCTAATTTAAGAAGATTAGTTCTGGCTGCATTTCCATATACAAGATGTAATCTAAAGAAGAACAAATCATAGCTGGGTAGATCATTAACATAATGTTTTTTTCAGCTCCCCAACTACTCCCTGAAAGACACCTTGGTACACTTATCTACCACTTTACTAATATGCGCTCTCCATGTCATTCGCTCATCAAAGTGAAACCATTCTCTAACAGCTGTATTGATACATTTATGTTTTTAAAGTGTATTTATGTATTGCTCTTACACTCTTATTTTGGTAACTTGCACTTTTATTTTGATAGCGATTGTATTTCTGCTTCCGCAATGTATGCGTTGTTTCCAACTTGTTCAGTAGGGCATTTCTCAAATGAGTCCAATTAGAAATCAACTCCAGTTCCCCATACGGTCGGACAAGCAAATTACAAACTGAGAAATGGCAATGTTTGCAACACCAATCATTTTGGAAGATAAGGATGTCCCAGGAGCTTAATTTTTCATGCTTCAATTGGGAAGCACATCATCAGACAACTGAGACATTGGTTGAAATGTAGAAGCCTGAAAGTTGTATTAGTGGAAAGATAGGGTTTTCTTTTGCTAGAAGTTTTGTTGGGCTGTGTGGTAGCTAACACGTTCCAGCATTAGGTGAGTGATAGAATTATTTTTGCTATTTTCTACATATCTTATGTTATTTACTATGTTCATTGCATTTATCACGTATATACTCTTTACTACTAAGACGTTTTAAGGTTTTAGTTATTCAGAAATTAAAGTGTATTTCATGTGACTGATCTCTCTCTCATTACAGTGTTTGTGTTTATTGTTTTAATCATATATTTGCTGGAATATATAGACCAGTGGTTAACATTTTATTTTAACCACTGGTAATTTTTCTATGTATGTGTATTGATTTACTCTCTCTCTCTTATCGTTGCAGAAGGCCTGCAGAAAGCAGAGAAATATGTTGTGACGATAATAAGTGTTTTTCTAAATATGTCTGAAACTGTTCAGCCATCTGGAGTGCTTACGCATAACTGTACTGTGTGGACTGCTTGGTATTATCTCGAAGGTCACAGAGTGTTTTGCTTATCCCTACCCCTTAGCTTGACAATGTAACCAGGGATTCCTTTGGATAATAAAAAGAGAGGAGGCGACGGAGTATGCTTTAGAGCGAGTAGGAGATCTGTATTAAGCATCTCCGTTCGTTCTACTTGCAAAATGAAAACTAACTTTCCTGTTGTCTCTCCTCCTTGTGTTTGTTTAATGAATGTTTTAGGTGTTTGAACCTGACAGTGAGCTAGGCCTGGCCAAACCAGTGTTCTCCCGAACAAAATTTTAAAGCTAAACATTCCACCTAACCTTAATCAGCTCCGTGGATTCTCCGCGCTTCTTCTCCAGTTTGTGTATCTATGACACCTGTTGTGCCGAACGAGTAATCCCTGCCAGAATATGTGTCCCTTGTGTCGGAAGCACGCATGCAGCAGGGATAACGAATTCAGTCCGCTCTGTCTTGTTTCCAACCATCTACACGTGAAAATAGAGATGTTTTATTTTTGTTAGCGGAGAAAAAGAAGAGGGTTGTTACATTATCGTTCAGTTGGGTTAAAACAGAAGATTTAACATATCGGCACGGGGTTGTTTAAACAGATCGAGGATGTTTGGCTAATGGATAATCACGTCTGTTTAGACTCCATTGATCCCTCAATAACTCGTTCTCAGAAAATAAATGGCAGTGTGGTCATTTGCAGATGTGTCATGAAAATAATATTTGCTTTGTGTTATTAGATTGTTGCGTGTCTGTCTGATTAATCCAGGTGTGTCTGACCTCAGTAACCAGCCAGACACACCTGGATTAATCAGGAAACAAAGGAGCTGCTGAAGTTTTGGAAGTAGTGGAGCTGTGCTTATAGCCCATTAGTGGGAGAAATCAATCTGCTCCTTTGAGATGCACAGGCTCCTGATGCGGTCAGGTGACAGTAAGAAACATATATCATTCTTTACCTGCGGGCTTGACCGCTACTTTTTTTGATGTTAACGCAGAAAAACCTATTTTTCATAGGTATGTAGATGTGAACAGAATAAGTATTTGTTGCACTTTTTTGAAAAGGTGGGGGAACTCTGTCTCCACAGACAGCCACAGGCTAAATGTTTGTATTTACTGTTTTTTCTTTTCCTCATGTCACTCTCCCCTTAGGGGGCAGCAGAGCTCTTTGGGCCCCACAAAATTGGCCCTGCTAACGACCCTTGACCCCTCCACTCCCACCCCCACCACTTTGCCCCAACCCAGAGACACAGTTCTAGTTTTCTATTAATAACACTATTGATGTATTCATTTTATTAATCTTAGGATATACTAAAAGTGTGGAGAGGCACATTCCTGCTTTTACACTTGATTTTTGTTGTTTAAATATTAATAAATATGTAAAAATAAATGAAACCATTACTGTCCCCGTTTCCTAATTTCATCTTGATGAGATATATTGATTTTTATCCACGAGCAAGAAATGTCCCCAGATTTGATTTCAGAAATCTGGTCACCTTAGTGCAACTCCAATCTTCAACAGGTTATTATGGGCCCAGGTGAGATGGAAATAAGCAAAGATTAAGTTACTCGGAAGAAGTTTAATGCGACGAAGTGACGTGATAATGTTATGCGTGGGAAATTAGCGCACCGAAGTCAGTAAGCTAGCTTAATAGTAAAAGAAGTATAGAAAGCTAATGCCTCCGAAGAAATGGTATCAGAGGACCAAATGTATCAGTATCCCTGCTCTTATTTGATGGATGTGAGGAGAAACAGGATTTACATGAGACAAGATTCCTCGACAACCTGTACAGCCTAAAGCTGAAAGAAACAATCTTGCATGAACCCACCATGGAGGATGGAGGAGAGCTGGATGAAGACCAGTGGAAAAACTTGTACTGTTTTGCAGAGTTAGTTAAAGTGCTGGATGATGAAAGCCTCTCGCTAATAAGACATGACGGCGGAGATAACGGTAGGAAAATCCTGAAAATCCAATAAGAACATTATTCTGGGAAAAGCAAGCCTAAATAATAAATGTGTATATGTCACTGATGAAGCTGCATATGGCAAGCACAGAGAACATCACAGACTATATTATAAGAGCTGAGAACGTCATTACAGCTTTAAGAAGTGTAGGCAAGATAGGGTGCCATACGTCCGGCTTTAAGACGGACAGTCCGGTTTTTAAAAGGCCTGTTCGACATCCGGTGTAGCTTTGAGATAGACACCCATTTGTGAAAAGCACTTAAATAAAAAATGCATTCCATCATGATCCATTGTGGCAGATTACTGGATGAAACTGATGTTAAATAAATATCAGACATTTTATTGGTCAAAGGTACTGAAATGTAATCAAATTAGCAATGTGGACATGGCTGACGTCAGGTCAGCAGCTGGTTGACCAAGTGAACCGAGCTCACTTGCAGACCGCAAAAATGCCCAAATGAAAGACAACATTTAATTCCGAATGGACAAAAGAATATGGATTTAAAAGCCAGAAGGATGATTGTCATGCATATATGCTGTGTCGATGTGACATGGATGTAAACAATAAAGGTAAAAGCGCCATTGATTGACATGCTAGAACAGACAAGCACAGGAGCAACAATCGAAGTGCGGGTACCTCTTCACTTTTTTCCTTTTTCCATGAAGCCACATCTCCCTGGGATGATAAAATTTCTGCTGCAGCACTTTGCAAAGTGTATCACACCATCAAGCATCACCAATCATACTAGAGTGTGGACTGTGGAGTAAAAGTTGACAGAGAGATCTACAACAACTCATTAATAACTAAAGGGGTAACCTGCAGGAAAAACTAAAGCTTTTTGTGAAAATGTCCTGGCATCCTACTCCATCTAGGCACATTTTGACTACATACAAGAAAAAAATCAGCATTATTCACTGGCGAATGATTCATCAAACACAAGTATGATTAAGTGTTTCCCCATGGTATTGCGATATTTTCACTTTAAGGCTGGCGTGCAGCATGCTTTGCTGGATTTCTACGGTGACAGTAACCAGACATCGGAAGCTATAACAAATCAGCTAATGACAAAACTTAAGGTATTCTCAGATCACATTGAAGCACTCAAGGCCAAATCATTCAGCATAATCTCCGTCTTTAAAGTGATGACTGAACTTAAAGGGAAACTTGAGAGGAGGCTGAAGGACCATTTTTTGGCTTTGCTGTAAACACCAGACTTAAACAACTAACACTTGATTTGACAAAGATATGTGAGGCTGATTTTATTCAGTTTTATGAAAGAGCAAAGAAATATTTGAGTGAGAGGTATGACGGCTCTGAGAGCAGCTTTCACAGCAAAATGTCAAAACTCGGCCTTACAACTGCTGCGCCTTATGCAGAGTACAGTGATGCCGTCCAGGCCTGCAAACTGAAAAACATTGATATGAATGGATTGTATGGTGAATATGGCATGGTGGAAGATATTCTCAGCTCCCAAGAAATGGAAGGTTTCCATAGCGAGGAGTGATATCTGAAGCTGTTTTCCAAAGCATATGTCCCACTGGTGTACCTGAAAAAAGTCAGTGCCTACATCTTTACCATTCCATGCAACAATGCACATACAGAGCGTGTCTTTTCAATGATGTCCTCAGCACGGAGAAATGAGAGAAATCATCTCGATGTGGAAAGTGTCAATGCAGAGCTGCAAAATTGTCACAACTTCACACTGGAATGCACAGACATGTACATGACATTTCTCTCAAATAATAAACCATTGGAAGCAGCCAGGAAAGGCCACAAATATAAGAAGTACACCTTCACATTTTTGGTGAGTACAACAGGGTTCTCCTATGTTATAGGTTTGATTATGTTTAAGTTTTTAACCTAGCTTTGTTGAGTTTTGAAAAGTGTCCTCCTTTTTGGTGTTACGGTAGCCATGGTACTGAATGGACTACCAGAATCCTTCAAACCACTTGCTGCCCACATAACACAAGATGGAGATTATATTACATTTGCACACTTTAAGAGAAACCTAAAAACTTATCAAGAAACTGAAAGACTGAAAACATAAAAATTTACTGATAATGTTATGAAAACATGTACAAGGCAAAATAGAGGTTACACTAAGCAGTACACAAGTGATAAGAAAAATTAAGACGTCAGTGTGATGTGTTACAAATGTGGAACTAAAGGACACCTAGCGAGAAAATGCTTACAGAAAGTGTGGTGTAATTATTGTAAAAGCAACACACACAAGGAATCGCTGTGTAAGAAAAAAGGGACTCAAGGTGGAGTCAGACAAGTCTCACAAAGACAAGAACCATCTCTTCAAAGCAGAACACACACACACTAAACGAGAAGCAACCAAACAACGTCAAGATGAAAGGCATCATGGTTGATGCAGGAGCAACTTCACACATTGTAAACAACATCAGGAAGTTCAAATGTTTTGAGGAGATGTTCTAACCTGAGTCACACTCTTTGGAATTAGCTGATCGGACCAAGTGTACAGGAATGGCACAGAAAAGAGGAACATCCACGATCCACCTGCAGTACAACAGAGGACAACACAAAGCACGGCTGAGGGATGCACGCTACATGCCTTCTTACCTACACAACATCTTCTCAGTGGCAAAAGCAACAAAAGGAGGAGCAGTCATCATTTTCAAAAGAAGGACAGTCACATGACCACCAAAGATGGTTGCATGCTTGACATTCATGAGAGTGGAAATCTTTATTATTTTCCAACTGTTGAAATGCCTGATGATCAGTGTAAAGTGTGTCATGATATGCAAACTTGGCATGAAATATTAGGTCACTGCAACTATGAAGATCTGCGAAAGCTTCAAGGTGTAGAAAAGGGCATGGAGATAAAACGAGGTGTGATAAAGTCAGAAAAGCTTGGTGAAGTGTGTACACAAGGTAAATTCATACAGAACAGGATTAGGGAACCAGAGAGAAAATCAAAGAAACCGTTAGAACTAGCATACTGACTTAAATGGGCCAATGCAAAATACAAGCTTAGAAGGACACAAATATGTGCAATCTTTTACAGACAACTACTCTGGCACAATTTTTGTGTACTTTCTTAAAAGCAAAAGCGATGTGATCCAAGCTACACAAAGGTTTATAGCTGATACAGCGCCTTATGGTAAAATCAGATGCATTCGTTCAAACAACGGCACTGAATTTACAGACCGAGGCTTCCAAAAACTTTTAACCAAGAACATAATCAGACATGAAACTTCTGCACTATATTCACCCCACCAGAACGGCACAGCCGAGAGAGGGTGTAAAACCCTTTTTGATATGAGTAGGTGCATGCTGATAGAAAGCAAATTACCTGTTAACCTATGGAACTATGCAGTGCAGACCGCAGCTTATGTGCGAAACATGTGTTATCATGGAAACATAAAGACTCCATAGCTGTTCACAGGTAGACAACGAAACCTATCAAAGCTGCAAAAGTTTGGTGCAACATGATTTGCTTACAGGCAAGAAAAAGGGAAACTTGATTCAAGATGTGAGCAAGGTGTTTTTTGTCGGTTATGATAAGAATAGCCCAGCTTATCTGGTATATAAGTTGCGCAAGATGGCGGCGTGTGAACAACGCGAATTCTATTCTATTCTATATTACGCAGACACAGAGAAGGTTTTAAAACATTGACTTGTAAAGTTTCAAACCCAGACAGCTCTAGAGAAACAGACTCAAACCTCTGAAATACAGCCAGAGTACTGTGATGTTAATGTGAACACCAGAGATGATGAGGGTGAAAATGTTGTTGATGTTGAGGTAAATACTGACGCTGATGTTTCTGAAACTGTACCTGAAAAGACTGAAAGCACACAATCGGATGAGACCACCAACACTGACACCAGGAAAAAGCCACAAAGAATGAAAAAACAGCATTCTTACATGACTTTGAGAGAGAACATATGGAGGACAAACTACAAGACTCTACATACTTCATCACATAATTGGGCAGTATGTGATGTCCCTTTTTCATATCAGGAAGCCATAACATCATCCAAGGCTAAAGAATGAAAGAAAACAAAGGGATAGACTATGAGGAAACATTCTCACCTACAGCCGACATAACAAGTGTGAGTTCTTGTGCAAAAGGCAACACAGGAGAACCTCATTTAACATCAAATGGATGTAAAGAGAGCCTACTTGCATGCTCTGATAGACACTGAAATCTACATGGAACAGCCAGAAGGCTACGAGAAAAAGACAAAATGTGAAAAACAGGTTTACAAACTCTAGAAATCATTGTATGGACTTAAACAGTCAGGGAGAGACCGGAATGGTTAGGATTCCAATATGGTACAGCAACACGTGACAGGGGGAAGCTGGAATTTAATTCACAACCTTCCGATTGCAAGATGACTACGCTACACACTCAGCCACAATCGTCCTTTAAAATAATATAAAAGTACTAAAAAGATTAAAGTGGTAATTAATGTTCCCATAATCCAATTAGAAAATCAGTGTCCCACAGAGAATCTGTCTCTAAAGTTGTGTTCAAATTGAACGCAAATGGTGCCACAATGTAGCCAATGTAGCAATTTTGCTTGCTGCTCCAATTGCACATCGGGCGATAAGCCAGAAATACAGTAGTACAATGGCACTATCTAGTGACACTTTCACTTAACTGGTACTCCAGTCTCCTCACTCACTGTTCTCCAGGCTTGGCCCTTTTTGGACTTGTCTCTGTAGTAATAATTGGTTGAGTCATACAACTCAGGATGACCGCAGACCGCCACAATCGGCTTTTATTACATGTTGAACGAAAACTGCATCGTCTCCGCTGCAGTCCTTCACCCCACGTCACAGCCAAATCCAGTTCCTGATTAATTTTCGCAGCACGACAAGACACAAAGGTTACGATTTTCAACTCCAACAACTGTCGCTTCGCATCCATCGCAGGTGTTATGTCGTTCTGGTTTCACTTTAATCGCCAAAATTGTGCATTTTGTGTCACTAGAATTGTCTCTGTGGTCTCGCTTAGCCTCACTTTGCTCCTGTGTTGCACCTGTGCACAGGGATATCATGTCAGCACCTGTACAGGCATATTATGAAACGACAAAGCCAACTGGGGTGAGCACAGATGCAAGCAGTTATGGTCTACGAGGCACACTTTACCAAGCAGAAAGTGATGGACTCTGACCAGTCACTTTTGTTCACAGATACTTATAGAGACTGAGCGCAGGTACTTCCAAATAGAAAAAAATATCTCAAGAGTGTTTGGGCATGCGAGCGCTTCAAGAGATACTTACAAGGTTTGTGCTTTAGACCGAAATCAAGCCTCTGGTTCTACTTATTAACACCTACGACCTGGATAAAGCCCAGGTCAGGTCTCCGAGGTTATTGATGCGGTTAATATATTAAGTGCAGAAGCTTTTTACATACCAGGAAAGTAACTCATTGTGGCTGACACCTTGCCTCGCAATGCCCTGCAGGACTGAATTGTGTCAGACACAGAGCAGGTAAAATGACTGAAACGAGACCAATCACTAAAGACGACCTTATGCAATGGCGTACCGCGCACGTTACGTCACCATCTCATGAGCAACGCCCCTTGCCGCTAAGGTAGGACAAACAGTGGGAGAGCGCACGTAGCAACCAGCCATTACTCGTGCCACAGATACAACGATATGACCGACTTTTCAGCTGTTAAACTATCGCAAGAGGATGTCCCAGGCGCCCAGTTTACTGGTAGAACTGTCGAAGAACATACCAACGTTCAGCTCAAACGATGGTTTGAGTGTCGCGAGCTTAGAAAGACTGGAAAACGGGCCGAGTTGATAGAATGGTAAGTTTTTCTCCTGCTCGCCGTTCATGGCGTCATCGGCTGTTTTTTTCTGTTTGTAATCACCATCCAGGAATCGGTATAAATTGTCCGGCCCGCCGAACAATTAAGTCCGGTGGCCAAATGCATTAACATATTCCAACGGCTGTATCTCCTCGCTGCATCGACCGGTCTGCACCAGATTTTTTGTGAGTCATGGGGGAGCGCTGCCCTATGCGTTCGTGTGAATCGCATGGTGGACGGGCGGGGAAAATGCGTGACAGCATCTGCGGTGGCGGGCGGCCGGCGGTGCGCGAACCCCGCCGGCCGGCCCTCGAAGCCAAGCGCCGCTCCGGCCTATTGGCCACCGCTTGCGGCTTTAACATCCTTCATATTTGGCCTATCAGCGTACCTCGAGTCGCTGTTGCACGTTCCATAACAACAATGTTTAAAAACCATGGTTAGGAGACGTGTTAGACTTAGAAAAAGCAATCGTTTTACCGAGTAAAACCAAGGTAACGTACAGCGAAAGAGTGGAGGACAACGCATATTTGCCCTACCTGTACCACGTGATATGACGTCACGTTCTAAAAATAGCTCGCTCGCGGTATGCCATTGGAGAGGCCACAAGCAACAATGACATGCCTGCTATAACTCTAAACAAAGAGGAGTAGCAATTTTAATCCACAAAAATGTTAGTTTTACTATATTAGACAAAATTATAGATCCTGAAGGTAGATTCATAAAAATAAAAATATCTATTCATAACCAAAAGTTATGTATTGTCAGTGTATATGGCCCTAATGTTGATGACCCCTCATTCTTTCACAAACTTTTCCATGAACTTTCAAAACACCTGGATTGCTCTCTATTTATTGGGGGCAATCTCAACTTTGGTCAAAATGAAGAAATAGACAGGTTGAATACAACAGGGACCCAGTGCAGTTGGCAATCATTAAATTTAGTCAAACAATACATGAGTGATTATGGTCTTTGTGATATATGGCAATCTCTTCATCCTAACGGTAAGGAATATACTTTCTTTTCAAATGTCCAACATTCCTACTCTCGTTTGGACTATTTCTTAATCAGCAGCTTGATACTGTCTCACATTTCAGATGCTGTAATACATCCTATTCCTGTCAGTAATCATGCTCCTGTTTCTTTAACCCTAATAAATAAAAAAGTGACCCTCAAACAAAAACTGGAGACTAGATACATCATTGCTTAAGGATGAAGAATTTATCAAATATTTTCAAGAAGAGTGGGCTTCATACTTCATGTCTCTCTACCAGAGACATCAGCATCTATCCTCTGGGAGGCAGGGAAAGCAGTGATGAGAGGTAAAATAATTTCTCTCTGAGCTCATAAAAAAGAAAAATGAAGTTACTAGAAGCCTCCCAGGAAGAGGGAAAACGGGTAAAATCCGTAAAGCAAAATTAGAACTAAACGAATATATTGAAAAGCAAAATATTTTTTTAATACAAAGACTTTGAATAGAAAACTTTGAACATGGCAATGAGTCAGGAAGCTTCTTAGCTAATCAGCTAAAAATAAATAAAGAAAAAAACCTACTATATTTGCAGTTGTAGACTGAACAGGTAATACATTATATGATCCTGAAACACCTATTTAGATTTCTACAAATCCTTATACACATCACAGATAAACCCATCAGATACTGACATTGAGCAATTTCTGGATAAAATAACACTTCCTTAATTATCAGATAGTCAAACAATGACCCTGAATTTACCGCTGACAAGAGTTGAAATTCAGGAAGCTTTCAAAAGTATGCCCAATAAAAAGGCTCCGGGCCCAGATGGATTTCCAGCCGAATTTTATAAAGAATTATGGAATATTATTGTCAGGGTTCAGTTTTGATCTGGTTTTTGTTCACTACTATTTCAGTTCTTCCTCCTTGTCAGGGTTTAGTTATGTTCTGGCCTCATTTATTGTAATTTCCAGTTTCCTCCTCCCCCTCACTCAGCTCTCCTTCACTCCCTCTGCAGTCAGTCACACCTGTTGGTCATTAATCAGTCAGACTCACTTCACCTTCAGCCTCCCCACTTAAGCCTCCCTCTGCTTTCACTCCTCTGCCGGTCCGTTTTCAGTACACCACTACTCCTCGCCTGTCTACCTGAGTTTCCCTACTTGCTGTTGGAACTCTGCCACCTCTACATCTTAAGTTAAGTTTAGCCTGTTGCTGGATCCTTTCTATCTCATCTTAGTTTGTAGTGTTGCCTCTGCCTGTTTCCGGACTTGTTAGACTTCTCTCTGCTCCAAGCCTCATCTCTAGTGATGGTGAGATGAAGCCTCATGAGGCATTGAACCAATTGAGCCAACTGGTTCGAGAAAGGGTTCATTTCTTGAAGCTTCATGTGCACACGAAACCACCTACTGGCCAGGTGTATAAACACAGCCAGCTGTATCTTAACACGTGTGATGCATTGATTTTTTTATCTATTATGGCTCTTGGGAATGACTTCACAAAAGGTGTAGCACGAAATCATTTGTCTACATAAATTATGTATACACATGTGTATAATAAAATATTGTTTGAATGCATTCTCTGTGTGTAATTATTCCCAAAATAGTAGTGTCATGTGATATGGCATGTTGTGTAATGTTTTTCTGTGACTCTAGAAAAATGGCATGGGCTTAATCAGGCAGAGGACAGTGAAAGTGCTTGTGGAACTAGGGAGGGGGTAGTGACTAGGCTAATGCTTGTGTAACTTGGATGATTTCATGCATTTTTATTAAGAAACAACAATTTCTCCACAGTTTTTGGTTTCAAACGATTTCTCTTTTTTGACACTACTTCTCCAGCCTTTAAAAAGACACGCTCACATGGCACAGATGATGCCGAGGTGCATAAATAAGTGCAAGTTTGTACAGATTGGGGTACAGTGACCGATGATTAGGCAAGTACACCAGGGGGTTCTCCAGCCTGCTTATGTTTGCCTCTGACAGGTAGCGCTGGACCTCTACGGTGGCATCTGCTGACACATTTTGAGTCCTCTTTGCCTCCATGACACTAGTGTCCAATCTTTGCCAAAGTCTGCTACCTAAATGGAAACCACAGGTCATGTTAGTAAGGGTTATAATAGGAATAAGTAATGTCAAAATGTAATATAAAAGATTAACTCCAGTGAATTCTTGAGAGGTGGAAGCCTGGGGAATCTCGTGAGTGTTCTCTTCTGTGTTCCGTCGGATGACGGTGGCACACTCTGTAGTCAAGCACTTCACTGCTTCAGCAGCTTTTGTGTTGCTGAAAAATGCTATAAGTTTAAATTGTGGGTCCAGGAGTGTAGCCAGCGACAAGATGCTCATTGACTGGAGCATGTGCAGCTTCTCCCTGAGCTGTCTGATGAGCTGCTCTCCTATTTCCACTGCTACTGCAGGTGCCGACTTGGTGTCTTCCTCCTGAAGGGCTTTCTCTATCATCTTCAGGAGGGGGATAACTTTTGATGCCGACACGTGTTCTTCTGCAGAGAGCTCCGTGGTGGCGTCATAGGAAGGAGAGAGTAAAGAAAGGCACGCTACAACAATGTCAAACTCACTGGCAGTGAAAAAGGGAATGTCAGTGTGTAATCCAGCCAATGCCGCTCCTACTGGCTACCTCAACTCCACCAGACGTTGCAGCATCAAGTAGGTGGTGTTCCATCTTGTTTCCACCTCCTGCATCAGCTTGGTTGCTTGCATGCCCAGCTGAAGCTGCACTTGTGTAAGCTTCTCCTTTAAAGATACAGAAGAGTAGGCCATTAAGTCACTGCAGTAGGAGTACACCAAACTATTAACATTATATATTGGAATAAAAGAAAAGAGCATACCTTAGCAGTGGTGCTGCTTCTAAGGTAGCCAACCAGCTTCCTTGCTTTGGCCCGGAGGCCAGAGAGCACAGGGTGCTGGTCATGCGCCCTCTTCACAACAAGATTGAGGGTGTGAGCAACACAAATATGGTGGCGAAGCTTCACCTCTCTCACGCATGCCACCATATTAGGAGCACTATCGGTGACCATGCATGTCACCTTGCCTGAGATTACCCATTCCTCCATCAGGGAGGCTTTCATACAAGCAATATTTTCAGCAGTGTGCCACTGGGTTAATGCCTGCACTCCCAACAACACCGAGCTCAGCTTTTCGTTCTCCTCCACAAAGTGGCATGTCACTGCCAGGTAGGCATCCATGTTGATGGATGTCCACATATCTGATGTAAGGCTAACAGCAGCCACCTTCTCTACTTTAGCCTTAGCGTGCTCCTTAGCAGACTTATATTTGGCCTCCACCATGGCCTTCAGAGCCTAAAGGAAGAAATATATATATCGCTGAATTGTGACACAATAATGTAGTCATTCGTTTCATGTATGGACCCACACATACCTGCCTTGTAGGGAGAACATAATTGGGATCCAGCTTAGACACAAATGTCCTGAATCCAACGTCATCCACAATAGTGAAAGGCTGGGTATCCTTCACTATCATGGATACTAGAGCTTCATCCAGCTCTTGTTTTCTGGTGGCTGGTTAAAAGGGAATAAATACAGTGTATGCTACCTGTCTTTATTTGCACAACAAGCAAACATCAGCATGCAAAAATTGTGATAGTGTGTTTGTAATATAGTGAGGCACGGTAGTGCTTTAGCATGGATGAGGTGTTATTATTGTACCCCAACTCCTTGGAGCACAATAAACACCTCACATTTACAGAAAATAAGAAACAGTGAAAAATACAGTTCCTCATAAGCAAACCTAATGCATCTGCAAATGTTCAGTTCACCTTACCTTGTTAGGGCTTATCAAATCGAAATGTTCCCACATAGGGGAAATCCTCCTCTTTCTCGTCGGCTCCATCCTACTCCTATCCTGTCCTCGCACTCCTAAATCTCGTATTTATCTCTCTCCTAAACTCTCCAAACACCAAACTAACTGTCTCAAACTAAATAACCACTATCCAAACTCTGCTATCCAAACTATCAAAACTCTATCCACTCTCTCAACTGACCGCAACTTTCCTACAACAACCCACATTTTGAATGGAGCCTGTGGGGTTTCTAAAGCTGTCAAACCCCGCGCCAAAATCTGAGCCACTTCCCGAAGCAGTCACGTGGTACAGCCGGGCAGCGAGGCTTCGGACGTCATCGTTTTCGGCTCCTCCCCTAAACGAAGCAAGCTTCGATACGCGCGTTACGGAAACACCCCCCTCCATTACTCGACACATGCCTCGAAGCCTCGGCACATCACGTAACATCACTACTCATCTCTGTTTGTTGTTTATCCTCCTGTTACTCAGATCTGCAAGTATTCATCCAGCCCAGCTATATATCCTGTTGTAACTCTGACCAGCCAGTATTCATCTAGCCTAGCTAGATATCCTGTTGTACTCTGACCAGCTAGTATTCGTCTCTGCCGTGCTGGGGATCCTACTACTGTGCTCTGGTTCCCTCTCTGCCGTGCTGTGGATCCTGCTACTGGGTTCTGGTTTCCTCTCTGCCGTGCTGTGGATCCTGCTACTGGGTTCTGTTTCCCTTTCTGCCATGCTGTGGATCCTGCTACTGGGTTCTGGTTCCTTCTCTGCCGTGCTGTGGATCCTGCTACTGGGTTCTGCTTCCCTCTCTGCCGTGCTGTGGATCCAGCTACTGGGTTCTGGTTCCCTCTCTGCCGTGCTGTGGATCCTGCTACTGGGTTCTGTTTCCCTTTCTGCCATGCTGTGGATCCTGCTACTGGGTTCTGGTTCCCTCTCTGCCGAGCTGTGGATCCAGCTACTGGGTTCTGCTTCCCTCTCTGCCATGCTGTGGATCCAGCTGCTGGGTTCTGGTTCCCTCTCAGCCATGCTGTGGATCCTGCTGCTTACTCTGGACTCCAAGTACCCTCTCTGTCGTGTTCCTGGTCCTGCTTGCCAGCTCTTGCATCCTACATTTCTTTCTGGTACTGACTCTGGTTCTTCATGTAATCACCATCCACTGTTGCAATAAACTCTCTTAAACCAGCTCTGTGTGTGCGTGCTCTGTCCGGGTTCATCCAAGACAAAATCATGACAATTATGGAACCATGGGATATTGGTCCAAAATGTTTCAGGAAACTCAGGAAAATGGCAGATTCCCAGCTAATATGAATTGTGCTACCATTAGTCTCCTGCTAAAGCCAGGCAAAGATCCTGTTTCCTACCAGCTATCGTCCCACATCCCTTATTAATGTTGATATTAAAATGATCTGTAAAGCTTGGGCAAAACGATTAGATAATGTCACTCCTCTCAATACACCCTGATCAAACTGGTTTCATTAAAGGAAGGCAGTCACCCACAAATGCATGCAGATTACTTAATTTAATAGATTATTCCTTTAGTAAAAACACTGAATCCAATGCGTTGTCTTTAGATGCAGAAAAGGCGTTAGTTTTAAATTTTCATTGGTACTCTAGATTAAATAAATTGGTTAAAATTTTATACAGTTTCTCCAACAGCATGTGTCAAGACAAATAACAAAACATCTTCCAGTTTTTGTCTCCAGAGAGGCACCAGGCAATGATGCCCACTTTTCCCCTCACTGTTTGCTATTTTTATTGAACCACCAGCAGCAACAATTAGACTGTAAAAATGTTATTAAAGGTATAAAATGCAAGAAAATGGAGCATAAAATTAGTCTTTATGCAGATGATTCATCTCCAGCACTCAAACACATCTCTCTCAAGTAATTGAATTACTAGAATCTTTCTCAAAAGTCTCAGATCACTCTATAAATTGGTCAAAATCTACAGTACTGCCAAATAACTGCTATTTACAGAACCCCCTAGATTTACAACTACAGTCAGGCAGTATTAACCATTTCGGTATTACTGTTTCATCTAAATTGCCGGATTTAACAAAACTTAACCACATCCCTCTTTTAAAGAAGACAAGAGGATTTCACTTATGGGAAGGGTTGCTTCAATTAAAATAATGGTTTAACCTAGAATTAATTACTTATTCTCAATGATCCCCAATAAACCACCATTCAATATAGCTACCTATTATGAAATGGGAATAGGATTTATCAGTCAGCCGTGAACAGATATCTTTAAGCTATCTTTCAAAATGACTAGAAACCCAAATTTACAACTAATACGATACAAAATCCTTCACAAAGTACACTATACAGGTCAAAGATTATTCAGGATGGGTTTTGCACAATGTAATATCTGTTCTCAGTGTGCAGGCAATAATTCTGAAAGTTATATTCATGCACTAATGTTATGCACACATATTCAGAGGTTCTGGGTCCAAATATGTAAGGACTTGAGATGTAAAATTTCACCTTTCTGCTCAGTGTGCTTGCTGGGTAACTTGGATGATAGCACTTTGGGAGAGAAATCAGTTTGCATGGCTTTCACGGCCCTATGTATTGCAAAGAAAACTATCTTCATGAACTGGAAGAGCAAAAATGTCTCAGTGTCAATCAGTATAGAGATCTTATGTTGGATCACATCCGTTTTGAGACAGCTTCTGCTTCCACATCAGATCAATCTCTCTGGGCTCCTTTGATCGGTTCCATCACTTGGTGGGAGTGGGGGGCTGTGGGTTGTGTCCTGTAGGGCGTGGTGGCTGATTTGGGGGGTGTAGAGCATTCTGTGCTGGGTTACTGGCCTGGTAATGGGTTACTGGCCTGGTTGCTGTGCTGCTCCTGGGTGGGTCTGGGGTGGGTCCGGGGCTCTGGGTTCCTGGGGTGTGTAGTCCTTGGGCGGGTGTCCTGGGTTCTGTGGAGTATGACAGTGGGGGTTTGGGCCAGTGTATGCCCGGGGTCTGGCCCTACCCGGGGCCTCTGGTGGTACATCTTATGGCAGATGCTCTCCCTCTCATGGGGTACATTCTTCTTGTGAGGGGATGGGAAGGGAGGGGGTTGGGGTGAACCCAGCCTGGGTGTTTATCGTCATATGTGGTGTGGGAGTTGTTTGAATGTTAGTATTGGGGTAGGTTTAATTACATTTTCCTTTCCTTGGTAGGTGGGGGGGGGGTACTTGGAGGGCTCCGTGTCCGGCACCTTATCCCAATCCTGGCTCATGGCGGCTTTGAGTGCTGGTGGTATCCATGCAATAGGGGTCTGCATGGTTCGGGTGGGCAGGCTGATTCCCTAGAGAATGGACAGGTGGGTTGGGGGGTGGTGGTGTTGGTCTCACTCCACTGGGGGGTGGGGTGCTCTGTAGCCTTGGGTCCCTGGGGCCCATTGCTGCACACTCTCACAAACTCTTACATCCATCCATCCACCTTCACGCTTATCCCTGTTGGGTCACGAGGGCTGCTGGTGCCTATCTCCAGCTGTTATTGGGTAAGAGGCAGGGTACACCCTGGACAGGTTGCCAGTCTGTCGCAGGGCCATACAGAGACAGACTGGACAAACAACCATTCACACTCACACCTAAGGAGAATTTAGAGAGTCCAATTAACCTAACAGTCATGTTTTTGGACTGTGGGAGGGTTAGGGTTAGGCACACAGAAAGACTTGAACCCAGGACCTTCTTGCTGCAAGGCAACAGTCACTGCACCACTGTGCACACATTATGTGTATACATTTCGTATTGAATAATACTGGATATTTTTTAGTGATGGTATCAGGGCGTTGGTTGATTGTACCAAATGTGCCTGTACCTGTAATACTTTATCAGCTGGTTTTGCTGTTCTTTTTATATCTCTCTTTGCAGGTGAAGAAGCAGACTCAGAGGATGTTATATTGCTCTCTCCCTTTTCTCTCCTCTTTCTCGTTCACATTTTTTCCCTTTTAGGCATTTTATCTCATCTGTTTCTCTCCTTTTGTTACTCTTCTACCTTCCTGCTTCAGTGTCCATTTAATATAAAATAATCCCACCATAAATTCTAATAAAGCTTATTGCATATATAAATCAAGTGGAGCACTATGGCAAAAGCAGTAAGGCTCCACTTGTGAAAGTAAAATCTGTTGGGCTCTTTTTGGCATTAAAACAACTATTGGTATTGCCACATTGCCAAATAGGACACAAAACAAAAAAAATGTAATAAAAAAAATAATGAGTACCACCCACCCCAACCTCTGTCCAAACTGCAGCCTGGCCAGAGTGTTACTTTCAGGCTGGATGGGAAGAAAGGCTGGAAAACCCTGGCAAACGTCATTGCAGAAGCTCCAGATCCCAGGTCCTATCTTGTCCAACTGTTTGTTGGCCGCAGAAATAGGACACATTTGCAGGAAGTGCCTGAGCCGGCACCACAGAGTGCTGAACAATAGACAAACAGTGACTTTGCTAACCCAGTTAACACAGAGACCTCTCCTACTGCTAATAATTCACCTGTGACTTGTGTTCCATGTATGCACCCAAGTTCAAGTGCCTAATAGAACCCTTACCGGTACAGAAATTACTTGTTTTTCCATGTTTAGGATGGAAGTTAAAGATAATGTGGATAATTTTTAATTCTAAATAGCCTACTGTGTTTAGACAGATATCTTGTCTTATCCAGCTAAGGTTTAAAGTTACAGATGATAAATGACTTCTTGGAGGGCATTTTCTAAGTGGGAGTTTTTCATAAAAGGGGAGATGTGTTGTAATGTAATTAAAGCATTATTTTTAGAAGCTCAACTAGGAGGTGCTAAAGGCTCTCCTATGGCTTAATGCTGCTTGTTCATGAATAAAGCATGATGTACGGTAGTAAAGTGTGGTTGTGATGACACCTGATGAACCAACTTGTTAATAAAATGGTTAAATCTCTTACCATCATTCAGTGAGTTCATGACATCATCAATCAAGAAGTGTTGTGTAAGTCGGTGATAAAGATGAACCATGTTGTTGGTTTTCTGACTCAAATAGTTAACTTCTCCTGTAGAGGAAAATGAAACTGAACATTGAGACATGAGCTACCTCACGGGTACCAGGTGCCTGAGTCTGGGCAAAGTGCTGAATTGTTTCTGGGATTTTCAAGAAGAGATTCAGAAGTTTTGCGTGACGAAAGGAAATGATGTCCGACAGCTTTCAGATGCAGACTGCATCACTCACCTTGGTTTTTATGTAGATGTGATAATCAATTAACTAAATGTCAAACTGCAAAACAAATTCCCAAGGAGATTTCAGAACTGTAAAAAAAAAATTGAGAGTGAAATGCATATGATTTCTTCTCCCTTCACCAGCAACTTTGATGATAGAGCCAGTGATGTTCAGATGGAACTTGTTGACCTGCAGTCTGACACACATCTGGCGGAGCACTTTAGGTCTGTCTCACTGCTTGATTGTAATTCTTCACTCAAAAAGAATAACCTTCCACACATGAGGTGTAGTGAAATGTCACCTCTCTGGTGTGGAACGGAGCCTGAGCTAGTGCGCGAGGTTGAGAGGTTCTGACTAGAGATAGTCGGACTTACCTCCACGCATGGCTCTGGCTCTGGAACCAGTCTCTTTGAGAGGGGCTGGACATTCTTCCACTCTGGAGTTGTCCCTGGTGAGAGGCGCCGAGCAGGAGTGGGCATACTTGTTGCCCCTCATATTGGTGCCTGTACGTTGGGGTTTACCCTGGTGAACGAGAGGGTAGCCTCCTTCCGCATACGTGTGGTGGGATGGGTTCTGACTGTTGTTTGTGCTTATGCGCCAAACAGCAGTTCAGATTACCCACCCTTTTTGGAATCCTTAGAGGGGGTACTGGAGAGTTCCCCACCTGGGGACTCCCTCGTTCTTCTAGGGGACTTCTGGACAATGACAGTGAGACCTGGAGGGGCGTGGTTGGGAGGAATGGCCCACCTGATCTGAACTCGTGTGGTGTTCTGTTGGACTTCTGTGCTCGTCATGGATTGTCCATAACGAACACCATGTTCAAGCATAAGGGTGTCCATATGTGCTCTTGGCACCAGGACACCTTAGGCCGTGGTTCAATGATCGACTTTGTTGTTTCATCTGTTGTTTCGGGTGAAGAGAGGGGCAGAGCTCTCCACCGACCACTACCTGATGGTGAGCTGGCTCTGATGGCGGGGGAGGAAGCCGGTCAGACCTGGTAGGCCCAAACGTATTGTGAGGGCTTGCTGGGAACGTCTGGCAGAATCCCCTGTGAGACGGAGCTTTAACTCCCACCTCCGGGAGAGCTCTGAACATGTTCCGAGGGAGGTGGGGGACATTGAGTCTGAGTGGACCATGTTCCGCGCCTCTATTGTTGAGGTGGCTAGTTGCAGCTGTGGCCGCAAGGTTGTCGGTGCATGTCGCGGCAGCAACCCTCGAACACGCTGGTGGACACCAGCGGTGAGGGAAGCTGTCAAGCTAAAGAAGGAGTCCAATCGGGCTTTATTGGCCTGTGGTACTCCGGAAGCAGCTGATGTGTACCGGCAGTCAAAGTGGCAGGCCGCTTGGCTGGTCGCTGAGGCAAAAACTCGGGTGTGGGAAGAGTTCGGAGAGGCCATGGAGAAAGACTTCCGTACGGCTTCGAAGTGATTCTGGTCCACTATCCGGCGTCTCAGGAGGGGGAAGCAGTGCAGTACCAACACTGTTTATAGTGGGCGTGGTGTGCTGCTGACCTCGACTCGAGACGTCGCGTGTCGGTGGGCGGAATACTTAATCCCACCAACACGTCTTCCATTGAAGAAGGAGAGCCTGGCGACTCGGGTTCTCCTATTTCTGGTGCTGAGGTCACCGAGGTGGTTAAAAAGCTCCTCGGTGGCAAGGCCCCGGGGTTGGATGAAATTCGCCCTGAGTACCTTAAGGCTCTGGATGTTGTGGGGCTGTGTTGGTTAACGAGACTCTGCAACATTGCGTGGACATCGGGGGCAGTTCCCCTGGATTGGCAGACTGGGGTGGTGGTCCCCCTATTTAAAAAGTGGGATCGGAGGGTGTGTTCCAACTACAGAGGACTCACAGTCTTAAGCCTCCCTGGTAAGGTCTATTCCGGGGTTCTGGTAAGGAGGGTCCATCGGATAGTCGAATCTCGGATTCAGGAAGAGCAGTGTGGTTTTTGTCCTGGCCATGGAACACTGGATCAGC
Source organism: Fundulus diaphanus (assembly GCA_037039145.1). Classification (NCBI taxonomy): domain Eukaryota; kingdom Metazoa; phylum Chordata; class Actinopteri; order Cyprinodontiformes; family Fundulidae; genus Fundulus; species Fundulus diaphanus. Next base: position 4,705,402 of record CM073142.1, read on the forward strand.
TCTACACTCTCAGCAGGATCCTGGAGGGTGCATGGGAGTTTGCCCAACCAGTCTACATGTGTTTTGTGGATCTGGAGAAGGCATTCGACTGTGTCCCTAGGGGGGTCCTGTGGGGGGTGCTCCGGGAGTATGGAGTACCAGGCCCTTTAATAAGGGCTGTTAGGTCTCTGTATGATCGGTGTCAGAGCCTGGTCCGCATTGCCGGCAGTAAGTCGAACTCATGTCCGGTGAGAGTTGGACTCCGCCAAGGTTGCCCTTTGTCACCGATTCTGTTTTTCTAGGCGCAGCCAAGGTGTTGAGGGGATCCGTTTTGGTGACCTTAGGATCGCGTCTCTGCTATTCGCAGATGACGTGGTTCTATTGGCTTCATCAGGGCGTGATCTACAGCTTTCACTGGAGCGGTTCGCAGCCGAGTGTGAAGCGGCCGGGTTGAGGATCAGCGCCTTCAAATCCAAGACATGGTCTTGAAAGGTAGAGTGCCTTCTCCGGGTTGGGGAGGATGTGCTGCCCCTAGTGGAGGAGTTTAAGTACCTTGGGGTCTTGTTCACGAATGAGGGGAAGATGGAGCGGGAGATCAACAGGCGGATTGGTGCGGCGCCTGCTGTGAAGCGGGCGCTGTACCGGTCCGTTGTGGTGAAGAGAGAGCTGAGCCAAAAGGCAAAGCTCTCGATTTACCGGTCGATCTAAGTTCCTACCCTCATCTATGGTCATGAGCTTTGGGTTGTGACCAAAAGAACAAGATCCCGGATACAAGCGGCCAAAATGAGTTTTCTCCGTAGTGTGTCTGGGCTCTCCCTTAGAGAAAGGGTGAGGAGCTCAGTCATCCGGGGAGGACTTAGAGTAGAGCCGCTGCTCCTCCACGTCGAGAGGAGCCAGTTAAGGTGGCTCGGGTATCTGGTTAGGATGCCTCCTGGACGCCTCCCTGGTGAAGTGTTCCATCGGTCCCACCGGGAGGAGACCCAGAGGGAGACCCAGGACACGCTGGAGGGACTATGTCTTTCGGCTGGCCTGGGAACGCCTTGGCATTTCAAAGCTGGCCCAAGTGGATGGGGAGAGGGACGTCTGGGCATCCCTACTGAAGTTGCTACCCCCGCGACCCGACCCCGGATAAGTGGAAGAAGATGGATGGATGGATGGATGGATGGATGGATGGATGGATGGATGGATGGATGGATGGATGGATGGAAATGAGGTGACACTTAGAATATTCTGGTCTTCTTTGGGTCTACGTATGTATGTTAGACATTTTCAGTGAGGAAGTTTAACATATCCAGATCCAAATCTCCTACCACTGATGATCACCTCGCAGCCGTTCTTTCCATATCCACCTCAGACATTCAACCAGATTTCAGTGCACTTGTTCAATCCCAAGACTGAGTGGATTTTTCTTACTGAACAAGTAAAAGGATGTAATCAATGAAGGGGGTAGTTGTGGTTGAGTAGGGTGGGGGGCTGGTATTAATATTTACAGATTATTCTTATTCTTCTGAATATAAGTAACAGCTAACCAAAATATATAATTTATTGCTTTTTACATTGGGAATTTGTTTTTAATATTGAACAAAATTAAGTTCATGTTAATGTTGGTTCGGCCCTCAAACACAACCCAGGTTTCTCATGTGGCCCCTTATAAAAATGAATTGCCCACCCCTGGTTTAGACACTTAATATAAGGGAATTCTTATCCTGGGTCAAAACTGACCCAAGCCATAACACGAAGGCATTCAATACAAACATTATGTAAGGGGTGAAGTCACCAAACAACTGTATAAACCACTTTTATTTCATAGATATCTGTAGTTTCATATTTCACTCATTATTCTGTATACACAACATGCATGAAAGTATACAAGTACTTTTAAATCACATTTACCACAACTTGTGAGATAACTTTCTAACATTCTCACAAGAAACCCCTATCTTCCACCCCCAAACCCCTCCATGATTGGGCTTGTTACACATATGTAACAGCAGAGTTACATTAACGGGGGGGGGGGGGGGGGGTTGCTTCATAAACATAGCAGTTGATGAATGTTAATTACATGGTCCTCACACAGGGAGTAATAAAGCAAAACCCAATGGAGGTTTTTTCAAACCACTAGGCAAGCACAACTCATACTAATGAGCATGAACTAATTTGTTGTGATATTGAACAGAGGGTTGTTAATAGCAGGAGCCATCCCTCTCCCATGGAATAATTGTTCTAATCGCTCATTTCAAAGGTGATTAAAATACTTTCACCTGGCAGCTTTTCTGTGACTACCTACACTGGCATGTGGTTTGGGACTGGCGGTCAAAAAGACATTACATGCTGCCAGAATTTGGAAAATTAGACCATATGGACCATTCTCTTTCAGGTCGATTCACCTTTGGTTCTTAGGAAACACTCTTCGAGCCATTTGGCATTATCAAGCCACAGACTGAACTAAAAAAGGAAAGGCATCTAAATTCAGCCATCAATGGATCTACCGAATGCAAGTGAAAAGAACAAGATAGAATTATCTTCTGATTACCCCAGAAAAAAACAAATCTTCCCAACATCTACAAGCTTATTTCAGCTGAAATAAATTTCTTAATTTATGTTAACAAATAGTTAACATGAATACTGAATGCAAAAGAAAAGAACAAGAACGAACAGGCCTGATTACCCCAGAACCCCCCCCCCAGATCTTACCAATATCTATAAGCTTATTTCAGCTGAAATCAATTTCTTAAGTTATATTAACTGATAGTTCCCATGGCCTGTTATTTGGTTGCTGGTGGATAAAACCAAAAAGTCTACTGAAGAAACATTCCTTCTTATTCCAAAGGCCTTCCTAAAACGTTTTGACAGCTACATGAAATGTAAGAAAACTGGAGTTGTTTTTTAAACATTTTTAATATTGCAGCCTTGCTGCATTTTTAAGATTCATTTGGTTCTGTATATCTTTATAAACCACACAACTTACGTTTATGCTGTACATATGAATCGATACAATTTTTTTCTTCCATGGAGATTCTTGAACATTTGGAGAAAAAGAAAAGGCGGTTGAAGTTCAAGTACTCAGTGCTCTATATACTGGGTAAAGTGGAAATTATACTCCAGAACTTACATTCGGGTGGATTAGCACTTTCCAAATAGTGCTCTTTGAATATAATTTAAAACAAGTCATCGCTGTAAGGGGGAAACATGTAAAAAAAGATATTCATACATGTACTTATTTTTAAACTCTGCTTGTTTCATGTTGAAAGATCATTGGGTTCCAATCAAGCATCCAGTTAGCAATAGTTGTGTATTCTACCTTTTAAAAAGTCCTCTAAATCGCTCACATTGTGAAGTTGCTGTTCTCTGTCACATTTTGCCTGAACTCTGGCTTGGTGTTCCAAAACTTTCATTTTCTTGTTGTCAACCATTCTTTAGTTGATTTGGAGGCAGTGCTTGGACTGACTGTTACCCTGAAAATGAAACCTGAATGTTTTGGATCAAAATTGATTGATATTTGGAATTTTTCACAATTTTTTTAACCAAAAAGAAAAGTATAAAAAGGGGAAAAACTGTGTTGTTTGTAAAAAGAGATCCCAGGGTATGGTGCCACTACCACTATGTTTCACTGTTGGTATGGTGTATTGTTGTGGATGTTGTTTTTGTGCCAGATGCATGCCTTTTCACTTTATGACTTCTATTTCTACCTGATGAAGCAGTCTTGCTAGGAGTTGCTATTAGGGGTCATTACAAAATTACTTACTTTTCCAGCAGTTTTCCTGGTTATTTTCTTGCATTTTTGGCATATTATTGCATGATCCAGTTTCACCCAAGCTTGCTACCAGATTACTGTAGTATAGAGAACTTTATGGTTCTCCTGTGAATTATTTATTTTTTTGTACTTCAGATAGTTTGGAAAGGGCCTTGAAATCCAGTTAGGAACAATTTGCTTATCCAAGAACATTTGTAATGTAGTTCCTCCTTGGCATTGTATTAACCTTCATCTGTAAGCTCCAGAGAATGAAAATGCAAAGACTCCTGCATTTTAGCTGATGGACTAGCAGAGCCTTGCTTTACCTCCTAAAATTCTATAGAGGTAGCAAGAGTACATTTAGTTCTTATTGTAGACATTCATCCCATTCTGGGGTTGGTTTTGCTTTGTTGAGGTTAGTGTAAAATTAATTTGGAGGTGAATGAAATTAAATCGTTGGTCGTTTATCTACTGTTCTGTAAAACCCTAGAGTTGAAAAAAGGTGCACTTTCTTTGTACAATGACAATATACTTTTTGTGTCATGAAATCTTTTAGAAAGAGCTTGAGGAGAGCTCTTTTCAACTTGCCTTTTGATTCAGTCTGAACACACAGGTTCCATCCGATGCCTTCTTCAGAGCTGGAGGTGATGTGTTTCATGGCCACATGGTGCTGCTGTCGTACTTTCAAAAGCTGGTTTCTCCCTCTCGTAGATCTGCTGTTGATCAGTCACCATTCCTTCTTTCTTTTCATGAGGCCAATATATTTCATTTGTTGGTGTGCCATCATACTGGGAAATTTCTTCCAATTAGCATGCATTCATTTATATTCTTATGTCAGCATCAGCACTCTCCTCCACAGAAAATAATCTGTTTCTTCAGCTAAGTCACATGATTGATTACGGTTCACTTGTATAGCTGATGAACATTTGTCTTGTGTTTATGGCTTTTAAGTGCTGAAGGTTGGCATTATGGATATTACTGCCCCTTACAAGACTTGCAGTGTTTATTATGTTCAAGTGAAACTATACAGTTAAGTCATAATTATACATCAGAAATTCCTATACCTGAAAAACAGAAATGTACCTTTTTTAAATTTACAAACTACACTAAAGCATTAACTAAAATAGCATGCTTATTGTTAGTGGTCTGAATAAATAAATATTTCTGGAGAATCCACATTGCTATATTGTAGCATAACACTCTCCCATGAGAGTGTGAATTGCCTGTTAGAATGGGGAAAATTTTGATCTGAATCCAAGAATAAAGAAATGTATAAATTGCTACATTCCCTCTTTAAAAGCTGATTAAACCAACAACCACCCTGCTGTTTCCCATGCTTTCCCATTCTGACACAAGATGCTGAAGTTAGAAAGAGCTTTACCATCACATAGATCTAGCTGAGAGTTACCTTTCCACAATGTTCCACCAATGTAACACTTAATAAATGGTAGACAGAGGGTGAGCTGCAGCCCTACCACATGTCCTCAGGGATGAAGCTCAGCTTTGTTAGTCATTTGGTACAATGATTCTAATGAGAATTTACCTTTTGTTCTCTCTCTTTTTTTCTTCATAGTAGGTACACCTGGTCTGGCGTTCTGTTAGCTGTGACATCATCCAGGGAAGACAGATCACCTGCTATTACCATTTAATGTAGAACAGATTACTAGATCAATGTGTGCTTCTGTGCTTGTTTGTCTCTCTTGTTGTGTCTCTGCTCTGTCTTCTCTAACCCCCAGTCGGTCGAGGCAGATGACCGTTCATACTGAGCCCGGTTCTGCTGGAGGTTTTTCCTTCCCGTTAATGGGGAGTTTTTCTTTCCTCTGTCGCTTCATGCTTGCTCAGTATGAGGGATTGCTGCAAAGCCATGGACAATGCAGACAACTCTCCCTGTGGCTCTACGCTTCTCCAGGAGTGAATGCTGCTTGTCGGGACTTTGATGCAATCAACTGGGTTCCCTTGTATAGGACATTTTTGACCAATCTGTATAATCTGACCCAATCTGTATAATATGATTGAATTTGACTTTGTAAAGTGCCTTGAGGTTTGGGTACAAGAACCATGTCTGATAGGTTATAAATTGATTGGAAAGTATCTGAATTATTTCATCATATTGTAACGAAGAAAACTATCGAATTAATCTGACATCCCAAAAAGATATCTGTGACTTCAAATCCCAGTAGTCATAACATTTCACACCTGGGTGTGAAGTAAGTCCATGGGTCGAGGAAGGAAATAGGACAGAGGGTCCCCATCACACTTCAAATCTAGAAGCTCAGCACAGAGACAAGAACTCCCACTAGGATGTGCAGTGTGCTGCATTCAGAAACCTAACTAGATAAATATCCTACCTGGCCAAGTAAAAGAAGTCCGCCTCTTTGATGAACTGGATCTCCAAAAAATTATTTTCTGTGGGAATGTGTGTACAGCATCGTTTTTTTTGTAAGTCTGTGTGTGGTGAGTGGGGCACTAGGGAGGGACGGTGTGAATGAGTTTTTTTTTTTTTTTTCTTGGGAGAGGGACCGTTCCGCTCCCTCTCCCAAGAACATCTCATGTCTCCGCTAGGTGCGGAGCCCATCCCCTCACGTCTTGCCCCCCTCCGCTGTGCTGGCAGGTGCCTTGGTCCTCTGGCGCATTGACAGTCCTCGGGTTTGGGGCGGGTTCCCGGGTGGGTGCCCGCCCATTCCCGGTGGCTGCTTCGCGGGGCCTGGGGCGGGGTGCCCCTGGGGCCTCTGGCCCTCAGGGCCCATGGCCGGGACCACTTCAGCGTGGCTGGCTGCCGGCGGAGCCCACGGGCTCGTCCCCGCGGCTCCTGGGGGCGTCGGCATTGCGGTGGCTGGGGGATTTCCTCGGGGTCGTCTCTCCTCTTTCATTGAGGGGGGGCTGCAGATTTCCCCTGTTGGCCCCGCTGGGGTGCCCTGCTTTGGGGGCCCCTTTGGGAGTCCAGGGTTATGGGTCCCCTGACCCCTGCCTCTGTGCTCGGGGAAGGCGGGCCTTAGGTTCTCCACAACCACTATCGAGCTATTTCCTTCTGGATAATTTTCACCTAAACTAGTGCACTCTCACAAACTCCCACAGGTGCAGGGTTCCAGGTATTAAGTGTTCACTTATATACAGAAAGCCCGTAATTTATTTATTTTCTTTCACTTTCTTTTTTCAGGTATTACATTACACATGTCAGCTTACATAATAATATATATGATTTAGCAATGGCATCTAGGTGTTATTCGATTATATCTGTTACTTTATGTCTGTTGGTTGTGCTGTTCTTTTTGCGTCTTTTTCCAGGTCATGGAGCAGATGGAGGACGTTTTATCATTCTCTCCCTTTTATCTCTTCTTTCTTTCACCTCTTCTCTTTCTTTTTTTCTCTTCTTGTTCTTCCTTTACTCTCCTACTTTCCCATTGTATTGTCCATATAATTTGAAATTCTCCCTTCAGGAATCACAATAAAGTTATTTACATGCATAAATCAAGCGGAGCACTATGAGGAAAGCTGTTTGCTCCACTTGTGAAAGCAAAATCTGTCGAGCTCTATTTGGCATTAAGACATCAATTCTTATTGCCACATTCCCCACAGGACACTGGGGAAAAAATAAATAAATATTCTACCGTATAAAACAATGCACAAGTTCATTATACTCTTCAAACATATTTGAAGAAATTATATCCAAATAAAAGCTTACATGTAAAACATATCTCATTATCGAAGCCCTTTCACAGCTCTAATTGTAATGGTCATTCCACTTTGGGGATATCCAGATGTTGCACATGATGAATCACTATCCTGGATTTCAGGAATATTTAATTCTAGATCATTTGCTATAGTCTGAGCTTTTTCTGTTATGATGTGTCAAAAGTTTCCCTTTTAAAAGAGAGAGTAGGGGATGTTATGGTTTAATTTGTGTAATATTTTGCTAAACCTTGAAGCTAGTCTAATTAAATACAGGCTGTGTAGAGTTCTTAATGGAACAGCTCACTGTATGATTTAGATGTGTGCTTTCACTTAGCCATCTTAAGACTCTCCAGTGTTGTAGTCAAGTCACTATGCCTCGAGTCCGAGTCCAGGTTCGAGTCACCAGTGTTCAAGTCCGAGTCAAGTCCAAGTCATTAAAAAAAAAATCCGAGTCGAGTCCGAGTCGAGTCCACTACTCATCCGAGTCAAGTCCGAGTCGAGTCAATATTGACGTGTGATGTATGACATGAAGCAGTAACATTCCATTACACTAATAACTCTTTCGCTGTAGTTACCCTTGGTTTTACTCGGTAAAACGACTGCTTTTTCCAAGTCTAAGATGTCTCCTAACCATGGTTTTTAAACATTGTTGTTATGGAACGCGCAACAGCGACTCGAGGTACGCTGATAGGCCCCATATGAAGGATGTTAAAGCCGCAAGCGGCGTCGATCGGCCCTCACAGCCAAGCGCACTCCGGCCTATTGGCCACCGCCGCGGTGCCGGCCGGCGGGCGGGGTTCGCGCACCGCCGCGGCTCCGGCGGCCGGCGGGGTTCGCGCACCGCCGGCCGCCCGCCACCGCAGATGCTGTTACGCATTTTCCTCGCCCGTCCACCGGGCGATTCCCACAAACGCGTTCGGCAACCCTCCCCCATGACTCACAACAAATCTGGTGTGGATCGGTCGATGCAGTGAGGAGATACAGCCGTTGGATAATGATAATGCATTTGGCCACCGGACCGGACTAAATTGTTCGGCGGGTCGGAAAATTTATACCGATTCCTGGACGGTGACTACAAACAGAAAAAAAAAACCACCAGATGACGCCATGAACGCCAAGCAGGAGAAAAACGACGACTTACCTTCCTATCAACTTGGCCTGTTTTCCAGTCTTTCCGAGCCCTCGACACTCAATCCATCGTTTGAACTGAACGTTGGTATGTTGTTCCACAGTTCTACCAGTAAATGGGCGCCTGGACATCCTCTTGTGAAAGTTTAACAGCTGAAAAGTCGGTCATATCGTTGTGTCTGTTGCATGTGTAATGGCTGGTTGCTGCGTGCGCTCTCACACTGTTTGCCCAACCTTAGCGGCAAGGGGCGTTGCTCATGAGATGGTGACGTCACGTGCGCGGTACGACATTTAGATATTAAAATCATACACCAAATAATATTCTAATGACATATTAAAATTATAGCCTAATGATATAAAAAAAGTCGAGTCTTTTTCTCAATTTCCAAGTCAGAATGATCTGAATGTAGGAGTCCGAGTCCAAGTTCGAGTCATCAGTGCTCAAGTCCAAGTCAAGTCACGAGTCTCTAAATTTAGCTAATGACTCGGACTCGAGTTCGAGTCTCGGACTCGAGTACTACAACACTGAGACTCTCTGCCGCATTTAGAATAAATGGTTAAGCTAAACTCTGAAGTTGAGTCCTCCTTAGACAGTGTTTATAGTGGTAAGCTATACCTGTCCTTTGGTTTTCTTGAATTGTGTTGTTACTGAAATGTGCTGCATGAATGAACTATGCAGATGGCGTTACACCTCATTAGTCCATTTTACACTGGCCCTAGCCTATTCCGCCCACTCGGCTCCACACCGCTGGGTTCCACTCTATTCAACTCATGTTGGTATAAATAAATACAAATACTGCCAACTGCTGGACAGGAGTTTTCCTCATAACTTCCCCATATTGGGCTGTTTTATGTAAATGGCCCCTAGCAAATGAAAACACACCAAACTTAAACACCCTAAATGTTGGTTTACCCCACAAAAAGCAAAGCCTGGGGTAAATAGAACACAGAGATGTTTATTGCAGATGTCAGACAGGAGGCACTGTTGTTGTGCTGTTGGTCTACTCTGTCAGTGTGCGCAATGTATGGTGAACAACCACCCACTTTAAGTTTCCTCAGGCAATCAGCATTATGTATGCCTCTGTCTCACCCCTTCTCTCCACACCCAGTGGAATTGATCAAGATGTAGTAATGCAGCATGTTATATTGTAGGTGATGTACCCGTGTTACCAAAACGAGAAAAGTAATTACTGTAATTACTCTATCACATAAAAATATAAGGCCATTGATTACAGCGCTATTTTGTAACACCATTTGTCATGATTTAGGTTTTTGTTTGTTTGTCTTGGAGTTTTCCGAAAATCTGCTCCACTCCCTTCAGCTACCACTCATCCGCCAATCAGCTCAGCGACTTACCAGCCACCATCTGTTCCCCTGTCTATTTATACCCAGCTCATTCCCCTGCTCACTGCCAGATCTTATCTCCTGTGCACTGCTGTTTTGTCCGCTCTGGTGAGCCTTCTGCCTGCATCTGATCAAGTCTGGTTCTGCCTGCATCTGGTCAAGTCTGGTTCAGCCTGCATCTGGTCAGGTCTGGTTTAGCCCACATCTGGTCAAGCCTGGTTCAGCCTGCATCTGATCATGTCTGGTTCTGCCTGCATCTACTCAAGTCTGGTTCTGCCTGCATCTGGCCAGGCCTGGCACTGCCTGTAATCCCTGGTCAGTCTGGTTCTGTTTTCCTGTCTGAAAGCCCCCTTGGTCGCTAGGACTGCCCCTGCCTCCTCGGAAGCCTCCTCGACGCCGTTGAAGGGTCCGGTGGCTTGGAAAGCAAATATTTCTTCTGAATCACACATAGGATCTGCCCAGAAAATGTGTGTCCCCCCTCCAGACGCACCACCTCCCTTTTTTGCGTGTTTCTCTTTTTTGACGCGCATATTCCATAACTGTGGTTACATTAGACGTTGCCAGTGTAACTAAATGTTTTTTAACCCACGCAGAAATATATGGCTGGAAACCTCCCATCAACATCTCCGTTACCGGGAGGGATGCCGCTGTGAAACCTATATTCTTTTTCAAAACGTATTTTGAACTCGTCTACGTCTTCCCCTATTTTTTGTTTTATGGACCCCAAATGTCCTTAATCCGCCCTTTTGCGGAAAACTATACATGCTGCTTTTGCTAGAGCTGTCCATTTCTGCCTTTGTTCGATCCCAATTTGCGCTTGATGTTCAAATATTCCGCCTTTTGGGGTTCTAATTCGCCCTTACTTTTTCCCAATGTAAGGCTTGTCCGAACTCATTTCCATTTAAACCATATGAGTTATAAATTCCCACCATGTCTTGGGTCCATATTTCTGGATCTTCCTGTGGAGAAATTACACCTTCTACAGTCTTTCTGGTTTCCTCTAACGGCCACAGACAGAAAACTGGGATTGTTTGGGGCTGCTGAGCTCCTACATTATTTGTGATTTGTGACCTGCACCATAGGACACAAGCCTTTGGACTGGTCTGTTGATAATGAATGATCTGATTTACTCAGTCCATCCAGGTCTGGGTACAGATTTGAAACATCCTTGGGGGGGTTTAGGGGATTATACGGTGGTGGTCTGTTTTCTTCAGTTGCCACCATGGTTTGCGTTACTGAAGTAATGTTCTGGCGGGTTCTTTTTTGTTTAGAGCCTAAAATTGTAGGAGACCAAATAGGTGATGAAGTCAGGCTTTGACGCGCCGCTCCATCGGCCACCCCACTCCCTCCTGCTGGTCGGGGCTGTCTCTGTTCGCGCGGTTGCGTTTCATTATCTTAATGGTGCACGGACATTACAGTTGTGTGACGGTCTGCTTTATTTTTTACTTGTGCAGCCTGCCTTTTTTGTGCTTGATTTAACCAACAGCGCGCAATTTCAAGGTCTTATTTTTTTCTGTTTTTGTTTTCCTGTTTTTGCACTAGCCCTTATTTCTAGCCGACACACAACGTTTTCCCATTTATTCACTTTCAAAACACCATCTACATTATACTTTTTCTTCCACTTCCCCAAATATTTTAAATTACTTGGATCAATCTGATACATAAACTTTTCATCCCCTTTGGGATTTCCCTTTCTACTGTTATGCCATATCAGGATGTGACAAACTTGCATTAGTTCGGGACGTGACGGACTGCATTTCCCATGATGCAAGGTGGTCAAAATGGCCACCAACTCCCATCATGCAACACGGCCCAAAAATGGCCGCCGCCCTAACAACAGAGCGGAGAGATAACGTTGCTAGGGAAAGGTATAAAACCTAGCAACACACGGCATTCTGCCTTCTTCTTGGCATTCAGCCAGTCAGGGAAGTCACGCAGCTGCTACTCCAAACTTCCCCCCCCCCATGCCACGTGCTCGAGTTTCTCGCTTGACCGAGACTTTTCAAAGCAAACTTTATTCCCTGCTTTGCTGACGCAGGAGGTACTTAAAAGTACTTTTTAATTCCCCGCCTTATCTCCCATTGATCGAAAGAGGACTACGCTTTTGCTGGGCCGAGCAAAGCGCCCGGACAGAGAGAGACGGAGGGACTTTCTCATCCCGTTCCCGCTGTCGTGCGCACCTGCGTTCGTCAAGAGCTCCAGGACACTCGCGGACCCCGGAGCTGGGACTTCACTCCTGAATCACCTCAAAGTAACGGGGTTCTCCGTTTTTTATTTCTTTTTTCACATTATGGTGTTAAAGCTGTGCCTGGGCAGGTGTTAGGAGATTAGGTTAATGCTTTTTACTCCAAGACGGAGTGTTTTTGACCGTTGAATATCTTTCTTTGTGTGTGCATGCCTTTTACAACTGATTTTGCTGTGATTGATTTGTGGTCCGTAAAGACCCCGCCGTGGGTCCTTCTGCAACGCTTTTTCCATCTTCTCCCATCTTTTCCCCTCTCTGTTCTATCTTTCCTGTCCTTATCAGCAGTCAATCTTTTTGTTCAAACTCAGTTCGAGGTCTTTGTTTAAACCCCTCAGTCAGGCGCTCCCTCTCTGGCCGAGGTACCACCCCCATTAGCGTAAGCGTGGTGACATCATTAAGACCTCCCTTCACGCATCACGCAAATTTGCAGAGCATACGTCATCATAGTCGCCATCTGGGAGGGTGTCGCATGACTGAACTGTAGGTAGCTTAGCTGGAATAGCTTTTGTAAGACATCAAAACGTCCAGTGGGGCTCTCAAAGCTGTTCTGTCTGTCAATGCTGCTACGTCAAATGCCGATGTTTTGAGGGTAGTGTTAAACATCCGTGAGCTGGACTTAGATTTGCTACCGCTCATTTTAATCCATTGTTGTTGTTTTTTTTGTTTGTTTGTTCTTTTATTTCCATATATATTTTGCATGTTTAGTTTTAGTAGTGAGTAAGATTTCCAAGGTTGTTTGAATCAGAGAATTATTGTAACAGGGAATTGCTTTTGGTTCAATAAAAACAACAACAGCGGAATAGAAATTGTTTTGTGTTCAATCCAATTCACAGATGCATGGTTATTCAGAATTCAGAGCTACCTCCTTTTGGAGTTAACATCTGATATTAATACAGAGACACTATCATTGGATGGGTGATAAGGAATAAGGATTTAAACTCTAATTGCAGTTATATTAGGATTCTCACAGTCTGCCGGGTAAACCTCTTCGGTTAAAATCCGACCAGATCATTTATTCCAGCATAAATGAGTTCATAACAGCTAATTCATTAATGCATTAGCAGTATAAATCATTACAAGCTTCTAACCTAATATCACCACCATTTGAACTATATTTTGTTATAGCGGAATTTTGAGTTGAATGACTTATTACTTAAATTATAATACCAAATTATAATTAATAATAATAATAAGCATATTCAAACAGCTTCTGGCATAACACTACTTCAATCTGAAAAACTCACAGAGAAAGAAATGGCAATTAGAAGGATTTTATTGATACAATATTTTAAGTCTTTGGCGCTCAGACCTCGGCAGGAACATTAATGCTGAATTATACTTTAATATGCATAAGTAGATGTATGAGAACAGGGATGTTCCCCCCCAGGTCTGAAACTGGTGGTGGAGTGGAGATAGAAGAAGTTTGTTCAGTCCATATGATCTGTTTAAGATAGATGTCCAACTTGATAAACACAGGTTTGCATGAACTGTCCATGATGAGCAAGCTTGAAGCGACTGTGGAGGGGAAAAACTCCCCTTTGGGAAGAAACCTCTGGCAGAACCGGGCCCAACATGGTGGTCTTCTGCCGGACCAATAACGAGGTGATAGGGAGTGCTGAAGACTGAAGGGAGAAAACACTCTGATGGGTTGAGGATGGAGGAACGTCTTGGAAGCTAGATGAACTCAGCTATGATGGAGGAGAAGGGGTTGGGGGTGGGTTGAATCGGACATCTGATTCGAAATCCGACATGCAATCCGTTTGCGCTTGCTGGTTAGCAGGCTGAGACGTGAATTTGAAGTTGGTTTTAAGATGAGCGCGGGATGCTGATTGGCTTTATGGAGGTGCGGTTCGTAGCTGATTGGCTCACATCAGAGGCGTATCGGACTCTGATTGAATGGAGGCAGGCGATGAGTTTCTTCGATTGAACTTGCGCTTCAGCTTCATTTCGATCTGAAAAACTCACAGAGAAAGAAATGGCAATTAGAAGGATTTTATTGATACAATATTTTAAGTCTTTGGCGCTCAGACCTCGGCAGGAACATTAATGCTGAATTATACTTTAATATGCATAAGTAGATGTATGAGAACAGGGATGTTCCCCCCAAAAAAAATGCCGAGGTCAGAGCGCCTGTACTCATAAGGCAGTGTGACGGGATAGTGATTTGAATGGGAGATGATTAGGTGAATGAAATGAAAGAAATTAACAAGGAGAAGTGAGCAGAGATGCTTTCCTGCAGAAGATGTCTTGCGTATGCTTTCTTGCTTATGCTTTCTTGCGGAAGATGTCTTGCTTATGCTTTCTTGCGCAAAATGTCTTGCTTATGCTTTCTTGCGCAAAATGTCTTGCGTATGCTTTCTTGCGCAAGATGGGTTACGTATGCTTTCTTGCGCAAGATGGGTTACGTATGCTTTCCTGCGCAAGATGGGTTACGTATGCTTTCCTGCGCAAGATGGGTTACGTATGCTTTCTTGCACAAGATGGGTTACGTATGCTTTCTTGCGCAAGATGGGTTACGTATGCTTTCTTGCGGAAGATGTCTTGCTTATGCTTTCTTGCGGAAGATGTCTTGCTTATGCTTTCTTGCGGAAGATGTCTTGCTTATGCTTTCTTGCGGAAGATGTCTTACTTATGCTTTCTTGCGGAAGATGTCTTACTTATGCTTTCTTGCGGAAGATGTCTTGCAGATGATACACATAGAGAAATGAGTGATCATGACAAGATGCAACACAGGTGACAGGATGCATGACAGGATGCATAACAGAATGCTTGACACATGCATAACAGAATGCTTGACGCATGCATAACAGAATGCTTGACGCATGCATAACAGAATGCTTGACGCATGCATGAGAGTTACGGACTGTGATGATTATGAATGATAAACTCAATTTGAAAGAGTGAAACATGAAGGGTCTGGCGAAGCATGTGAAAAGTTTCAATCCACCACCAGTATTTGCAGTTAGATTACCTTAAAGCTGAGAGGGCATTGAGCAGCTAAAATGAATGGATGCTCAGAACGATGTGTGAGGCATGATGATGATGATGACCATGGCCCATTGTTTGAGTGATCAGGAATCTGTGAAACAATTAAAGAACCCCCCCAAAACCTACGGATGGCAGCATCCGTAAATTTTTTAAACACATCCATGACAGAAAGGCATAATAGAAATATATTTCGATCCAGGCGAGAAGCAGACCAGACAGTCAGAACGGCAGCTCTCAACCAGAGTATCCTGTTCAAGAAGGAAAGAACAAATTTAGTGAACTCGAGCTGCCTGGAAATAAAGCGTGACTCTGGCAATGATGCATTTGTGAAATTGAGGTGACCGAGCAAGGAGGGCAGCTGACGGTTGGAAATAACTGATATGGAATGAGACTGATATCTTGTGAATTAGAAAGCTGAACTGCAGGCAGGAAGCCATGCTGGAACCAAGTTGAGATCAACACCTAGAACTCAATTTGCAGGCCGACAGGTTTAATTTGATAAAGGACAAACAGAGAATAGTGAAAGGAAGATCTATGAGAGGAAGCGACCACAAGATGAATGAATGAAGAGGATGAAGATGGGTAACATGTCTTAAGACATAATTTATCAAATAATGTTTGCTTAACTCATGAATGCATAAACTGCCGAACGCATACTAAATGCTGTCATGAACGGATTAAGCCATTTAGCTCATTCCATGATGTTTGAAATGAAATTAATACTTTATTTAGATTCTGCACTACATTCTGATAAAACTGGTGATCTTCATTACTTATTAGCTTAATTAGCCTCACCAGTCTACAGACAGGATCCGTAATTGAAAACTTATGTTATGCAATAACGGCATGATAAATAATTGATCTCGGATGGAATTCTGAACTGTGGTATGGGGAAGGTAACAGGAAATCTATCCTGCTGCAACATGAGACACTCAAGGCTTGGACGGCCTTTCTTCCCACCAGGGGTCCAGCTGAGAACCCTCCTTATAAATAAAAACCTTTCCCCACAGACAAAGAGTTCTCTTTTCATCAGTTCACTCCTGCAGGCTTCTTTAGCAGCTCTCTCAGAGCAGACAAAGAAGGCCAAACCATGAGGCCTGGTCGCCCTAACCAACACCCCAGCCAGCAGCTGGGAAAGGTGCCTGGCCAACCACGCTTCATCCTGGGTCTGCTAGACTCGACTGCCTGCTTCAGCATCTGAGAGGCTCTCATCGCCTGGAGAACATGTCCGGGCAAATACAGAGCTAAATTGCTGTCCTAACCTCACAACCGTAGCAGGAGCAAAGATCCTGCATGCGAAACAGCTCTGTGTATTTCTTCTCAACCTGTACCGAGGAGCGAACCCAGATGGAGCAGAAAGCTGTGGAATTCTGAGGAGAACCCTGCTCAAATTGGACCGCAACTGGTTCAGAGAACGTGCTCACACCAGGCCTCCGACCCGACCACATGGCAGCCGAACCATTATTTCAACAAATAATGTTCTGTTTAACTTGGGCCCCGCATTGTGAATAGATTGAAATACATGGCAAATGTCTCAACTCCATTCCATGTTCTTGGAATCAGACCCTCAGTGAACAAGGATTCACAGAGTTATCCTGATCAATCACCCCTGTTTGTACTTTCTTTGTTTTGTTTGCAAATAATTCCTAAGCTTAGCCTCTTTCTATCTTCATTTTGCCCAGCAGCCCAGTCAAGTCTCACCAACCTAGCAGAGAGGATTCACCAATTAAACATTGTGCTAATTCAGGCAAACAGCATCACACAGTGATGCTCTCCGGATGTTCATTTTTTACCTGTTACTAAATTCTTGAACCCGAAAAGAAGCTGTTACTCCTTTACCCTGTGTGTGCAGATTCTACTGTCCAAGAGCCGATCATCACCAGACAATACCCAACAGACAGAGAGTTATTTATGAAACATTAAATAACTTTAAACAGTGTATAATTGCACAACACTATCACCAGACAACAGCACCCACAGTGATGCTCTCCGGATGTTCATCTTAAAATCAATTCTTGAACATGAAAAGAAATATGTCAATCCCTAAAATACATGAGCAATTGCTGTTAAAAAGATCGCCAATACTAAAGTCATCCCCCACAGCCATCCGGACGTCAGCTCCCAGCTGACAGTCATCAGACAATACCTACAAACAAGAACATTTAAATAACTTTAACATGTATAATTCCACAACACCTGAAGTAATTGATTTAGCAAAACATTAAACTGACCGATGAAATGACAAGAGTGACAAGTGGCCTGGTCAGCATGAATAAGAGGTCTGAACCAGTACAGACCGTTCCAAACGAACGCCGAATTGCACCAGAGTTGCAGCGGTTTTAAAAACAATTGGTATAAATCGTAGCTGATTGGCTCACATCAGAGGCGTATCGGACTCTGATTGAATGGAGGCAGGCGATGAGTTTCTTCGATTGAACTTGCGCTTCAGCTTCATTTTGTCCTGAACCCATCTTATTATACTTTTGAGTTGTGTTTATATAGTTCCAGGACCTTAATCATCTTTTTCTTTCTTTTTATCTACCTTTTAGGACTTTAACCTGAGTTTCCCTTTTTTTTTTTAGGACTTTAACCTGAGTTTCCCCTTTTTTCAGGACTTTAACCTGAGTTTCCCCTTTTTTCAGGCTTTAACCTGAGTTTCCCCTTCTTACAGGACTTTAACCTGAGTTTCCCCATTTTTCAGGACTTTAACCTGAGTTTCCCCTTTTTTTCTACGACGGACTGAAAACCGGTCGTATTGCTTCGAGGGACTCAAACCTCTCGATTTTACTTTTCTTGGGGAAATTTTAAACACCTGTAAAAAGGGACTTAAACCCTGAACGACGGACTTTAACCGGCCGCTTTAAAACTTACTTGGTTTGTTTGGCTTTCTCCCCGGTCGGAATCCCGTCAATCTCTCGTTGGTGAAAGGAGTTAACCTATGACGCTGGCCCAGCGAGGAAATTACCTCCCGGGACTTTCAACGGGTCCTTGACTCAGACCTCCAGTGGTTTTCAGCGCGTTGCTCCTCTCGTCAGCGAGTCGATATGTTGGGATCCGCGTCACGGCACCAGCTGATAGAGTTAAGTTTAATAACCCTTTTATCCTGGAAAGAAAACCAACACAAACACAAGTTTAGACTCTTCTCAAAGAAAGAGGACAGAAGGGCCAGAAATGTGAGACCGTTTTCATCACAGTATCTGCTCCAATCTGCGCTGGCTACCTCTCTCTTTGCCTTTATTATCAGACATCAAAGAAAGGGGCAGGAGGAGTCAGGAGTTCACATCATGGGGGTTAAGAAATAAAACAAAAGATAAGGGGGGTTTTACAACATGGGGTTGGCACACAAAGAGGTGTAGGATTAACATATACAGCAAGAGATTCCTTGTCTAGGAGAAACATCTGTTTCTCCTGTGTGAAGTTAAAACAGTAGAACAGTCCTTAATAAAAATAAAATTATTACATTCACATTTCTTTAACATCCACTCTCCCAGCAGACACTTCCTTGTCTTCACCCAGTCCGGCTGGATTGATCTCACTGCCTGCCACAACTGAGTGACCTAGAGCTCCGCCCACCGATTCCTCTCACACCACCCATGAGGAGTTGGAGGACACAATAGACCCCTTGCATCTGACTGCAAACAGACTGCATTTCTGTTGCCAAAGCGATGTTTACAGTTTAGGGTCAGATGTTATCGGACTATATGCAGCCAAGTTATGAGAATAAACATTAAACTCACCCTTCCACGGACAACTGCTACATCATTCAGGTAAAAAACAGACAGTTCATGTATCCATTCGGCAGTGAACTGTTTGTGCGCTCCCAAACTCTTGTACGCCTTCATCTGATCGCCACTGTACGTTGGGGTGGGTGACAACACAAGGTAGTTCACCAGATCCGCACAGCAAACTGATGGCCAATCATCGGGATTGCTAGAAAAATCCTTATCAGGAAGAACCAAAGGGTCCGCAAATACCGGGCATACATACACTGTACGAGTTTTTCAGTCGTGGTACTTACATACATCTAAAAACTGTGCGACGGAACCGCGGGGTTTAAAAAGTTCACCGCTCACGATCTGTGCGGCGCGACGCTCGCTGTGGTGGCAGAGGCAGGCGAGCGACGGTGGGTGAAAGAGACCCAGAGCAGGGGGTCGAGCCCAGCTCTGGCGAGGCCCGCAGGAGGCATCGGGGGAACAGAGGGGAGAGAGGAGGGACGAGACGCACCGGCGGCCGCGCGGCACGGCAGGTCGCCCGGCCCGGCCCGCCCGCGAGCGGAGGAGTGCCGAAACAGGCGGCCAGCGCGTTGCGCGGACCGGAGCGCTCGCCCTCCTCAACGCCCCTGCGAGCGGGCCGGGCGGAGGTCGCTTCAGGGACGCCCGCTCACCTCCCTCCCCTGGCGGGGACGGAGAGGAGGGGAGGGCGCTCCCTCGTAGCTCTGCTTGAACAGCAGGATGCGCTCACGAAAACCTCACGACAGCCGACTGAATTTCAAACATGTTTGATTTTCACCGATCGTCCGATTCCTGATCGGGAGGTAGTCGTGAGAAGCCAGTCCCCCCTCCTCCCCCCTGTACGATCAAGCTGAAATTCGGCCCGATTCAAAACATGCTTGCAAGGCTGAAGAATCGGCCCGAAAAGGGGAAAAACTCGTACAGTGCCTTGAATATCGTGCGTTGTGTAGAAAATGGCATGCCAACCAATATGGCCGCCATGCAAGGGGTTCTGGGTAACGGAGTCACGTGGTTGCAAGGGGTCTATTAAATCCTTTGTACCGGTTATCAAGAGGCTTAAAGAGACTCTAATTTATCACTATTAGCCTTTCTTGAGGAGAAGTTAAAGGAGCTGGAAGAGAGTTACAGAGCTGCTTTAAAGGCTTTTTATCACCATCCTGCCTCACCAGCTGTCCATAAATCTGGTACCAGGGGTCATCCAGCAACCAATATTCCTGCCACAGAGTCTGTTTACATCTTAGGGGACACATCCGGGCCCATCCAAGTCAGAGAGGACACATCTGGGCCCATCCATGTCAGAGAAGACGCATCTGATTCCATCCAAGTCAGAGAGGACGCATCTGAGCCCATCGATGCCAGAGAGGACTCCTCAGCTCCTGTTCTCGTCACTGAGGGTCTAGTGGAGGCCTCAGCTCCTGTTCTTGTCATTGGGGGTCCGGTGGATCTGCCTCCAGTCCATGCACCTGTGCTCATCGAGGTAGGAGTCCAGGTAAATCCGCCTCCAGTCTTCGCTCCTGAGCTTGTCAAGGAGAGGGTCCAGGTGGACCCGTCTCTAGTCTGTGTGCCTGAGATGATTGACTAGGGTGCTCAGGTGTAAGGTCCCTAGGTTGTTGAGGGAGTTCTTGCATTCAGAGCTGCTGAGTTGGGTTCCAGTCCCGGAGCTGTTGCACGGGAGGCTACTTCCTGAGTTACTGCGTAAGATCCTGGTACCTGAGCTTCTGCTAGAACTGCTATGAAGATCCCTGGGCACCATGTTTCTGGTCATTTCAGTCCCCGAGCTTCAGGACATGTCAGACCGCAAGCTTCAGGACAATTCTGACGCAAAGCTCCAGGACACGTCTGACGCCAAGCTCCAGGACACATCTGACGCCAAGCTCCAGGACACGTCTGACGCCAAGCTCCAGGACACGTCTGATGCCAAGCTCCAGGACACGTTTGACGCCAAGCTTCAGGACACGTCTGACACCAAGCTCTAGAACACGTCTGACGCCGAGCTCCTTACAAGGAGCAGCTCGTTATTCAGAGGTGCTCATCTGTTTGACTTATCAATGTTTAATTTTTCACTGTTTGACTTTTCAGTGTTTTATTTTCCAATGTTTAATTTTTCATTGTTTGATTTTTCAATGCCTAATCTCTTTTTTGATGTCATTGCAAGCGGTTTGTCAATGTTTAATTTTTCTATGTTTGATTTTACAATGCATATCTCTTTTTTCAATATCATTGCAAACTGTCACTGGTTTAGCTCTGGTCTAGCTAGAACTGTCTGCTGTGAGACACAGCCATTTCGGTCCCACTGTGTTGAATCGCGCTGCCAGGTTTAAGCCTTTGGTCAGCTTGGCCTCGCCTCGCGAGTGTTGCGCTGAGAAAAGAGGTGTGTATGGAGAGTAGAAGGGTGTGGGGGGCGTGTTTGACCAGTTTTCCAAATATGGTTGTAGCCAATCAGAGTGAAGTCAACAAGGTACAGTTGCACATCATTACCATACCCAACCCTGACATAACAACAAGCTGATGTTATTTATTTATGAAATACATATGTAGCAATATCAACTACAAGAAATGGTTTATACAGTGATGACATCTTGAATATATGTTTTTGATAAAATCCTTTGACTTTGTTATTGGTACCTGCGTGAGCTATCTTTGTTTTCTTGAGGACAGAGAAGTAACTATGTGTGTGTAAATATTTTATTGTAAGTGTGTTTGCAGTATGATTGCATCGGTTAAAGCCTGGGAATTGAGGCCGCAGTCTCAAGGTTCAGGTTTAAATTTCCTTCACTTAGTGCAGTGGATGTTTTTCATTTTTAATGATTGGTTGGAGACTGCTCACTGGATTAACTGTGCTAAAGCATTATCACATAATAACTTTTGGTGTCTGAGGGATTGTCAGAACTCTCTCACAACCAAAAGTGTTTGAATGAAAATGAATAAGAACTTCAATTCAATTCAATTCAATTTTATTTATATAGCGCCAAATCATGAAACATGTCATCTCAAGGCACTTTACAAAATCAAGTTCAATCATATTATACAGATTGGGTCAGATTATACAGATTGGTCAAAATGTCCTATATAAGGAAACCAGTTGATTGCATCAAAGTCCCGACAAGCAGCATTCACTCCTGGGGAACCGTAGAGCCACAGGGAGAGTCGTCTGCATTGTACATGGCTTTGCTGCAATCCCTCATACTGAGCAAGCATGAAGCGACAGTGGGAAGAAAAACCACCCATTAACGGGAAAAAAAACCCTCCGGCAGAACCGGGCTCAGTATGAACGGTCATCTGCCTCGACCGACTGGGGTTACAGAAGACAGAGCAGAGACACAACAAGAGAGACAAAAAGCACAGAAGCACACATTGATCTAGTAATCTGTTCTACATTAGATGGTAGTAACGGGTGAGCCGTCTTCTCTGGATGATGTCAAAGTTAACAGAACGCCAGACCAGGTGTACCTACTATGAAGAAAAAGAGAGAGAGCAAAAAGTTAAAAGCTGAAATGACGACAGTCATTTCAATGTAATACAATGCAAAACTGGAGAACCGTAGAATGAAGAACAGTAGAAATCAGTAGAGTGAGAAAATTAGACCCTGATGTCCTCCAGCAGCCTAGGCCTATCACAGCACAACTATAGAGATAGCTCAGGGTAACATGAGCCACTCTAACTATAAGCTTTGTCAAAAAGGAAAGTTTTAAGATTAGTCTTAAAAATAGATAGGGTGTCTGCCTCACGGACCAAAACTGGGAGTTGGTTCCACAGGAGAGGAGCCTGATAGCTAAAGGATCTGCCTCCCATTCTACTTTTAGAGACTCTAGGAACCACCAGCAGACCTGCAGTCTGAGAGCGAAGTGCTCTGTTAGGAACATACGGGGTAATCAGAGCTCTGATATATGATGGAGCTTGGTTATTAAGGGCTTTATACGTTAGAAGAAGAATTTTAAATTCTATTCTTGATTTAACAGGAAGCCAATGAAGGGAAGCTAAAATTGGAGAAATATGATCCCTCTTGTTGATTTTCATCAGGACTCTTGCCGCAGCATTTTGGATCAGCTGAAGACTTCGAACTGCATTTTGTGGACTTCCTGATAGTAAAGAATTACAATAGTCCAGCCTTGAAGTAACAAATGCATGGACTAGTTTTTCAGCATCACCCCTGGACAGAATGTTTCTAATTTTGGCGATATTCCGGAGGTGAAAAAAGGAAACTCTGGAAACCTGTTTAATATGGGATTTAAATGACATGTCTTGGTCGAAAACAACACCAAGGTTTTTAACTTTATTACCAGAGGCCAAGTTAATGCCATCCAGATTAAGTGATTGATTAAGAAGTTTATTTTTTGAGGACTCTGGCCCAAAGATTACAACTTCTGTCTTGTCAGAATTTAAATGCAGGAAATTTAAAGTCATCCAGCTTTTGATGTCATCAAGACATGACTGCAGTCGAAGTAACTGATTGGATTCATCAGGATTTATGGATAAATATAGCTGAGTGTCATCAGCATAACAGTGGAAATTAATCCCATGCTGTCTGATAATTTTGCCAACCGGAAGCATATATATAGTAAATAGAATTGGTCCAAGGACTGAACCCTGTGGTACTCCACAGGTGACCCTAGAGTTTGAAGAAGATTTATTATTAACATGAACAAACTGGAATCTGTCCGACAGATAAGATTTAAACCAGCCTAATGCTTTTCCCTTAATCCCTACAGTATGCTCAAGTCTTTGTAGGAGAATATTGTGATCAACTGTATCAAATGCAGCACTGAGATCTAACAGGACAAGTATAGACACAAGTCCATTATCTGAGGCCATGAGAATATCATTGGTGACCTTCACCAGAGCTGTTTCAGTGCTATGATGAGCTCTAAAGCCTGACTGAAACTCCTCAAGTAGGTCATTACTTTGTAAATGTTCACAAAGTTGATTAGCAACTACTTTCTCAAGAATTTTAGATAAGAAAAGAAGATTAGATATAGGTCTGTAGTTTACTAGCTCATCTTGATCAAGAGAAGGTTTCTTAAGTAAAGGTTTAATAACAGCTACTTTAAAAGCCTGTGGTACATATCCATTTACTAAGGATAGATTAATCATGTCTAAAATAGGACCACTGATCAGAGGGAATACCTCCATAAACAACTTGGTTGGGATTGGGTCTAACATACAGGTTGAAGCTAATATTCTAGATAGCTCAGAAAGCTCTACTGCTTTTAAACAGTTCAGACACTGCGCAGGTTCTTAGCGAATGAGCTCTTTCAGGAGTCTCTAGGACAACTCTTTGGTTCACACCAAACGTGATTTCTGTGACAAAGTCGCCACCTTTGCATGCTGTCACTCACCTGACACATTGCTGGCAATTTGCATGGCAGACGACAGCAATTGCACAGCGGGCGACAAGCCAGAAATACAGTACTATAATGGCACTATCTAGTGACACTTTCACTTACCTGCCACTCCAGTCTACTCATTTAGTCTTCTGCAGGCTTGGTCCTTTCTGGACTCGTCTCTGTAGTAATAATTGGTTGGGTCATACAACTCAGGTCAACCGCAGACCGCCACTATCGGCTTTTATTCCATGTTGAATGAAAACAGCTTTGTCTCTGCTGCAGTACTTCACCTTTCGTCACAGCCACATCCAGTTCCTGATTAGTTTGTTTGCGATGCAACAAGACACAAAAGTAAAAAAATTTCAACTCAAGCCATTGTCACTTTGCATCCATTGCAGGTGTTGTGTCACTCTGGCTTCGCTCTAATAGTCAGAATTGTACCTTTTGCATCGCTAGAAATTGCCTCACTTTGTGTCGCATCGCTCCTGTGTTGCACCTGTACATGGGGATAACATGTAAACCGGTTGCTTTTTTTAACTAGGAAACTTAAAATGCTCTTACATATTTTGGCTGTGACAGTGCTTTTTGGCTTTTTATATCTTTTAAAATTTTAATAAACTTCCTTCTTAAAAGTTTTGTTTGTAAAGGTATTAATATACTCTCAAAAGGAAGTAAAATGTCTTGCGTGTCTACGTAACCCTGACAACTTTGAAAATTGTTAGTTATGACATTAATGGAGTAAATTCTAAAAAAATCCTAACGCAGTTAAAAAGGTTTAATTGTACAATTGGGCCTCCACAAGAAACTAATTTAAAATGAGAGTGGGTAGGACATGTATTCAGTGCATCCTATGAAAACTATAAAAAAAGGGGAGTAGCAATACTGTGTCATAAATCTTTATGAAAATGTACTCAAGGATAAAAAGGGCCGCTGGATATTTGGTATTGGTTCCATCAGAGGAATTACTCTAACAATTCTGAATGTTTATGCTCCAAATAAGGATAATCCAGTTTTATAATCCAAGAGCCAGCCCAAATTTAAGCAGGACATTCTAAAGGAATAATGAAGATTTTAATTGTGTCTTAAACCACTATATCGACAAATTTCCATTTAAACAAAAACATCAATTTTTAAAAACAAAGGCGCTGAAAAGTTTGCTAGAGGAGTTGGGGATTGTTGAAATATGGCTTGTAAAAACGATAAAGGTCAGAGATTACACACATTTCTTAAAAGTTCATAAAAGCCACTTTAGAATTGACTTCTAGTATTTCCAAAAAAGAGGTCCACAGAGTAGTGGAATGTCATATCAAACCTCCAACTATTTCAGATCATGGACCAGTGATAATGTCATTAAGAATAGATCTGGAGAAACCTTTAAAGCTATGGAGATTCAATTTATCACTTTTAAACAACCCAAAGATGGTCCAGTATATAAGAGACGAATGTAACTTCTTTTTTTTTTTTTCCGGTGGCTTATATGATATAAATTTTAGGTTCAGGTTTTTCAAAAGGAATTAGTTAATAGTTTGGGTTTGATAAAAACGTTTTGCAATAAGACAAGCAAAATTTTGCATTTTGCCAAAGGTTGCGTTAATTATTTTAAATTGAGTAACTGTTACTTTATCTGTTTCCTTCTTTAGCCCTTTTCAGCAGAAAATTATGCTTCCATAGTGAGCTGCAACTTCTGTCTTGGTTTCTAAACATCAGAAGGTTTTGTAGATTTCAGTTTGTTACTCCATTTAGGCTACAGTTTTTCTGTTGATCAGTTGCCAGGTTGACTGTTGATAATGTTTATGCTTCTTTTTTGATATTTCAGTAATTTTTCTGTTAACTTTAGTTTTTCTAATTTAGTTTACATTATTTACTTTGCATTTTCACAGGAACTGCAATTTGTCTAGTCTAATATAGTTGGGTTTACCACTGAGATAAAACAAAGGAAAAGGCTTTGTCAGATACATACTTTTGTATTCTTATACTTTTCGGCAATGTTTAGAAGTGGGTGTTTAGCAGCCCCCAGATCACCTCTTGGGTCTGGGGGCTGGATTCCCTCTGAGATATTGGTTCCTGGACCTGGGAGTATAGGGTGTGTGAGCAGGGTCTTTTCGCATGTGTGGGCATTAGGGTAGGAATGTGTAAATGTGACTGTATTCCTGTGTTTATGTGCTTGTCTTTTTGTCAGGTTGGGTTTTGGACTGCCCCCTCTCCTGGGGTATCTCAGGTCTTCACTAAGTGGTGAGCCTATCCCAGCCGTCTGGCTCCACCCCGTTGGCTGGTGCCTTGACCTGCTGGTGAGTTGGTGGCCCTTGGTGTCCAGGACTAGGTGCTCGGGTGTGTGCTGACTGCTTTGCGAGGCCTGGGCTCTGTGGCTCTGTCGAGGTGCCCCTGGGCCTTGGGTCTCTGGGCCCATGACTGAATCTGCTCTGACGTAGCTGGCTGCCGGCGGAGCCTGCGGGCCCGTCGCTGCAGCTCCCGGTGAGCTTTGGCACTGTAGCTGTTGGGGGGTTTCCTGGTGCTCTCCTCTGCTCTTCCCTGGGATCGGGGAGGCAGCTATCACTGTGTTGGTCCTTCTTGGACTCCTACTTGTCACCTTTTCACCCTTTTAACATTTTGTCTCATTGTTTTCTCTTCCTTTTTGTCTCCTTTACCATTCTGTTTCTGTGTCTATTTAACTTGAAATAATCTCAAAGTAATATCTAATAAAGTAACTTTTTTTGCATATATATCAAGTGGAGCACTATGGCAAAAGCAGTGATGCTCCACTTGTGAAAGCAAATCTGTTGAGCTCTCTTTGGCATTAAGACAGCAATTCTTAATGCAACACTCCCAGACAGGACAAAAAAGAAAAAAGGAAAAACTATTATAGAACTGGAGAGATCAATAATGTTCACCGACAGAGCTGCTGTCTTAGGATTTATTAACAATTAACATAAGAGAAAAAGACCTGTAGCTCCATAGCCTCCACAAACTGCCACAATCAGACTGCAAACAGCTCTGTGTCTGTATTCCCTTGGGCAGAGGGACAAGAAGCGATTAAGACCTTGGCCTCCTTTACAGAAGGCAGAAACTTCCTTGAGCCATCCTCGGCAACAATAAAGAGTTTGGCTGCAAAGCGTAGAGCTGGCTTGAAACCCATGCTTTGTAGCTGCTTTATGACATCACGGTATGTGCTTCACTTCTCCAAAACTTCTGGGCTGTAACCCTCAAAGATGTGAATGGGAGAACCCTTGTAATTCAGCTTACCCCGCAATCTTCGGGCCGCCCGCACCACTAGCTCCCTGGTCAGAAATCGGTGGAAGCAAACAACGACTGCTTGCGGTTTCTGTAGAGGTCCCGGTCTTCTAATTCATATTAGGTGGAATCAGAAGAAATAGTGGAAGGGGAACCGGATGAGTTGACGGTGACTGGTAATGAGGCAGATTCTTTGGGAATGGGAGGAGATGAGGAAGTGGCAGTTGAAACAGTAAATTCAGATGGGAGCTAAGAGTCTCTTCCTGAATGGTCACAACAAGGGTCACTCTGCTTGCAGAAAGAAGAAGAAAGCCTAAAGATGGCGTAATAACTGTTTAGAAGTTATAAAGTCAGCGAACTTGAACTTAAAGCGACTACTCCTTTGAGCCATCTACCGGAAGTCCCCCTAGAATGCTATTTTTATGTGGATGATGAAATTAAATTGTTCTCTTCTGAGACTTAAACTATTAATGTGCTGTGCAAGACTCAGATATTGCTGTTTACAGACCTGTTCATGTTTCAGGTGACCATTAGTGAAAAATTGTTTACAGAACATGGTATGCTGTCAGTCATTATCAGCCTGATTGACTCCTCAGCTACACAGTGCTTTTCTGCAATGAAGGTCACTCCATTCTGAGAGCTATTTCATCTAATGTGTATGACTGGGATGAGCAACTACCAAAACAAGCAAAGCAGGGAGTGTGAGAAAGAGGGAAGACTCTTAAGCACTTGCAGCGGCACATTACAAATATGTACACTTCAATCCCAG
The DNA here is from genome assembly GCA_037039145.1 of Fundulus diaphanus. Taxonomy (NCBI): domain Eukaryota; kingdom Metazoa; phylum Chordata; class Actinopteri; order Cyprinodontiformes; family Fundulidae; genus Fundulus; species Fundulus diaphanus. The sequence continues at coordinate 4,733,543 of CM073142.1, forward strand.
TGTCAGCATCACAGAGGAAAGAGGCCATCATTTTCTGTGATGTATCTAGAAAAGCTGTGGAGGCTGTATCTTATTTGAAGCTTATCTATGCTGAAGGTTGCAGTGAAGTGGGCTTCCTCTTTGGTAGGGCGAGATTTGCTCCACAACCGAACGTTACCATCCCCAGGCTGGAACTCTGAGCTGCAATACTGACTTTGCAGAGTCAAGCAGGGAAAGTTAAATGGTTTATTTAAAATGGTTTACTTAATGCGTTTTCACTGTTTTTAAAACACATGGAGCTTACAGGATAGCTCCTGCTAGCTTCTTTGAAACCATGCCATGCTGATGTAATTCGAGTGTGTTTTACGCTTATAACAAACTTTATTTTGAAAACATCGGGTTTTACCGGCTTGCTGTTACATGTCTATTAAAAACCCATCTTTCCCAGTTCCGGATTTGGCTATAAATGAGGAAGCATTGCTCAAGAGGTAGAACAGTTAAATGCATACAAGATGATTTTTCACCGCGGTGGAAAAGTCTGTCTTAATTTTGGAAGAACATCCTTTTTACTACAGTGTCTGCCCTCCTCTAAGTTAGGGAAGGAGGGGTAATCTGGTTCGAACAAAGAAACTCTTCTGGCCTGACCACCTCCCTCGGGGGCCATAAAACTCTATGTTTATCTTACGCTGGAGCAGGGGGAGACAGCCACCACTCTGCTTTACTCAGTAACCCCAACTAAGATATATTTTTTAATTCTCAACAACCCCTCTGTTTTGATCTCTTATAGATCAAACCAATAACTAGGCTAAACTAAGTCTATGTCTTGAAACCCTTAAACAGAATGTAAATAGTAAGATGTAATATTGTAACCCACTGTCCCCTCTGTTGGCGACTTATGAAATCAAATGAAGTTCAAATGTACCCCTTAAATGTAAGATAACCCAAGTATAAGCTAAAAAGCTACTAAACCTATCTAAATCTCTAACCTACTAGAATTAAGAAAAGTAAGCACCTTTATCCGAGAGGTGCAAGGCTAAGATAAATGTACAACTACCAGAAACTATTATATGATCTAAATATGACTTTAAGAGTCCTAACCTAGATTAACAAGATGTCTTTTTAGAAATAAAGATAACCCATGAAAGCACTACAGTCAGATCAAACCACAGAATATAAACATTATCATGCAATGCAGAACCAAGAGTCTAACAATACTAATATTGAACACCTTATGAATATGGAACATATAAGACATATGCAGTGGTTACAAAACTCTCATTTTCTTTTTTCTACAATGCATTCAATTATGGTCATGATGTTTTGCGTCTCGGAGATGTCTTCTTCTCGCCTTTAAAGAAGATGGTTTAAAGAGTCAGTGTTCCAACCGCGGTCTCCACAGAACTGTATGTTAATCTTTATTAAAAAAAAAAAAAAAACGTAAACAAAATAAACTTCCGGCTGCCTCATCCGCGAGTGGCTCTGCGCATCGAGCTGCCCCGTTGCCGGATGGCATGGGTGGGTGGCAGTTGAAAATCCTTCCAGTCAGCAAGTCTGACCCGAAGGCTGGCCTGGTATTGTTCCCTTAAACCCTCCGTTGCTGACACAGATGGCTCCTGGAATGTGAAGGGCCCCTGATCCATTGGCCCACCACATCTGTCTGTTGATGACCTTAGCGCGCACTCCTTCGAGGTTGGGGGTTGGTGGACTCCCTTCACATTTCTCCTAATTTTATGTCTCCTGAAACTTACATGACAACCGTTTAGATATCAAATGTCGTGTGCTACCTGTAATTTCGGAGGTTGACTTCGGTCCCGAAAGGCTCCTTTATGTCATATGGAATCATATCCTGTAATGAAATTAACTGAACACTCCCACAAGAAACACACTTCACAGCTTTTTCACCCCATTTCCAATTTCGTCTGTGCACAGAATTTTAGCCAATTTAGAATTCTCCCCATAAAGCCTTACCACCTGTCCATTGTTCCATCTCCAGCCTATGAGAAACCTATTTTAGAAATGTAATAGTTAATGCACTTTCACTTTCCCCGTCCTTACGCTGTCCTGTAAGAAAATGCAACGACCACACAAATACGTTAATCTCTGGTGAAGATCTCCCTGTCTGTAAAATCATAAATTAGTTAATGCAGTTGTGAAATCAAAGTATAGTAACGAGACGCATGTGGGGCCCGTTCACCTAACTCGTCTCGTTTCACCCGGTCGAGGATTTGGCACAAAGAAACAAGGCAGTGAATTCAGAGGCAAAAACAACAGTTAAACATATATTTATTACAACTTGGAATTCCAAAGTGGAAGACACAAACTTTATCACAGCATCGGATACCTTAAGTTCTCTGCCTGTGTCTGAAGCACGTCCCAAAACTTACACAAATCGGCACCGATCTGCGTCTCATGTCATCCGTGTCCATACTCCAGAACGAACAGACCTGTAACAAAATTAAGATAGAAAAAGAAAAACAGGGGGGGAGGGAACTCCCCCACTTAAAATAGAGACAGTTCTCGATGGAATCAGCTGCTTACTCTCACTACTTCCTATGTTGTTTTCCAATAACTGTAATTTTACCAACTTTTAGTAATTAACAAACTCAAGCGTTGTGTATCACCCTTCCTTTGAGTCACAGGCAAATGGTGTATCAAATATTGTCTCAGCGAACGTATCAAGATTTAAATTCATCAGCTGAGATATTGAAGAGGACACATTTTTTTTTTAAACACTATTACTCTAAATAATTCCCTTAAATTGGACTGATTTATTTAGGATCCACACCTGTGTGTTTGATCCATCCTACCGATTATGTTTAGATTCTGTAAATCCCAGTCAAATATAGGAAGCTCAGCTAAAGTAGATAAAGAAAATGCTGTATAACTACATCTATCAAGGAAGAAAGTATAAAAAACACCAAAGTTACATTTTAAAAGGGATCTAAAATCAGTTATGTGCCTTTGTTTAGTAAATTTTTAAGTCAAATTCTGCCGGCCACGAACAATCACCAGCAACTGATGTTGAAACGTTTATTCACCAGAATTTGCACATTACCAAATGAACAAGTAGAAGATTCCTCTGTTCTTAAATTACTGTGTGACAAGGACATCTGCAGTTTGTGGGACTATGAAAATGTGATTACATATAATGAATAATTTGGGGACCGTCCTGTGATGATCCCGTAATATTTTCTATATCTACTAATTCCTGCCGTTCTGCAATATCAGTATCTATACTAAAACAATGCAAGCCATTAACATTGGTCATAGATTCCTCAATTTTAGCTGTTTCATTTGAGGATGACTTCAAAACTGAGTTTAACTTTAACTTTTAACTTTTTTAGTTTTGCTTATTCGTGTTTTCCTAACCCTGCAATGAGCTTATAATGTGTTATTACCTGCTCTCTGGTAATCAGCTAGATTTAAGTTTGACGAATTATACCTTTTTTTAATCTATTATAACTAGGGCTATCAAACAATGAAAACCTTTTAATCACTATTTAATCGCAAATTATATTTTATGTCTGAAAGTATATACATTCATTAGGCATTTTAAAATGCTATTTTGCAATAGATAACGCTAGTTAAAATTACACTATAACAGAAGGTGTTAGAAAAATATAAATGTTATCATGTTATTTTATCAAGCTACAGGCATTTGGTTTGTTTTAAGAGTTTGCTTTCAGGAAGGTACCATTGTTTATAACCTTAGATAAAATGGTTTCCCCAGACAAGGAATGTCTCCTCCATCCAACTGCGCATGAAGCTGGTGATTTGATCATCACCCACAATGAAACTTGCTCCCTTCTTTGTTTATCCCCACGATGTAAACTCAAGACTGTGATTAAATCCTCCTGACCTCATGTGATATGTGACAATAAAGACAAGGGGACAGAGGCAGCCCGGGGCTTGGTCGAACTCAAGCTTGTGAAAGAACAAGTCTCATGGTCCCGGCTCCCCCGCCCCCCCAATGGAAGAGGCAAAACCCTGTGTCCGTGTTGGTTTTCCCTCCAGGACAAAGAGGCCATTCATCACAACCCTAACATAAGACATCTTCCCTTTTTGTTTTTTCCCAATTTATAATGCCTCAAACAGATGTTTAATGTTCTCCCAAATTTTCATTTTTTTTCCCAAATGTCTAACCTCATTCTAACTTTTAGGCTACAGTTCAAAATAAAAATTTTCTCCAAAACTCACCAAAATGCAGGCCGTGGTCTCTCTCCAATGCAACTCACCCAATCAGCTTGCAGCCAATACCTCAAATGCTTTACCGCATTGAAAGTTCTCCTGCACTTCAACAAACATCATTAATGCATCAACCTTATTTCCAATGATTTCCAAATTCCCCTTAGTTTTTCACCCATATTTTACTTATCACTTTTTAACTTAACAAAATTAAATCTGCCCCCCAGTCACTGCTCTTATCTTTAGGCCCACGCACGTGGAGAAATTCACACCCTCATGAAGACACACACACACACACACACCCAAGCAGAGATACACACAGAGACACCCATACTATGCAGAGCTGCAGGGCCTAACCAATCTCTCCTTCTCTCAAACCATGGATCCCATATTACCGAGACAAAATTGTTAGACAAGTCGTAACAAACATAACATTTAAGACAGACAGCCTGGCGCATCACGGAAGGACCTCTTTGCCCTTTCCGTAGTCGACGAAACCAACTATTCATTTTAATACCACCTCGGTCTAATCGTCGTGCAATCAGAATCCCCGTTCTGTTGCTGGAGAACAATTTAATTGTTCTCCTGGGGCCCCTTTTTAATCTCTTATCTTCTATAACAGCTCACTCTTTAGGTCTTGCTGCTCTTAGCCTCAACTTAAAGATGTTACGTATTCTTGGCCGTCCTATCGCTGTGCTGCATTAGGGTGTCCCCTTCCCCAAAGAAAGCACTCCATCTTAGTCCTAAAATCACCAGTTTGTCAGTCTGGTGCAGAGATGACCAAATCTCGGGACTCTTTTTATTCTTTGTATTTTATCTTTTTTATTTGATTTTAAATAATTTTTTTGCAATCTCAACATTTAAGTTTCTCAACTGCTATTTTTATCTCATTCCATCCATTTTTGCAAAGTCTCAACAGCTAAGTTTCTTGACTGTTACTTCTATTTTCCTTCTCATACAGCCTCGCCATCTAAGATTACTTGTCATTTAATTTTCGATCTAATTTTACGTTTTTCTGACGCAAACAAACACATAAATTCAATCATTTCTCGGTTTCAACATAAATTCCATTCAAATCTCTCACACTAATTGCTCTGTTCAACCTCTGATATTTTGAGAAGAGAGAAACTTAAACCACAGCACCACAGAAATTTGGCCTAAACAGCTAACATTCTGCCAATGGAGAAAAATCTCCTTACATTTTTCCGGTCGACCGGTGATGCTGCAGAATTAGTCTCTTTTCGTGTCCAATTTTCAAACAGACTCACTCACAGCCAAAATCCGAGGGGTTTCGGCACCATGATAAGATCTGGTTTTACCGGCTTGCTGTTACATGTCTATTAAAAACCCATCTTTCCCAGTTCCGGATTTGGCTATAAATGAGGAAGCATTGCTCAAGAGGTAGAACAGTTAAATGCATATTTAATTCATAGAAATTAAATATGGAGACAGAGTATACATTACCATACAAGATGATTTTTCACCACGGTGGAAAAGTCTGTCTGTCTTAATTTTGGAAGAACATCCTTTTTACTACAGTGTCCATAGATGAGGGTAGGAACGTAGATCGACCGGTAAATCGAGAGCTTCGCCTTTTGGCTCAGCTCTCTCTTCACCACAACGGATCGGTACAGCGCCCGCTTCACAGCAGACGCTGCACCAATCCGCCTGTCGATCTCCCGCTCCATCTTCCCCTCATTCGTGAACAAGACCCCAAGATACTTGAACTCCTCCACTAGGGGCAGGACATCCTCCCCAACCCGGAGAAGGCACTCTACCCTTTTCCGGTTCAAGACCATGGTCTCGGATTTGGAGGCACTGATTTTCATCCCGGCCGCTTCGCACTCGGCTGCGAACCGCTCCAGTGAGAGCTGTAGATCACGCCCTGATGAAGCCAATAGGACCACGTCATCCGCGAATAGCAGAGACGCAATCCTAAGGCCACCAAAGCGGATCCCCTCAACACCTTGGCTGCGCCTAGAAATTCTGTCCATAAAAGTTATGAACAGAATCGGTGACAAAGGGCAGCCTTGGCGGAGTCCAACTCTCACCGGAAACGAGTCCGACTTACTGCCGGCAATGCGGACCAGACTCTGACACCGGTCGTACAGAGACCTGACAGCCCTTATTAAAGGGTCCGGTACTCCATACTCCCGGAGTACCCCCCACAGGATCCCCCGGGGGACACGGTCGAATGCCTTCTCCAGATCCACAAAGCACATGTAGACTGGTTGGGCAAACTCCCATGCCCCCTCAAGAATCCTGCTGAGGGTGTAGAGCTGGTCCAGTGTTCCACGGCCAGGACGAAAACCACACTGCTCTTCCTGAATCCGAGATTCGACTATCCGACGGACCCTCCTTTCCAGAACCCCTGAATAGACCTTACCAGGGAGGCTTAAGAGTGTGATCCCTCTGTAATTGGAACACACCCTCCGGTCCCCCTTTTTAAATAGGGGGACCACCACCCCAGTCTGCCAATCCAGGGGAACTGCCCCCGATGTCCACGCAATGTTGCAGAGCCGCGTTAACCAACACAGCCCCACAACATCCAGAGCCTTAAGGTACTCAGGGCGAATCTCATCCACCCCCGGAGCCTTGCCACCGAGGAGCTTTTTAACAACCTCGGCAACCTCAGCACCAGAGATGGGAGAACCCGACCCAGAGTCCTCAGGCTCTGCTTCCTCAATGGAAGACGTGTTGGTGGGATTAAGGAGGTCTTCGAAGTATTCCGCCCACCGACGCACGACGTCCCGAGTCGAGGTCAGCAGCACACCACCCCCACTGTAAACAGTGTTGGTACTGCACTGCTTCCCCCTCCTGAGACGCCGGATGGTGGACCAGAATCGCTCCTTTGGGTGTTTTGATCTACGTTCCTACCCTCATCTATGGTCACGAGCTTTGGGTCGTGACCGAAAGAACGAGATCCCGGATACAAGCGGCTGAAATGAGTTTTCTCCGTAGTGTGTCTGGGCTCTCCCTTAGAGATAGGGTGAGGAGCTCAGTCATCCGGGGAGGACTCAGAGTAGAGCCGCTGCTCCTCCACGTCGAGAGGAGCCAGTTGAGGTGGCTCGGGCATCTGGTCAGGATGCCTCCTGGACGCCTCCCTGGAGAGGTGTTCCGGGCACGTCCCACCGGGAGGAGACCCAGGGGAAGACCCAGGACACGCTGGAGGGACTATGTCTCCCGGCTGGCCTGGGAACGCCTTGGGATTCCTCCTGAGGAGCTGGCCCAAGTGGCTGGGGAGAGGGACGTCTGGGCCTCCCTACTGAAGCTGCTACCCCCGCGACCCGACCCCGGATAAGCGGAAGACAACGGACGGACGGACATCCTTTTTACTACAGTGTCTGCCCTCCTCTAAGTTAGGGAAGGAGGGGTAATCTGGTTCGAACAAAGAAACTCTTCTGGCCTGACCACCTCCCTCGGGGGCCATAAAACTCTATGTTTATCTTACGCTGGAGCAGGGGGAGACAGCCACCACTCTGCTTTACTCAGTAACCCCAACTAAGATATATTTTTTAATTCTCAACAATTTCCACAAGGTTTTTATACATTGATGGGATATTAATGTTTGTGTTGTCCGGTCTGCTCATTACAACCAAAATACAGCTTGAAGTCTTTTTAGAATTAGCGCCAAATGTTTGCTAGCACAATGCTATTAGCTTCCCGAATATCATACCGTAAACATTAGCTTTGTTTTGGCTTCGCTCCACCATCATAGTTACCACATTAATATGGAACATTAATGTCAATTTAATGGTGTTTTGTATAACTTTAGGATTAACCCATTTAACGACCGATCGCTACAGCGACCCCTAGCTTCCCAGAGAAATAATTACATTAATAAAATCAAGATTATTCCTAAAGATAAATATACAGATTTTACTGAGCAAATCGTTCTTTAAAATGTTATTTTATCGAATAATGTTTTGTTTAACTCAGGATTTGCATTGTGAATGGGTTGAAACACATACCAAATGTTGTTCTAAATTAGTTAAGCTAATTTAACCTCATTTCACATTCTTTAAGATGAACTTTGGTTCTTTAACTTAGATCTTCAGTGAACCAGGATTTACTGAATCATTCTGATGATGGTGATCAACCATTTTATTTTGTCTTTTGTTTCTTTTGTGTTTAAATAGTACCTTAGCTTTTCTTAATTTTGCTTAGTAGTTTTAGCTAAGTTTCATTAGCCTAGTAGAGAGGATTTGTAGATTGAAATATAGTGTTAATGCAGATAAACAGCATTCTATAGTGATGTTCTCTGGATGTTCATTTTATTTCTGTTAATAAATTTCCTTTAACTTGAAGTTGTCACCCATTTATCCTATATGTGTGCAGAGTTTGCTGTTAAAAGAACGCCAGTGCTCGAATAATTCCTTTCAACTATTGTACTAATATCAGCTGTTTGGGCTGATATTCACCAGGCAACACCTAACAGACAGAGAGCTATTTATTAAACATTAAATAACAGTGTGTAATAGCACAAAGCCACTGTCTTGGGATAAGCAAGAAGTGCAGATTCAGGTGCACTGCATGAGGACATATTACACACAGGCCCTTGATTCACATGTTTAGGTCTGGATATGAAACTTGCCAACAAAACCTTTCCAAGTAAGGATAAAGACAGAGGTCAAGGCAATTCGTAAGGGTGACCAGAAGCCCTTCTTACGGTCTATAAATGAAGTTATTCTTCTGGTGTCTAAGGACACTGCTTAAGAGACATTGGATTCCCTCTGATGTCCTTTTCAATTTGTTTTACATAAGTTTATGTGACCTCCTTACAATGTCAGGTGGAGAATATTCTGTCCCCAAGTTTGTGATACTTCCATCCATCAATCCATTTTCTGACCTGCTTAATCCCTCATGGGGTCGCGGGGGTTGCTGGTGCCTATCTCCAGCGTTCACTGGGCGAGAGGCGGGGGTTTGTGATACTTATTTGGTTTAATTTGTTGTTGAGTGGTAATCCATTTTGAGTTAAAATATCCCCATCTAAAATCCATGCATTTATTTTTAGTCAATTGATTACTGCAGCGGTGTCTTCACAGGTCTCCAAAAAAAAAAATTCAGACAGCTGCAGCTGATCCAGAACGCTGCTGCCTATGTCCTCACTGAGACTAAGAAAGTAGAGTGCACCACCCTAGTTCTAAAGTCCTTACACTGGCTCCCTGTATCTCAGAGAATAGACTTTAAAATACTCCTGTTTGAGTATAAGTCACTGAATGGCTTAGCACCTAAATACATCACAGACCTGTTATGAGTGTATCAACTCTCCAGACTCCTAAGGTTTTCTGGCTCAAATCTACTCTGCATACCCAGAACCAGAACCAAACATGGAGAAGCAGCATTTAGTTTTTATGCTCCACTTATCTGGAATAAACTCAGACAGTAACGGTGCTGAAACCCTGAAATCCTTTAAATCAAGGCTATGGAAGCTTGTAGTTCAATTTGTCTTATACTGTAACTGACCTATTGCTACTATTCCAATGCAATGTGCTTTACTCTGTAACATTTTCCCTCTGTCTCTGTAATCCTTTATTTTCCTCTGTATGCTTTTTTGTTTTGTTCATGTACAACACTTTGAATTGGCTTACTACTGAAAAATGCTATATAAATAAACTTGCCTTGCCATCTAGTGGCCACATGTGGTATTATTGTCGAGGTAGTTTTAGTTTAGTTTCAACTTGTCATTGTGCACATGGATGAAGTTGGTGAACCATGCTCTCTGTGTTGCTGGTTGTACATACTTGATACAGGATGATCTGTAAGCATCTCTTGCAACTAAATCTGTTGCATGAGAAATATCTGTATCAGGTAACATCTGCATTAATGATCTGAATGTAATATTTCAAATAATGTGAGCACTAGTGATTTGAAATATAATTTTGTTTTTGTATTTTTTTAGTCTCACAAAAATGTAGTTGAAGTTAACAGTTGGAAAGTTCCTCAGACTCCAGGACCTTTTGTTTTAGCTCGCTGTTTAGGTTATGTAGAGACGCATAGCAGAGTGCAGATAACAATCTTTTTTTTTTCTTTTGACACACCAGCAAGAGACAATAATTGAGCCACAGCTCTGTAGTTGGTTTACAGTTTCAAGTTTGAAAAGGATCAATTACATCTAAGATATCTATACAAAGTTTATCTCATCCAGGAATTGATTCATATTTCCATACTGGTGAAACTCTGGAGAGGGAGGTCTGTAAAGCACCCACAAAATTTGTCACTGTGCGTTGATCAGGCAACAGGAACGCACAGAGGTGCAGGAGCCGGGCGCAGAGGTTAAAACATAATTTTTCCACCAATTTTTGGTTTGACCACTGTTGTAATTTTCTGTTTTCTACTTTAGTATACCTAAGGAAAATGTGATTATGCAAATTGAATAAAAAACTTCCGCAAGCAGAAGGACACTCATAGATATTTAGCTTTAATCTGTCACATATCAATAGTCAACTAGCCCAGTCAGGGACAAGCACCAAAATGAATGGAAATAGGGTTTCACACTGTCAAATATTTTATAATGGAACCATTATAAAATAATCTCGCAGTAACTACAAAATTAAATAAAAAGTGAAGAAATTGGAAATAGGGGATTTAGCATCGTTGACTTTATAATTTTTAAGGTTTTATGAATGTTTTTAAACATTCATAAAACACGACAAATGAAATGTATTAACAGCAGAAAACTGCACAAAAACGTTTTTGTTTGGTTAAGCCCAGCAGTTATCATTAGTCAGATGGTGAGAAAAAATGACGAGGAAGAAAGAAGAAAAACATAATAATGCTCATGACTGCACAAAAAAGGGCAGCACTTAGACTTTGGTTGCACCAACAGTCAAACTGCACAAAAACATCAGACTCTTCATATTTTTTGGAGGTTGATTCAAGTTCAGGGCCAGAGGTTTTCTTTCAAAGCACAATTTTTTGCCAACAACAGCCAATTATCACACACCATGATCCCGGCTTAAGGTAATGCGTTGGAGCAGTTAATCTTTGATGATCTTCTGCAAACTTTTAGGAATACCTTGAAAATGATAACACAAATTAAAATGTTTGAAGCACCAATCAGCACAAGCGTGTGACACCCTTTTTGTTAGATTTAAAGAATGTGTGTGGCCCAAATTCTCTCAGGTTTCTGCCAAGGAGTGAAGCTGTTTCAACTTCATATCAGTGAACCTAAAATGCATCAAAACAGGTATCAAAGGAAAAAGCCACACCACAGGCACATTGTGTGCTAAGTATTACCGAAAAAATAAATTTACAGGGCCATGTTTACCACAAATGTATTCATTATCATTTACATTTAATAACATGTAAAGAAAGTGTCACGATTTGGGTTTTGTCTTGGTTTATGTTATCAGATTTATTAGTTAAGTTTCTGATTTTGGGGTCTTGTTTGGTTTTGATTTAGACATGTTTTTCTGTTTAGGTTACCTGTTTTCCACCTGTCACTTTATCAGCTCTGTTCGGTCTCCCCTCAGCAATCTGTCAGCTTTCTTGCCTTGATTAGATCCACCTGCTCACTTATAATTAGCCTTCACTCCTGTTCACCTGCTCACTCCCCTATATAGTCCTGCCACAAACCTCTGCTATCTGCCAGATCATTTAACGAGCCACGGTGAGTTTAGTTCCAGCATTCTTTATTCTGATTGACCTGTTGACGATAACCCGAGAGCCTTTTTGATTCTGAGCCAGCCTGTTCCCTGATCTGTTTTTCCTGCCCTGTCTGACTGATTTACCGGTTTACCGACTAGTTTCTGTCCTATGGTTATCCGAGCTTGCTTTGCCCTGTCTGTACCTCTGCCTATTTTGGACTGCTTTTTGTGTACCGGATTTTGGACTGCCCTTTTGACTATTGAGCCCGCCTGTTCCTGTTTTCATTATTAAAATCCTGTTTTTTGCCTTAACCTCACTTGTTGGGTTTGAATACTGGGTTTGCCTGATTCACGATCGTAACAGAATGATCTGGCCCACTAAAACCTATCGCCCAACAAGTTTTTAGAGGTTTTTTTTTTTTTTTCCCCCCTCCACACGCTATGGCTTGGGAGGGTTCCAGATTGGCGTTCTGTCCCCCTGGTATCGGTCCCAGACGCCATCTCTCCAGCAGCCGCAGCAGCAGTAACCCGCTGCCTGCTCCGAGTTTACGATTGGGAGGGCTCTTTGTCACAAATTCAGATTCAACTCAGAATAGAAGGGATCACTCACCCAGCGACACCGCTGTCGGCTCTGCCCATGGGTTTTATCCAGAACCAACTTTGTTTATGGAGGTCGAAGCGGAGGTGGTGCGGGATCTTCGTCCGGATCTTTTTTTCTCTCTCCCTCCAGAGGAGGAGATGCAGGGAACGCTGTGGGCTCCACCGATCCCGGCTCTACCGACAGGATCAAACCTCCAGCAAGTCCTGCCGTCCCGCCGTCGGAGGAGGGGACGGAAACCTGTGGGTCGCTCCTTCACCCGTTCTGTTCGGCCGACAGGCGAGTCAGTACCGCGCCCGTCCGTTGCCACTTCCTGCCCAGTGGATCGGAGTCCGGTGCTTCCCAGAGCTGAGCAGCCCACAGCGCCTCCTGTTGGCGCCCGTGATGCTGAGGATCTGGCTCTGGAGGACCAGTTAAGAGCTTTTGCCCCTATTATTAAAGACCTTAGGGAGGCTCTTTTCTGCCAGTATTCAGAGGAGCTGGAGGCAAAATTAAAGGAGGTCGAGGGGCACTATAGAGCGGCTCTCCAAGGGTTCTATAGTGGACTCAATCCTGTCCCCAAGGGTCCAGCCGACGCCCCGGCACCTGCACCTGTCCCAGAGGACCCGCCTCCTACCTCAGCTCCAGTGCCGGCCTCCGGCAGCTATAAGGCAGCACTGTCTGCGCAGCCGGCCCAAGACGCTGCAACCCCGGAGGGTCCGCAGCCGGCCCAAGACGCTGCAACCCCGGAGGCTCCGCAGCCGGCCCAAGACGCTGCAACCCCGGAGGCTCCGCAGCCGGCCCGAGACGCTGCAACCCCGGAGGCTCCGCAGCCGGCCCGAGACGCTGCAACCCCGGAGGGTCCGCAGCCGGCCCGAGACGCTGCAACCCAGGAGGGTCCGCAGCCGGCCCGAGACGCTGCAACCCAGGAGGGTCCGCAGTCGGCCCGAGACGCTGCAACCCAGGGGGGTCCGCCGCCGGCCCGCGACGTGGGAACCCAGGAGGGTCCGCCGCCAGTCTGCGACGTGGGAACCCAGGAGGGTCCGCCGCCAGTCTGCGACGTGGGAACCCAGGAGGGTCCGCCGCCAGTCTGCGACGTGGGAACCCAGGAGGGTCCGCCGCCAGTCTGCGACGTGGGAACCCAGGAGGGTCCGCCGCCAGTCTGCGACGTGGGAACCCAGGAGGGTCCGCCGCCAGTCTGCGACGTGGGAACCCAGGAGGGTCCGCCGCCAGTCTGCGACGTGGGAACCCAGGAGGGTCCGCCGCCAGTATGCGACGTGGGAACCCAGGAGGGTCTACCACAGGGCCACGATGAGGGGGTTCAGACGAGCCCTCTTTCAGGCCGCAACTCGGGGGCTCATCGGGACACTGGGCGCCGTGGCCCTCGCCCAGACGACAAGCGGCGCCGTGGCCCTCGCCCAGACGACAAGCGGCGTCGTGGCCCTCGCCCGAACGACAAGCTCCGTCGGGGGCCTCGCCGAGAAGACAAGCACCCAGAGCCCCATGGAGACTTAGAGGCCCCTGGACCTCTTCGGAAGCTCTTACCCCCTCATCTTTGGCTTGACAGCCAATTTCCCAAGTGGCTGACCAAACTGTCTTTGTCGGAGGTTCTGGAAGGGTTATTGATGAGGTTCTGGGTGTTAAAGGGTCTGGGAGCATCTGAAGTCTGTGGTCCGGGGCCTCCTGAACCTGAAGCCTGTAGCCCGGGGTCTCCTGAACCGGAAGCCTGTAGCCAGGCCCCGTCTGAACCTGAAGCCTGTAGCCAGGCCCCGTCTGAACCTGAAGCCTGTAGCCAGGCCCCGTCTGAACCTGTAGCCTGTAGCCAGGCCCCGTCTGAACCTGAAGCCTGTAGCCAGGCCCTGTCTGAACCTGTAGCCTGTAGCCAGGTCCCGTCTGAACCTGTAGCCTGTAGCCAGGCCCCGTCTGAACCTGTAGCCTGTAGCCAGGGGCCGTCTGAACCTGAAGCCAGTAGCCAGGGGCCGACTGAACCTGAAGCCAGTAGCCAGGGGCCGACTGAACCTGAAGCCAGTAGCCAGGGGCCGACTGAACCTGAACTCTGTAGCCAGGCTCCTCCTGAACTCTGTAGCCAGGCTCCTCCTGAACTCTGTAGCCAGACACCTCCTGAACTCTGTAGCCAGGCTCCTCCTGAACTCTGTAGCCAGGCTCCTCCTGAACTCTGTAGCCAAGCGCCTCCTGAACTCTGTAGCCAGGCGCCTCCTGAACTCTGTAGCCAGACGCCTCCTGAACTCTTTAACCAGGCCTCTCTTCTAGCTCTTAGTCCGGCGTTGTCTCCAGCCTTTAGTCCGGCGGCAGGTTCTGTTCTTTCTCTCTCCAGACGTCGGTTCCTGAGGGTCCGGTTCTACCGACGGTCCCCGAGGTTGCTGCTCGGCCGCCGGCCTATGAGAGACCTGCTCCGCCGCCGGTCTATGAGAGACCTGCTCCGCCACCGGCCGCCGGACATCGTTGCTAACCGGGGCCGTCCTTCAGGACACCCGCCGGATTACCTGTCTCACAGAGGTCGTCCGCCGGAGAACCTGACACGCCTAGGACGTCCGCCGGAGAACCTGACACGCCTAGGACGTCCGCCGGAGAACCTGACACGCCTAGGACGTCCGCCGGAGAACCTGACACGCCGAGGACGTCCGCCGGAGAACCTGACACGCCGAGGACGTCCGCCGGAGAACCTGACACGCCGAGACCGTCCTTCGGGACGTCCGCCGGAGAACCTGACACGCCGAGGCCGTCCTTCGGGACGTCCGCCGAACAACCTGACACACCGAGGCCGTCCTTCGGGACGTCCGCCGGACAACCTGACTCGTCGGGGCCGTCCTCCTGGACGACCGCCTGAGAACCTGACTCGTCGGGGCCGTCCTCCTGGACGACCGCCTGAGAACCTGACTCGTCGGGGCCGTCCTCCTGGACGACCGCCTGAGAACCTGACTCGTCGGGGCCGTCCTCCTGGACGACCGCCTGAGAACCTGACTCGTCGGGGCCGTCCTCCTGGACGACCGCCTGAGAACCTGACTCGTCGGGGCCGTCCTCCTGGACGCCCGCCTGAGAACTTGACTCGTTTTGTTTTGTTTGAGTTTTTATTTGGACATTTATTTGATTCTAGCCCTCCATCCTGTACCTCCCTCCACCCACCCGAGCTAGTCTGTTTTGTTTCTGAGGCCGTCTGGAATCCGGCCTTGAGGAGGGGGTTCTGTCACGATTTGGGTTTTGTCTTGGTTTATGTTATCAGATTTATTAGTTAAGTTTCTGATTTTGGGGTCTTGTTTGGTTTTGATTTAGACATGTTTTTCTGTTTAGGTTACCTGTTTTCCACCTGTCACTTTATCAGCTCTGTTCGGTCTCCCCTCAGCAATCTGTCAGCTTTCTTGCCTTGATTAGATCCACCTGCTCACTTATAATTAGCCTTCACTCCTGTTCACCTGCTCACTCCCCTATATAGTCCTGCCACAAACCTCTGCTATCTGCCAGATCATTTAACGAGCCACGGTGAGTTTAGTTCCAGCATTCTTTATTCTGATTGACCTGTTGACGATAACCCGAGAGCCTTTTTGATTCTGAGCCAGCCTGTTCCCTGATCTGTTTTTCCTGCCCTGTCTGACTGATTTACCGGTTTACCGACTAGTTTCTGTCCTATGGTTATCCGAGCTTGCTTTGCCCTGTCTGTACCTCTGCCTATTTTGGACTGCTTTTTGTGTACCGGATTTTGGACTGCCCTTTTGACTATTGAGCCCGCCTGTTCCTGTTTTCATTATTAAAATCCTGTTTTTTGCCTTAACCTCACTTGTTGGGTTTGAATACTGGGTTTGCCTGATTCACGATCGTAACAGAAAGGGGCTGTTTGAAGTGACACTCCTGAAACAACACATTTCATGTTTTTCTTTTTGGCTGAAATCTTGTTACATCCTGCTCTACATTTGGACGAGTACCAATGTCAGATATCACAAGCATCCTTGAATGGTGCGTTGTCTGCAGTGAAGCATTCCCTAGAAACTGCATAGAACATGAAGTGTGAGTTTTCACACAGGCACAAAAAAAATGAAAGATCATCAGGGAGAGAGATGTTGATTGGGGTGGCCAAAATCCCCTTAAATACCTGAAAGGTTGTACAACTGACTCAGTAGCACAGAAAAGAAATTAGTTCCTAACACTAGATTTTTATGGGGCTTGTGAGTTGAGGGGGGAGTGGGTTTAAAACGTTGTCTTGATTTTTTTATTACATCCAAACGCAGCCCTGCAGATCCTTGGAGGAATAGTGACAAATAACAAAGATGGTCTTGATCCCTGTTTTATCCCTCTGCGGGTGCAACACACTGCTCTTCTGTGTTTTCGCCTTGGTACTGTCTGCCAGCTCAAAGGTAAAGAAAGTACCATAAACTGCTCCTTTGGGTGTTTTGATAAACAACACTGCTGTGCTGCTGTCAACCAATTTATTTACTAACAGGAATGACGACACTTGGCTTTTTACAGTTACTCTGCTTTTTGTTTTTTTATGTTTTTGGCTGCATGGTCAGGGATACAACCAAGGACCCATTTCAGAAAGCCGGGTTAGTGTATATTCAGAGTAATTTCTGGGGTCAATTCCTGCATACCCTGGCTTTTTCATTTCAGAAGCCTTTACCTGGAGTCAAATTATGACAACAAATTACTCCGTGAAACAACCTTGCTCGGTAGGAGGGCTGTTTGGGCAAACTCTAAGTTTTTCCTCCTTTTTAGCTCAGATCTGCACAAGGACGGGTCAGAAATGGCGTGTCCTTTCTGGAGGAGCCTGTATGCTGGTGGGAAAATACTCCACAGAAATCTCTGTTGGGAGAGACTGATCAGACCATTAAACGTCTTATCATTTCTAGATTAATATATTTTCAATTGTTACCGTTTTCTGCTGCTGTCAAAGATTTGTCTCAATATTCTCCCCCTGCACATCACTTTTCTAACACAACTAGGGGGCGCTCTCTGTTCTGAACAATTTCTTTGTGCTGCTCTTCGTTTTAATGGCAGCTTTTTAATAACTTAGGTGACGCAGAAAATCTTTCAGAGGCAACTGTTAGCCTGTCATTAATGTTACTGTTGCACTCAGTTATAGTAGAACTTAATGTGTGTAACGGTTACTGCTGGCGAACCTGAAATTCAGCCGGACACAGAGTTACGTAAAATGTGTTTATTGAAAAAAATCAAAAAAAGACCAGAAGATGCAGGTGCAGTCAGTCCTGAGCCAATGCAGGTGGGGCACATAGCCAAACTGAAAATACTGGCGGCAGAGCACAAGTGACGTGATGAAATGACGATCTGGCAGCAAGTGGGTCTGAGACGCAGCTTTATCAACGCTGGGGAACAGGTGAGGAGAGTTGGAACTAATTAGTGCCAGATAGTACTGGTCTGGGCAGATGAGTGGTGACTGAGAAGTGGACTCAGGTAATAGATTTTCCATTCATATATTTTAGTTTCCATTCATATATTCCCCCCCAACACCATTAGGGCTACGGCACATTTCTTCGCTTAAATAACGCCGCCTTTACTTCAACTTAAAATATAATAATAGCCTATATGATTAATATAAAGTGAGGTTGTCACAAATTATACTCCTACAAGAAAATCAATGTCAACTAATTTTTTAGAAGGATGAGTGAATCCAAATTCTTGCAAAAAGATGAATGAACATATCAATTATTTCAACAACTCGCACTATCCCATCATTAACTGCAAATGTTGATTATAGCCAATAAATACTTTAGTTGAGTTGGTTAAACATAAGAAAAACTTATAACTTAACCCTACCTGATCAAACTGTATTTTCATACTTCAACATGATTTGCAGCCATGTCCTTTTAATGCCTTTTGTAATCAATGCGACTCCCCTCCCCCTTTTGTGTTGAATGAGTGTAGTGTGTGAATACAGCATTAATTCTCCGTCAAATAACTCATCTTACTCTGCACTGACTTTTTCAGCAATTCTCTGCTGCTAACTCGCTTTTTCTGCAGTAACAGCATTGTTTCTTTTTGTTAATTATGGTTTAATATTCTCCTTATGCCTTCATTAAAGATTTCTAATTCCACTCGTGGGAAATGCGCACTTCGAGGCTTCTCATTTCCTGCTGTTGCCAAGGTGAATCACGTTATCTGCGCTTCATTGATGAGGGCTTCTTTCATGCTCGTGCTCGTGTTCAACTCAGGGTTGATAGGACGCTGAGTTTAGTTACTTGATTGATGTCACCTGTTCTGAAACCGAAAACGCTGAGTGACAGAGGGAGGTAGAATAACTCAGAGTAGCTGCTTTCTGCTCAGGGTAGATCGGCCATTCTTTCTGAAACGGGACCCAGGTAAGGTAGATAATGCATAGGCCTCTTCTAAAACTGTGTTTCACTGATTCCCCTTCTGAATCACTCAAGGCCCATAGCTTTGTTAAACTGATTGCTTGATGTAAAAAGCATGTTTTTACATCAATGGAACCATAGGAGTCCTTCAAAGACCTAACTTACAAGTGATACACATTTCTGGTGAGGGGTTTATATAGACTCATCCTGGGTATGACTGATATATAAATTTTATTATTAAACACAAGCATTGGGAGAAACGGTTTGTGTGATGCGATCAGCTCCTGTTCTGTTGTTTTTGGCTGGCTGTTTTCCTCATGCTGTTCCACTTAGCTGATCGTTCATCTGCTTCACTGCCACCGTTAATTTCCTGTGTTTCCACCTGGGACTTCCTCTATAAGTATCTGCCTCTCACAGCCAGTCAGCGCCAGATCATCTCTCATTGCCATATGTGTGTTGCAAATTTCTAGGAAACAAAACATTGCAGACCCACTATCAAGAAAACTGCCAGAGAAGACACAAGAAGAGGAGCACAAGCATGAGTCTGAGGAGTATGTGAGGTTTGTGGCAATGAACACAACACCTAAAGCACTCAATACCAAACAGGTAGAGGAAGTTTCTGCAACAGACCCAGAATTAACTGAAGTGTGCAAAGCAATCGAAGACTGACATTTTGAAAAATGCAAGTCGTATGCAACCATTAAAGATGAACCCTGTGTGATAGGATACATTGTTTTGCATGGAAAAACTGAGAGCACAGGCATTAACATTAGCTCATGAAAGACATTTGAGAATAATTGGGATAAAACAACAAAAGTGTGGTGGCCAGGCATGGAGAGAGCAGCTAAAAAATATTTTAAAGCATGTCATGGGTGCCAAATTGTAGCCAATCCAGATCCACCGGAACCACTGAGAAACAGGGTGCTACTGGATTCTCCCTGACAAGATGTGGACACTTTGGACTCCAGCCTGCCATCACCACTTCTTTGTTTTTCTTTACAATAAACCTTTACGCAACACCGTGTTCAGCTTGAATATCGGGTTTTCAGGTACAGGCATTACAGTTTGAATTTATTCTCTAATCTGCACAAAAAATGTAGAGAAACCCTTAGCTTTCTGTAGCTATCAACCAAGAATCTGTATAATCTGGCTGGAAAGCTGACCACTCTTTATCAGAAATACAAATTTTGTTATTGTGTGTGTGTCCTGTCTGGCAATGTAGCATTAAGAATTGTTGTTCTCACCCCACGCAGAGAGGGAGGCTCTGCTAGCCGCACCAACATAGTTTGCGGGGCCAGAGGCAGCAGGGTCTGAGAGGCAACCGTAAACCAAGACCAACACCACCATCCCCCAGACACCAGACCGTCCGGGGGTAAGAAAAGGGAAAAAAACACTCTAGTCAGCCAGCCTGCCCGAACCATGCAGACACCTGTTTCCCTGGATAGAACCAGGACTGAGAGCCACCATGAACCAGACCGAGACAAGGAACTAGACAGAGCCATCCAATATCCCCCTCCCACACCCCTGAACACTAACATTCAAACAACTCCTACATCACTTTACAACGATGACACCCAGGCTGGGTTCACCCCACCCTCCCACCGCACCAGAGGTCCCGCCACCGCACCAGAGGCCCCGGGTAGGGCCAGACTCCCGGGCATACACCGGCCCAAAACCCCACCGACATACTCCACTGAACCTAAGCCCCGCCAGGATACCCACCTAAGGTCGACACACCCCAGAAACCCAGAGCCCCGGACGCACCCCAGAACCATTCAGGAGTAGCACAGCTACAAGGCCAGTAACCCACATACGTCGGCACAGAACCCCTCAAGAGCATCGCAAGCAGCCACCAGAGGCCGCCCGAGGCCCCCATAGCCCCACACCAGCGGGTGCCACAGACCCCTGCGCCGGACCCACCAGACACCCCACTCCGTACACTCCCTGTACTCCCAAGACCCAGGCACCACACCCTACAGGACACATCCAACAGCCCCCAGCTCCCACTAAGTGATGGAGCCGATCAAAGAAGCCCAGAGAGATCGATCTGATGTGGAGGCAGATGCTGTCTAAAGACTGATGTGATACAACAAAAGATCTCTATACTGATTGATACTGAGAATTGTTTCACTTTTCCAGGTCATGAGAATAGTTTTCTTAGCGATACATAGGGCCGGGAAAGACATGGAAACGTGATTCTTTCCCGGTGCTATCATCCAAGTTACCCAGCAAGCAAACTGAGTGGGAAAGTGAAATTTTACATCTCAGGCACTTTGACAAGTCCTTACATATCTGGACCCAGAACCTCTGAATAGGTGTACATAACCATACTGGATGAATATAATTGTCAGGGTTATTGACTGTGCACTGTGAACAGATATTTAATTGCACAATACCCGTCCTGAATAATCGTTGACCTGTATAGTGTATTCTATAAAGTATTTTGTATTGTATTAGTTGTAAATTTCGGTTTCTAGTCATTTTGAAAGTTCTTAAACATACCTGAGACCAGGAGTTTTGTTCAAAGCTGACTGATAAATCCTCTTCCCATTTCATGATAAGAGATATTAAATATGGTTTAGACAGTGTTCTGTATAATTTAGACAGTAGTTTTGGGGGGTTTAGATCCAGGAACTCTAATACATTGTTGTGATATTACACACTGTTTTAAGTTATTTAATGTTTAATAAATAACTGTCTGTTAGGTATTGTCCGGTGAATATCAGCCCACGAGCTGATATTAGGACAATAGTTGAAAGGAATGATTCGGGCACTGGTGTTCTTTTAACAGCAGATTCTGCACACATATAAAGGAGTGACAACTCCTTAACATCCAGAGAACATCACCATAGTATGCTGTTTATCTGAATTAACACTATATTTCAATCAACAAGTCCTCTCTACTAGGCTACTGAAACTTAACTAAAACTACTAAGAAAAATTAAGATAAAAAATGAGCTAAGGAACTATGTACACACAAAAGAAACAAAAAGACAAAATGAATGCTTAATCACCATCATCAGAATGATTCAGTGAATCCTGGTTCACTGCAGATCTAAGTCAAAAAACCAAAGTTCATCTTAAAGAATTTGGAATGAGGTTTGTCAGGGTTCTGCGGGCTGTGCCCGGTCAGGGTGCCTCTATTTTCCTCCTGTTGAGAATAAAAAATATATCTTAGTTGGGGTTGCTGAGGAAAGCAGAGTGGTGACTGTCTCTTCCTGTTGCCGGGTAAGATAACATGAGTTTTATGGCTGTTAGGTCATTTCTGCCTGACCCCGTACTGGGAAGACCAGCTCCTTTTGTTTGAGAAACAGATAGCTTCCAAATCTGAAATCACCCCTCCTCCTTGAGGGAGGAGCACTAAGTTGATGAAAAGGATGTCTTGGCAAAACTTACTTCAGACAAAAGCTGCATGTTCCAGGGAATGGACGTAGATGCACTGGTAATGTAAATTTTTGTCTCCATATTTAATTCCTAAATTAAATATGCATATTACACTGTTTACCTCTTGATCAATGTTTTCTCATTTACGGCCAAATCTGGAACCGGGGTAAGATGGGCCTTCAATAGATATGTAGGAGCAGGCCGGTGTGCCAAATCTAACACTCCCTCTCTTCCCACAGGTGGCTGCAGATGAGTGGGGAGGCGCTGAACTGCAGGTGTTTGGCATTACACGGCCTGCGGCGGGTGCATAAAAGCGGACGGCTGCCAGCACTACACTACCAGAGTGTTAACCCAAGTGGTATGACTCAGTCGACCTCCGTCTTATGCATCTTTTGTTCCTTGCGCTTACCTTTGTCTCTTGTGCTCTAGGTTTGATCGGCTCTGGATCCCGCTCTGCAGCATTCCCAGGACTCCCAACGAATCTCCAAGTCAGTCTCCAGCGAATTCTCCTCAGCGGCCTCCTCAGTGGCCTCCAGCTGGCATAGATATCAATCATTGATACCAAAGATATGAATCTTTGGTATCAATGGGATAGAATAATCCAACTCCTCTTGTCTTTTAAATTTCTTAAAACTCTCTAGTTATCTTTTTCTCTGTGTTTACCCTGCTATACCAACAGGTCTTCAGATTCAGTAGAGCTGGAGCTTACACTGATTCCTTTCAGTAAATGTTTACAGAATGATTTTCTTTAACCAGTAAATACCCTTACATTATCATGGATCCTTTTGTTACTGGGGAGAATATGCCTTTACCTTTTTCAATATACTAATTGGTAACCATCTAATATGCTGATATGAATCCAGATGGAGAGCTTGGCTGGATAATAGAGGCATTAATATTGCTGAGGCTTTGGAGTGACTCCAGAGCTCTGTGGCACAGCATTTATCTCCACATGGCTCCTTTGCAGCTGAGGTGACTTTTGGCAGCTGCTTATAATGCCGCCACCTGGGCATGGCTGATGAACTGTGACATCTGATGTCTCAACAACCAGTCAAAAAAACTGCCTGTAATGAGGAATGTGCTGCTTGAGAGACAGGTGCCACCCGATTTCTAATACAGTTATTCCCCAGTGCTGCTGGGGCCACACTGACCCTGACAGGTTCAGATTACCAGAAGTGAAAAGTTAGTATGGGTTATTCTGATATCAGTTTTTACTTGTTTTTCTGAAACAGGTATAAAAAAGAAAATGTCTTGGCCTTACAGAGATGTTTTGGGTTTAAGGAAAAGGCATAATTGAAAATGTGTTGGTTAGGAGCCTGTGGATGGAACAAGACAAAACATGATTCAAACCCATAAACTAATTCAGGAAATAACAAAGATAATTGTTGGCTTGGGTTATAATCTAAAATCTCTTTACAATGTGGTTTAACTGAGAGCTCAGTCATGTTTAAGAAGAAAATGTTTCCCATGTTTATCGTTAACATGACCAATGTTTGTGATGGTTTTTAACATTTTATTTAGGGTACATTTAACTAAAAACAACAGCTCAATGACAGCAATGCAAAATTATGATGAGCTTATGCTCCAGAATGTGAAAAATGTGTAAATATTAAGAAGCAAATGCAAAAACATACATGTAAGCTAATTCTGAGTTATCTAACTCTAAACTTATTTTTATTTATGCATAGAGATTAATTAATGAAGTGTCCATACTGAGGCTAAAATAAAAGAGACAGCGGTAAATAGCTCAATTCAACTCAGTGTCAATTCAAAACAAGTGAAACTTTACAAAAGTAAACAGGTTAAATTCATATCTTTCTAATCCAACCCACTCAATTACATTGATTGCAGTTTTAGTTATAATACCATTCAGTTAAATTCAGTTTAAATACCGATTTGTAAAAAAGTTATCTGAAGCAGTGCAACCAATTTCCTTCCAATGATGGCCAGAGGGTAGAAATTAGTTTATTTTACCAGACAGAAATATCCAACCAGTTGGTTTGGGAAGTAACAGCACAGAGAAAAAGAAAACGTCAGAAAAAAACCTCACCTTCCAAGAGTACTTTCTGTGATAAGGAAAAATTACTCAAAGTCAATGACGACAAAATCTCAGTTGGTGGCTTTGAATTTTTTGAGTTTTTGGACCACTGGGGATGGTTAATAGTTTTCATAACCAATATACCTGATGATGCCATACCTGGCATCACACTGGCAGTCCTGTGGCTGTCCTGTCCTTCAATCTTCGTGTGGTATATTTACACCTTTACAGAAGATGCTTTCTCTGCTCAATAGTGATCACAAAATGATATGAATAAACACTTGCTAATAACAGAAGCAACTTGCCTGTTTATGTTTTCTTCTACCATGGGTCCTCTTGTGAATGGTAAAAGGATTGAATTTATACAATAAATTTCTAGTCCTATCAACCCCTTAAAGCACTTTACACAAGAGCCACCCTCACACATTCATAAACATATACACAGTAGACACCTTGGGGATTAGTCCCTTATCCAGCAGCACGTTGACACATGGCAGGGGAGGAAGCTGGAATCAAACACACAACTTTTTAATTGATCACCCCATTGAGCCACAGTCACCCCTTTTGACTATGT